>JASCZW010001481.1:0-128719 GCA_034211315.2 Aedes japonicus
CGACCACTCACTTCCTTCCTTTAGACACTCAGACGCTCCTTGAAGGTTCTTAGCTGCACGAGACACAGTTGTATTTGCAATTCCAAGCCTTTTGGCAATCCACCGGTGGGGCGCCCTGGATTTTGATTGTGAGTGCACACACAATTTTCTCACGGACAATTTCTTGTTTCGACGACATGACTGGAACTGCTGGATGTATAACTATAAAACTTGGCAGAATGTAAAATAATACACTATGGATAAGATCTACTCAAATTTCTAGGTTTTTTACTCATACGATTCAAAAGTTACAGAAGATTTTCTGTGTGCCATTTTTATCGAATACACCCTTTACCATTTTTCCGCTTGGTTGTCTTACGGTCCTTACGGCCTTACGGTCCTTGAACGTTTTGATCACATGAGATACGGTTGAATGTGCGATTCCGAGCAGTTTTCCGATCCATCGATGAGAAGCGTTTGGGTTTTCGAAGTGAGTGCCCAAAATTTGTTGGCGCACTATTTCTTCATTCGAAGCCATCACGGAAATCACTCAACCAATTTTCACGAAACTCACAATGAACACACAATGAAATACATTCAGTTAAAATTTCAATAATTTTTACCCACACGCTAAAGAGTTACGAACAATTGCGTGTGTCCAAATTTCATCGAATACAGTCTTTACACGGAAACCAATCTGTTTCTGTTTTAATAAATAAAAAATAATGAAACTAACTTTTATCTTATTTTATGAATTCATGTGTCTTATCCGTGGTTTCGGGAATAAAATCAGATGCGAGTCATGAACCTTGGAAGCATTGTTTTACCTCTAATTATAAAGTTGTTTTACCTCTAATTATAAAGTTTTGAAATCGTCTTCATGAATCAAAAATCCATTCAAGAATTACAATAGAGTAGCAAGTAGGACCTATCACCGCTCTTCACATCAGCACCGGGTCGAATCCCGAGGGTGAAGTTTTTTTTTTCAAAGTCACTAAATAAGATTTGCCAGATTCATAAATAAAGTTTTCAGTATCAGGAATTCAGCTCATGAAAAAAAATCATAAGGCCAGAACAAATCTTATTATTTTCATTTGTCTCCTTATCTCGATGGTACCTTCAATAGCATATATTCATCGATCCTAGATTGAACAGGCTGACGAATTGTGTCCAGAAGTAAGTGAATTTATTTTAGTAGTGAAATAACCGAAAAAGTATGTGTCTCACTTTTGACTCGAGCATGAGCATGAGCATGAGCATGATTGTATATGTGTCTCACTTTTGACTCGGACAAAAAAAAAAAAACAATATGTAAATATTTAGATGACATTGTAGCTGCCATAAGTATGCATATATGTACACAAATAGTTTTCAGGAATTGCATGAAAATTGAATTTACTAAAATTGTCATGCAGTTCATAAGAACTAGATGCATACAAATCTCAAACTTTCGACGTTCAGTCATAGTTTACATTTGGTATTTTGGCCCTTTTCACGAATTACTCGAGAAAGGTGCGTACTTATGACAGCTACTACGCTGTGTAAAAACATGTTGTTTTTTATTCCGAATTAAAAGTGAGCAAAATATACTTTTTTAGATTTGTTCCATAATAAAATAAATTTACTATCTTTTCGACACAATTCGTCACTCTATTCAGTCCAGGTTCCATGATGAATATTCATAACAAAAATACACAACATATGCGTGATATCATGACCTATGTTTCTCATTTTGAAGAACAAATTATTGTCCCTAAAATTGGGTCTCCAGTTTACTTGTGAAATCATTTTTCATGTGTCTATGTGAATAGTTAATTTATATCGAGTGACTATTTTTTGTATATCTATGGTACATCACTAATCCTATCGGTTCAGTATAGCCAAATTGAGGTCATTTGAAGATCATAAAGACAGTGAAGCCATGATGACTCAAAAGTTATGGAAATCGAGAATATTACTCAAGTATATAGCTTTTAATTGAAGAATTTGTCTTAGCTGCTAGCTACGTGCTTGGCTAATATTACATCCCGTCACCCTATATGAAAATTTTAGTTCAATAGTTCTAGAACATTGTAGTTTTCTCTATTTCTAACAGCTTCATTTTACAACAGTTATACTTGTAAGCTAGACAACGGTCCTCAAAGCCATCTTGTGGCATTCCGGATGATCATAAACAACCGTAAAAGTAGTAGATTCATGAAATTAATCTAAGAGCTCTGCAGTTTTTTCTTAAGTACTTTTAATAAGGTGTTTCGGGTCATATTGTGGAAAATTTGCATGATCAAATTTCAAAGCCTACCGCAGCAAGCAGTGGGTAAAGAGAAAAAGAGTTGATAATGTCGATGATTGAATTCGTCGAACGAAAGAGCGAGAAAGTAAACATTATTGATGTCAATGATTGAATTCGTCAAAAGGATGGCAATGATTGAATTCATTGAGGTTGTTGAGAAAATAAAAGGAAAATTGTGGCTAATGATTTAAATCGTTGGGAGAAATTAATTGTGATGTTTATGATTGGTGTTGGTGATGATTCACCAAAACGAAATAAGGACTTCAAGAAAACTTTTGTTAACAAAGCTTGTGAAATTTGTCAGAAGAAGATAACTTCCCATCTAAGGAGTGTATCGAAAATAAGCTATCCACAAACTTTCTTTCAAAATTATGTTGAAAACCGATATTTTATTCATACAAAAAATTGATCCTTTATTGTACGAGGTTAAACTTGAACATAATGAAGACCGGATGAAATTTAAGTTATTCCTTCACGAATTTTCGAACTTTGGATCGAATGCTCTTCATCAAGTTCCGGACAAGTGTTGCATCGCATTTTTTGGACGCTTGAGCCCAATTTTTTTGAACTCCTGCATGTTCCCAGCTGCCTTACCAGTCTTCTTGAAGACCCTCTTCACGATTGCCCAGTAACGTTCGATGGGTCGAAGCTGAGGGCAATTTGGTGGATTGATATTTTTCTCAACGAAATCTATACCCTTTTCCGCAAGCCAATTGAGAGTGGTTTTGGCATAGTGAGCCGACGCTAAATCCGGCCAAAACAGTGGAAGTGTACTATGCTTCTTATATAAAGGCAACAATCTCTTCTGGAGACACTCAGATCGATAGATTTCCGCATTTATAGTTCCGGTAGTGTAAAAAATGGTTGACTTTAAACCACAGGAACATATTGCTTGCCGTAACCAGTACCTTTCGACCGAATTTCTCCACTTGAATCGACCTGTCCGCATCGCTCACATCCTTCCCAACGACGGCAGTAAAGTATTGTGGACCTGGAAGGGTTTTTGAGTCCTCCTTTACATAGGTCTCATCGTCCATCAAAACGCATGCATCCGGACGCTGCAAAAGACGCGAATACAATTTCCGGGCCCTTGTTGCTGCTCGCTTCTTCTGTTCTGCACTTTGTTTCGAGATTTTCTGTTTCTTTTAGGTCTTCAGGTGGTTTCGCCTCTTGATACGCTGGATCATTGCGACACTCGTTCCTGCTTTTTTGGCCAAATCACGTATTGACATTGATTTGTTCTTCATGATTAGAGATAGCACTTTCTGCTCCAGTTTCGGGTTGGAAGAACCGGGTTTTCTGCCTCTTCCTGGTAGCTCATCCAAAGAATAGTGTTCTCCAAACATATTAATGATGGTTTTAACACTCGCATGATGAATTCCAAACCGCTTCGCCAATTTTCGCATAGTTATACCCTTCTCACTTAGCCATGTGTCCAGAACCTTAATTTTCACTTCCTTTTCAATACGCGACATTTTGAAAACGCAGAATTTGAACCACACAAACAAGTAAACAAAGAAAGCTGACAGTCAAACGCACAGCATGCAGTGTTCAGAGCATGAAAAACCATCACAAATACATGCGTACAACGCAAATATATGTGGATAGCATATATTCGATACACTCCTATGTATGAGAGGCTCTAGTGTTGATAGTTCCGTATAGGCGTAACGTTGCAGGCTTTGAAATTGACTTCGCAGCCAATCCTTATTCGATTTAGATTGACCATGGTCGAGCTTCTAGTGTTCAGGGATACGGAGAGGCCCGTTACAATGCATTGCGGATCAGTCGTTCGTAGGTTCGATGAACTCGGGGTCAATTGAATCACCAGAAAAGCGAAGTTTAAACAGCTGGAAGTTGTATTTTTGGAGCACCGAACAAAGGAGTTCTCCCATTAGATGATAAGGTTGGTTCTATTTTGGAATGTCGATCTCGAAGTTTAAGGAAGAGTTGCGAATATTTCTAGGGCCTCGTTACTTTCGCATCTCGATTTAAACCTTATTTAGTAACTGCTAATCATCAACAAAGGAGCTTGTCATACAGACTTCAAACTATATCTGGAATCAGAAACATCAAAATGCTACTGACTTGATTAAGCAACGACGATTGGATGCCTGGACTACTTAGAGGTAACCGAGGCGTCCGGTGTGCAGGTCTGGGCGCGGTCCTCATCCAATTCAAGCGCAGTAAACCAAGAAACATTAGCTATGCCTCTAAGAGTCTTCCAGGAGACGAGAGATGAAATATCCTCTGATTGAGAAAGAGGCACTGGCTATCGTGTGGGACCGATTGAACGGTTTAAAATTTTTTTGAATCACATTCAGAAATCGAAACTGATCACCGTCCGCTCGAGACGAGTGTTTACTAAAACATCCACAGATCTTCAGGCTTTTTCGTTTAACGTGGTTTACAGAAAGGGTTCAGCAAATTTAGCCGATTGTCTATTCAGATTGGTTTCTCATGTGAACGATGCTTTCTGGAATGAAGAATCAGAGGTTTTGATATGACAGGGTTGTGGTTGAGGCGCTGGCTTCATTAAGTGATGATCATGAGTCATGAGTCATTTTGATAAAAAAGTCATCCGGTCATTTTGATAAAAACGCAGGATAAAGTGAAAGCTATCCAAAAAGCCGCAGCCATTGACATTTCAGAAGCTGTAGAAGAAAACATGAGATCTGGCAGAGCTGCGAGCAGTCGAGGCGATTTTGTCAAACGATTGGAGGAATTCAACACTAGACTGCCGTTCCATTTCAGAATGAATTGAGTTTCATTGATCGGTTGGTTATGCAGGGATTGGCACATGACGGTCACCTTGGCACTCCTGCTATGAAAAGTCGATTACGGGATAAAAGCAAACATGGATGGAATGATCATAAAACTGCGTGAGTCTTGCGAGGGATGTCGTTTAGTACATTTAGCGAACCGTCGGAACCGATGAACCAACGGTCGATGCCGGAAAAACCGTGGATCGATCTGGCAATTGACTTTCTCCGGTCTTATGCCTACCGGAAACACATCCTCGAAAGTAATCCAGTTACTACTGCAGATACATGGATATTGAAATGCTGAAAGAATAAAGGGACAAGGAACGATTCAAGGGGTGAAAAAAATTCAGAACTTGGGGTTATCCGGGTCAATGACATTGGACAACGGGAAGCAATTTGTTTCGAAGGAATTTGGAATTTTCTACGTAAATCGGTTGGAATTCATCTGAATCATAGTGCACCTTACTAGCAAATAGTGAAGTGGAACGCTAGAACAGGTCTGCAGAAGGGCCTGAAAATATCCAACGCACTGTATGGCAGTTGGAAGATGGAACTGGACAGCTATTTGATCTTGTGTAATAACTCACACAGCGTGAGTGGTAAGACACTGAGTGAACTGTTTCAGAACGGGAAACTCAGATAAAAACTACCATAAATGGAGGACCTTAGCTCAATTCACCAGTACCGAATTTCTTGATCGAGATACACAAGAAAAAAATTGAGGAAAGGCTTCAGAAGATATTGAACGCGAGCAAAGCGTAATGAAAATACAGATCGGAGATACGGTTCTGATGAAGAATCAGCAACCACAAGACAAGCTCTTCATCAAGTTCCAGAAACAGAAGTTCTCGGTGATAGACAAGGAAGGTTCAAATATTAAATAACAAGGGACAGACAGTGAGAAGCGTTACGAACGTAATACGTCTCACCTGCAGAAGATTATAAAACCAGAGGGCAATCATCCAGAGTTGTCTCAGCCTGAGGAGAACCAGAAGGACACGCTTAATCCAGAATCATCTCAGGTAACAACGGATGTTCCAACATAAAAACATTCAAATAAGGATAAATAAGTAATGATAATATTATTCATCTTAGGCACAAAATGAAACCCGGCGTCAGCGAAACGGATAGTTACCAGATCGGTAATGGCAACAGCTGGAGCTTTCCATTACGTTTGTGATAATTAAACATTAGCTAAGTTTAGTTAATAGGAAGGTGACACCATTATATAATAAAATCAAAATAAAATTAAAAAGGGTAGATGTGGTATCCCTTGGTCGAATAACATTGGTACTAGCGTTTCGGGCATAGTTCGAATACAGGCAACACGGTATCGACAGTCTTACTCTACATCGTGTGTCACCGGCCGACTTTGTTGGTTGCCACAAACCTCAATTAGCTCGTGTATTTGTTAATGCATATTCCCGTAGCGCGGGCAAATTAAGTGCGCTGTTGACTCTACCTAAACCTTAAAAGGATGAAAAATCTCACGCTTTCAAATTTGAATAAATCTTTTTGCATCTCAGTTAATCGCAATTTCGTGGGGAATTTTTCAAAGCAAATATTTAGTGCCTCTGCGGAAAAAAAGGGACCAGTTTGTGGACTCCTAAAAAGAAGGTGAATGAAAATATCCCAAACTCTGTTCACAGAAACATCTGTCTCTCACGATTGCCCTTCGAACAGTACATATTACTATGGAATTTCCGGCGAATCAACTCACTAGCGGTGACACATGGTTTGATCCGATCTGACGATACTCAATATATCTTGCTCTATCTCTACTACCATGCATCGTTTTCTGACAGATTCAACACATGCTTTGCAATCTATTTTACATTACAATAAATATAGGGCTACATGTTTTCTTATAATATCGAATCCTTCTTCGTATGACCGAATAACGCCCAACAGTCTCTTACGTATATGATTGCATGAATCATGGGACATTTCTGCATTTACTGGCAGGATAGGTGTGATGAAAAATGCCAATATATGCAAATTATTCCTGACGAAATGGGAATCGATACGAACAAAATTCCACAACCGAACTGTATCACGATTTATCACACAGGATACGAATGCAATCTTGGTTCACGATTCGGCAATTTTTTTGGCCCTGTCTTGTCGTTATCTACATTTGCACCTTCCGGTAGTCTAATCACTAGTTACACAGCAGACTCTACTTTTTCCCCTTCTGGTGTATTCAACACAGCGATATTCCGAATTACGGTTACACTATGTAGCCGTATGCAAATTCTATGTCTATTGTCTAACCTATAAAAGAAAGCCACTAAGCTTCGGTCGGTCTGTAGGCGAAGTCACAATAATGGGAGAATGATGATAGCTGACGCACAGAAGCCTATTTAAATTGTGATTCTTGGGAAATGAAATTCAACATCATCAGCTTCTGAAAGCACAAATGCGTGGGACCTTCCTGAGATGGAGATTGGCGCCAACCATATAGACGCGTTCGTCGTTTCGATTGGATCCAATTTTCACCACTCACACGCAGCACAACAAGCCTCTCGTCTCAGATAATTGATTTTCTTCAAAACTAACAAGCAAGCATCATCCTTCTCCAACTTCGAATGTCACGTTCAACTCAACTTTGTCAGTGCCATCGTTTGTTCGTTTGTGGGCTTCGTATCCATATCTACAGACGACGTTACTTCCTACACGCATTGGAATGGGGAATACTGCTCAACCATCATCGTTACACAACAGCTGCCAAAGGATATGAAGGGGAAAATGATTGAAAATTCAAATTAGCAGCTCATTTGGTAAACCATGTAGCAGCCGTTATTGATAGGCATCGAGAGAGGACTAAATTCGATTTCATCAGTAAGACAAGAATCTAATAATTGCCACAATGAACGTCGTTCGTAGACACATTGGACAGCATTCAAATTTTGATGCCTATTTCCAGATGCAAAGCATTAAAAATAGTTGAAAAATTTGAGTGGGTGCGCCACGTCTCCAGAACTTTATTATAGGATTATACTGATCGGGTACAGAGGGACGCAAATTTTTCAATTTAAATTCCTCCTGAAACTTTTGTCTGCCCTCCCACTAGCCATCATTTCGGACTTACCACAACATGGATGGATCAATTTAAAATCTGTTCTGGCTGAACTTGTTGAAGAAAAAAAGGCCCCGAACAATCCACCCATGGGGCGACAACATATTTTGTCAAGAATAAATATTTTTGAACTATGGATAAGCTTACTCTTAAAACAAATCATTGCAAGGGCAAAGTGTCAAATAGCCCAAATGGATAGAAAACTCGAAAATCTAAAATCTAAAAACTATAATCTATAATCTAAAATCTAAAATCTAATATCTAAAATCTAATATCTAAAATCTAATATGTATCTAAAATCTTAAATCTAATTTCTAAAATCTAAAATCTACAGTCTGAAATCTAAAATCTAATACTTAAAATCTAAAATCTAAAATCTAAAATCTAAAATCTAAAATCTAAAATCTAAAATCTAAAATCTAAAATCTAAAATCTAAAATCTTAAATCTAAAATCTACAATCTAAAATCTAAAAACTAAAATCGAAAATCTAAAATCTAAGATCTAAAATCTAAAATATAATATCTAAAATCTAAAATGTAAAATCAAGAAACTAAAATCAAAAATCGAAAACCGAAAACCGAAAATCGAAAATCGAAAATCTAAGACGTAGAATATAAAATCTAAGTCAGAAATCTTAAATCCTAAATCATACATCTTAAGCCTTAAATCTTAAATCTTAAATCTTAAATCTTAAAGCTTAAATCTCAAATCATTAATCTTAAATCTTGAATCTTAAATCGAAAATCGAAAATAAAAAATCTTATATCGCAAATCGAAAATCGAAAAAATTAATTCTTACATTTTTACTCCAAAATCTTATATCTAAAATCTAAAATCTAAAATCAAATACACAAAATCTTAAATCTAGAATCAAAAATCGAAAATCAAAAATTAAACATCAAAATTTATAAAAAATTTATATCCAAAATCTAAACTCGAAAATATAAATTCGAAAATCGAAAACCGAAAATCTAAAAACGAAAGCCGAAAATTGAAAATCGAAAATCGAAGATTGAAAATCAAATCGCAAATTGTAAATTGGAAACCGAAAATCAAAAATCTTTATTCTTAATTCTTAAATCTTAAATCTTGAATCTTAAATCTTATATCTTAAATCTTAGATCTTAAATCCTAAAGCTGCGATGCAAGCTAAAATCTTAAATGTTAGCTCTAAATTTTTAAATCCTCAATTGTTAATCTGAAATCTAAAATCGAGAACCGAAAATTTAAAATCGAATATAGAAAATCTAAAATTGAAAATCTTAACTCTTAAATAGAAAATCTAAAATCTTAAATCGAAAATTAAAAATTTAAGATCAAAAATCAAAAAATAAAAATAGAAAAATATAAATCGAAAATTGTAAATTGGAAACCAAAAATCTCAAATCTTAAATTCTAAATTTTAAGTCTAAAATCTGAAATCTACAATCTAAAATCTTAAATCTCAAATCGAAAATCAAAATTCTAAAATCTTATATCTAAAATCCAAAATCTAAAATCTTAAATTTAAAATCTAAAATCTAATACCTAATTTGTAAAATCTGAAATCGAAAATCGAAAATTTAAAATCGAAAATCGAAAATTTAACCTCTAATTTCTAAAATCTAATCTTCAATCTATAATCTAAAATCTAAAATAATCTTGAATCTTTAATCGATAATCTAAAACCTAAAATCTTAAATCTTAAATCATAAATCTTAGAGCTTAGATCTCAAATCTGAAATCTTAAATTTTTGATCTCAAATATAAAACCCAAATTCTAAAATCTTAAATCTAATATCAAAAATCAAAAATCAAAAATCTTAAACCTAAAATCTAATATCAAGAATCAAAAATCGAAAATCGAATATCGAAAATCAAAAACCGAAAATTTTAACTCTTAAATCCAAAATTCGATTTTCGAGTACATAAATTCGAAAATCGAAAATTGAAAATCGAAGATTGAAAATCGTAAACCGAAAATCGAAGAACGACAACCAAAAATCGAACACTGAAAATCAAAATTCGAACATTAAAAATAATAAGAATATAAAAATCGAAGCTTACAAATCGAAAATTGTAAATTGGAAACCGAAAATCAAAACTCTTTAATCTTAAGTCTTCAATCTTAAATCTAGCATCATAAACCGCAAATCTAAAATCTAAAATCTACAATCTAAAATCTTAGATCTAATAACTTCAATCTCAAATCTAAAATTGAAAATCAAAAATTGAAAATCGAAAATCGAAAATGTTAAATCTTAGATCTAGAATCTAAAATCAAAATTCTAAAATCTAAAATCTAAAATCTTAAATCTAAAATCTAAAATCTTAAATCTAAAAACTTAAATCTTAAATCTTAAATCTAAAATCTAAAATCAAAACTCTGAAATCTAAAATCTAAAATCTAATCTCATCATGTCTTAAATCTTAAATTTTCAATCATAGCTCTTGAAAATCGAATATCGAATATCGAAAATCTCTTATCCAAATCTTAAATCTTAAATCTAAAATCTTAAATCTTAAGATTTTCTTAAACATAAAATCTCAAATCTCAAATCTAAAATCTTATATCTCAAAATTTAAAATCTAAAATATTATATCCTATATCTAATATCTTAAATCTTAAATCTAAAAATTTAAATCTCAAAGCGAAAATCGCAAATCGAAAATCAAAATTTGAAAATCCATAATCTAAAATCTAAAATCTAAAATTTTAAATCTAAAATCTAAAATCTTAAATCTAATTCCTAAAATCTAAAATCTAATATATAAAATCTAAAATCCAGAAAATCGAAAATCAAAAATCAAAAATCAGAAAATTTAATCTTTTGAATCCAAAATTCCATTTTCGAATATATAAATCTGAAAATCGAAAATAGAAAATCAAAAATCTAAAATTGTAAATAAAAATTAAAAATCGAAACTTGCAAATCGAAAATTGTAAATTGGAAATAGAAAATAAAAAATCTTTAATCTTCAGTCTTTACTCTTAAATCTTGAATCCTTAATCTCAAATCTCAAATCGAAAATCGAAAATCGAAAATCGAAAATTAAAAGTCTAAAATCTAATATCTAAAATCTAAAATCTAAAATCTAAAATCTAAAGTCTAAAATCGGAAATTTCAAATCTAAAATATTATAATCTCAAACCTTAAATCTAAAAACTTAAATCTAAAATCTGAAATCTCATATTTAAAATTTCAAATCATAAATCTAAAATCTAAAATCTAAAATCTAAAATCTAAAATCTAAAATCTAAAATCTAAAATCTGAAATCTAAAATCTAAAATCTAAAATCTAAAATCCAGAAAATCTAAAATCAAAAATCTAAAAATCTAGATAAAATCTTAATCTAAATTTAAAATCTAAAATTCTCAAATTTAAAATCGAATATATCTAATATCTGAAAATCTAAAATCTAAAATCTAAAAATCTAAAGTCTTAAATCTTAAATCTTAAATCTTAAATCTTAAATCTAAAATCTGAAATCTTAAATCTTATATCTTAAATTTAAAATCTAAAATCTAAAATCTAATATCTAAAATCTAAAATCTAAAATCTAAAATCTAAAGTCTTAAATCTTAAATCTTAAATCTTAAATCTAAAATCTGAAATCTAAATTCTAGATTCTAAAATCTAAGATCTTAAATCTAAGATCTTAAATCTAAAATCTATGATCCAAAATCTTAATCTTTAATCTTAAATCTTAAATCTAAAATCTTAAAATCTCACATCCTCAATTTAAAATTTAAAATCTAAAATCTTAAGTCTAAAATCCAAAATTTAAAATCTGAAATCTTACATCTTAAATCGAAAATCTAACATTCATAATCCAAAATCTAAAATCTAAAATAAATCTAAAATCTTAAATCTTATATTTAAAATCTTAAATCTAAATTCTAAATTCTAAAATCAAGCATCTAAAATCCGAAATCTAAAATCTTAAATCTAAAATCTAAGATCTTAAATCAAAAATCTAAAATCTAAAATCTTAAATCTTAAATCTTAAATCTTAATTCTAAAATCTTAAATCTAAAATCTAAATTCTAAAATCTAAGATCTTAAATCTAAGATCTTAAATCTAAAATCTATAATCCAAAATCTTAATCTTTAATCTTAAATCTTAAATCTAAAATCTTAAAATGTCACATCCTCAATTTAAAATTTAAAATCTAAAATCTTAAGTCTAAAATCCAAAATTTAAAATCTGAAATCTTACATCTTAAATCGAAAATCTAACATTCATAATCCAAAATCTAAAATCTAAAATAAATCTAAAATCTAAAATCTTATATTTAAAATCTTAAATCTAAATTCTTAATTCTAAAATCAAGCATCTAAAATCCGAAATCTAAAATCTTAAATCTAAAATCTTAGATCTTAAATCTAAAATCTAAAATCTAAAATCTAAAATCCAAAATCTAAAATTTAAAACCTAAAATCTAAATTTGATTAGCATCAGCACAATTGGCTTGCATGCATGAAATATTTTGATTCATCTGATACAAGGAGCCCTCCTTGAAATTAAACTGCATACAATATTGTAAGCTGTATCGTCGGATTCAAACCAAATTCTAGTTTGAGGTTTAAAATCTGTATAGATTATACCACAACACCTCCCCAACGACCGAAGCCTCCTCCCCTTGCTTTGGGCCAATGATCGTCTAGGATGCCACAATAGTGTTTCATTTATTACAAACTGAAGACCCATGTTGCTAAAGGCTGTCCACGGTATACTTGCATCACTTTCAAAGAGCTGATGCAATTTACCCATTGGGTTGGTTCTGATGAAATTTTGAGGGAAACGAGCTCAGAGTGAATTGTTCATATAGTATGACTTTGCACATGAGTTTGTGAAATTTACAGCATTTGTGAAAATGCTATTAGTGATGCAATTATACCGTGGACACCCTTCAAATGGATTGGTCTTCCTACTGTCGTTGCTATCAGCCAGCTCAATTCAGCTTTAAATACTGCTATTGTAGTGAAATACACCCCCCTGGCGCGTGGTGCGGTGACCTAATTTGCTTACGAAATAAACGAAATTACAGAGAGACGTAAACTTAGTTTGGCTGAACTTGGCGAACGCCGTGCAAATGGCCCCTCCGTCGTCACTCTGACAAGAGAAAGTCTAATAGATTTTCAAACAAAATGAAACTGAAATGGGTTTCATTAATTGTTTGGGGCGGATCTTAACGCTAATCCTTCCGTTAATGTTATGCAAAATCGAGGAATACAATGTCACGGTCTAGGAAAATGTGCTCAATACGTAAGAGAGTATTACATCATTGTAATATAAGATAGATAAATGACATTTCTAGGAGGTTTTTCGATTAGGCACCTTCAAGGAATAAACTCTAGATTTCATCGGAATAATTTCTATCATCTGACATCTGATCTGACTAAACTAAATTTATAACTAAACTACCCAGCAGAACTTTCCAAAACTACTTTGCCATCACATAATCCACAATACAACGTAAATATGTTCTTCCCTAGCAAAGTCATTAATTGCCCAAAATTTACTCAGCTTTCAACCGTGTCTGATCCTACAGACCAAAGGAAAACTTTCAACTTAGGGAAAATATTTTCACAAAATTGCTGTTTCATTACTACTAATAGCATGGTTGCAGCTTGACTTCCTAACCCAGCTTAGGCTCAGGGATGAAGAAGCATAATTTACACCTTCACCAATGTAACGTATTCGGTGTACTTCCTGCATGGGGCGGTCCTATAATGCAACTGCACAATCATCACGTCTATGTCTGACTAGCCAGAAGCGAACATGGCACTACAAAATGACAGAAATCGTACCTTTTTTGCACCGGAGTCCTTTTGGGGCTATCTGCAAGCGATTCACGGCATCCGTCGGTCATTGTGCACAAGAACATCCATTTAGCTATTTATACCGTAGGCGTCGCCTGTTGCAGCTGCTGTTGCTGAAAGGACCTTCTCCACCTCCAGAAGAAACACAATGTACGTGTTCTAGTGTGCCTACAGTGAGCTAAAAAGTATTCTCAGCATCGTCTCTGTGGTATGTGGCACACACATACCAAGTCAATTAAGATGACTTTATTCTTCAAACGGATAGCATTGACAGAAAATTCCTATGAATTACATTCCTGACGGAAGCAACCGCAACTACTGGAGATAATTTTACCTCGAAAAGATACCTCAGTTTCTTTATCAATGTGCAGTGTCCTGCACTCCACCACCACCACCAACCTTTCGCAATAAAATAAGATCGGGATACGGGAGAAGTAACCGTTGTTTCTTTGTTACTATTGTGGCCAACTTTTAAGAGACATTAAGATAAAGAGTTTGACATGAAAAGAAAATCGCACAATACAAAGTACACTACGATACTCTTGCGGCGTGATAAAATGGTCTGTTGGTAGTAAAGGCTGTACACGGAATAATTGCACCACTTTAGAAAAGCAGTAAATTGTCACTCGTTGAGTCAATTTAATTGAAATGAGGAACGGCGTCAACGTGCATTGTTCAGACTGCATGTGTTTTGTTGTGAAATTCAGTCAAACGAAATGGATGTGCGTGTGAGAATATTGTACACTTACTTCCGCAATCTTCCGCACAGAATGATAGGTTCCCACCCAACAAAAACGACTAGTTCTGTTTTCTCAAATCTGGTATCTGACATTGAAAGTTATAACTGTGGAAGTGCATTTAGAACACTAGTTGAGAGCAAAATAAAATTGTGAAAGCAATTAGCTTGAAATGCTAAATAAGAAAAAGAAAGGATGCATTTGTAAAGATTTTAACTTTACGAAAAAAGAGTTTGCTTTGAGCATCGGTTGGGAATGGTTGTGTCGATGCTTTACTGTGTTATTTATTTTTGTTCTTCGTCTTCGACTAAAAATCGTAGAGACTATTCTACCTACTGTTCTTAATTCTATTTTCAACAACGTATTTGCTTATGTTTCTGTCAAAATATTCATTGGTATCGTTGAAGGCTCGCAGGCAGGTGGAATCTTAAAGCCATAGCTGTTCCGGTGAACAGGCACAGACATTATTTGAGCGCAATCCAATCAGCATACATCGTGCAATATAGCCGAGCAGATTTAACAGCTCGTTCCATGGAAGATTCCGTAGCGCGAATCGGATGAAGAGCGTTATAGTTCGTTCGACTCCGATGATCAGTGATGCGTGATATGGTGTCCAGACAGCGACCGTATATTCCAGTATGCTATAAACTAAGGTACAGAATAATGTCTTTTGTGCGTAGATGTCTGTAAAGTTCCAGGTGTGACGTCGAATGATTCCAAGAACCGTGGTGGTTTTAGCCATAACAAGCGCGACGTGTTCGTTGAACTATTACTTGGAGTCAATTGTAACACTTAGATAGCAAATACATAGATGTGACTCGCTCTAGTGGCACCGCACCAACTGTGTATTGATGCGGCATGGTTTCCGTACGACGGGAGAACGAAATCACCTTACATTTGGCTATATTGAAACTCAAGCCGTTATTTTTCGAGGGCACGTATCATTAACGAAAAGAACAACGAGCATTCGGCCGAGCACACTTCCTAGCGGTACTCCTGCGAAATTTCCCGTAGCGAACGACTGGCGGTCGGTCAAGTAAGAGAGGATCCACTCCACGAACCGAATTGGGAATCCTACAGCCTTTAACATCCGTTTCAAGCATGCTAATAGGGAGACCGTCGTAAATGAGATTCGCCAACGATTTGAGATATCCAAGCTTAGATCGCTGGTTAAGAAGATCGGAAAAAAAATTCGTCTGGTGTCAGCCAGCAAAGCTACCAGCAATGCGTCTCACATCATTTGTTCGACCCTTTCCGTGTGTCGGACTTGGCTACTTCGGGCCTGTCTACGTTAGAGCTGGTGGAAGTCTCGCAAAACGGTGGATTTGCCTGTTCTCCTGTCTGACGGTGAAAGCGGTGCACATGGAGATGGTACATTCTCTTAGTACTGAATCCAGCATCATGGCCGTGTGTCGCTTTATGCCCCGTCGTGAATTCTATTCCGACAACAGGACGTGCTTCTAAGCGGCAAACCGAGAACTGAAGGAAGAAATAAACAAACGAAATGATACCCTAGCACTTACTTTCACCAGCACCGAAACCAGCTGGAAGTTCATTCCACCCAGTGTGGGAAAGATTACTAATCCGGAAAGATTAGATCCGTCAAGGTGGCAACTGGAGCAGTTTTAGATGCTGCTCGCAAGCCCGACGATGAAACCCTGGAGACCGTTATCACAGAAGCTGAGACCATGCTTAATAGTAGACCACTCACCTTCGTGCCCCTGGAGTCAGCTGATCAGGAGGCGTTGACCCCAAATCATTTTCTGAAGGTCAGGTCTAATGGGGTCAAAATTCAGCCCACGGCTCCCGTGGATAGTCGTTTAGTACTTAGGAGTAACTGGAAACTAACGCAGTTCAAAACTGAAGAATTTTGGCGGCGATAGATAAAAGAATATTTGCCAGTAATCAATTGTACATGCTAAGGAGCAAGGAACCAATGGCTGAGAGGACGGATCGAGCAACTGTTCCCTGGCATGGACGGTAGGTTTCGTAAGGCACTTGTGCGTACAGCAACGGGAGTTCTTCGACGACCAGCTGTCAAGCTCGCTGTTGTCCTTGTCCCAGGGCTATTGGAGGTCATGATGATCACTAAGGTTTACGGGCGGGGGAATGTGGCGATGGACCCCCCGTTGCAGCGAAGCAACGCGTGCGGATCGCTGAAACGAACTATCGCACACCACTTCGCGATGGTAGTGACAACAGACGTCAGCGGCTTTTGACGATGTGATCGGGTATAAAATCGTAGATACAATTGTAAAGTGGAATTCATAAAGTGCAATGGTATTCATGAATACCACTGCACTTTATAAATTCCACTGTACAATTTTATCTACGATTTTCCACTCGATCACATCGATAACAGCCGTTGACTTCTGTTGTCACTACCATCGCGAAATGGAGTGCGATGGTTCGTTTCAGCGTTTCGCACGCGTTACAATATCGGAAAAGTAAGAGAGCGTAAGCAAAACTTAAGAAGAGATGGAGGGATTCCATCTACACCAGGTCGTTTTGAAACATCAAGGTCGTTCAAGGCTTTCATGACGCTATTCGGTAAGAAACAAAGCGCTGGGGAATTTCTATTGAACTCCCGTATGTTGTCGAAGCTAGTTGGATACAGAGGTGGCGCATTTGTGATACTGATTGGAAGAAGCACGCAAATAAGTTCGCAGCATCGACAGGAGTTCCTACGGTGACCCCGAGGAATTCAGCTGTGTTAGGAATACTATCACAAGATCGTTGCGACTCCACGAACTTCCAAAATGCCACTGGGTTTTGCTTCAGCTTCGCTTGCAATTGCTGGACGTGTTTCTCATAACAGGACTTTAGTAGTACGTTGTTACTCTTTCAATTCATCTGAGACTATTTTTAGTTTCGTTGGTTCTGGCGCTGAGCTGTGCACTATTTCGTTATTCGGCAACGCATCTTTAGAGAATCTATTGTTCGGCGGCGCGAGTGATCGAGTGAGCACAGAAAAAATAACAGAGCTGCTTCCTGGCGAGATGTGGTAGTTCAGCAGGTGCGGTGGACCGGTGGTGGGGATCACAATTATTTTTGGTCCATAGTATGGTTTCGCCATACTTACCGTGCTGCCATATCCTGGAGCAGATAAACCCTTATTTCACTTTCACTGAGTGGATCCAACAGCATTTTACTGTTGATATAAATCGATCCACGTTGTTTCGCAAGCGTTAATAAAATTAACCTTGTTTTTCTAACAAAAACTACCAACAAAAAACAAACTCTTTACAGTATCCTTACTATTGGTTCAAATCGGATTTCCATCATTATAAAAAATTACTATTTTTTTAATGTAAAACCACAATTACACTTTGTGAGTGGCCGTCTCGAATGAACTAAACCATCTACAGCAGACGTACAGTCTAAAGAGATGTTAATAAAATGAATAACTTTGTGAGTGGCCTCAATAGCATCCTTATTGTTGGTATGAATCGGTTCAAAACATATACAACATGTAGAACAAATAGTGCGTTTATCACGTCAACTCATTGCATCCCTTTAAAGAATGTTCCACATCAAATTGCATCGTTAAAAAAAGACGCTGTAGAAAATTTCCCAAAGTGTACTTTCTCTTGAAAATTTGGGTAGAAGTAGTTTAGACAGTCTTTTTTGTTGTTGTGTTTTTTTTCGCTGATAGTTTTTCCAAAAAAGGGAAAAAATTCACTCAAAAAGCAACATCACGAATTCATTTTGCGCAAGCACCTGGAACATCCTCAACTCTCTCATCGGGACATCGGAAAACAACTCGGAATCGTGCAGTCAATGGTGAGTCGTGTGACTTAACGTAACTATGAAACTCTGAGCATCGAACGGAAGGAGAAATGCGGTCATAATGGATGTTCATTACGAGTGATCAGGATTACAACCCGGATAAAAATAACCATACAATTACAATACAATAATATAAAATAACATTAAAATCTATTTCCGACCATGAATCTTATTGTTCATGAATCAGATAAAGGAAAAATGCATATTGCCATTACAATAGATCTACAATTCACTCCATATGCTTGGAATCTCAACAATCGTGAAACAATGCAATTAATAGTTATTGGTTCAAATATGTTCGGAAAATAATTTTTATTCTATAGTTAAGATACATAACAACCCTCCTCTTGTCGATGTATCAGTTCACATTAGATTCTATTCTGGTAACAATAACTTCTATTGTCATCTTATAGTTATGAACAATTATATGAATTGTACATACTAAAGATTCTATTGTATGGTTACAAAACATTCAATTGTAAATCTATAAGATTTTTTTATTCGGGAAGCGTGTCGTGAAAGCGTTTAAGCGGAATCCCAATGCTTCGGTCAGGGATGTGGCCAAAACGTTCAATCTGTTCAATTCGTTCAGAGAGCCAAGGACCGGGAGGGACTGCATACGTACTAAGTAAAGAAGGCTCAAAATCGTGGCGAACGGCAAAATACAGTGGGAAAGTCACGGGCCTGTACACCCAGATGGTGATCATTGTTTCATGATAAGACATACGTCAAGGTGGACTGTCAGCAGCTTCCAGGGCTACTGTTATTCACCGCCCAGCACAAGTTTGATTTTCCGGAGAATGTAACCAAGATGAAACCTCCAAAGTTTGCCTAGAAATACATATTTTGGCAAGCGATCTGGTCATGTGGTAAACCCAGGTACGAAGCCAAAGGGGTCACTTTCGTATATAAGGAATGAAAGCCCATGAAGCCCCCCAACGCACCGGAACTAAACCCACCGAAAAAAAAACTGGGCTATTATGAAGTAGGCCCTACGGAAGCATCTCAAGGAGGTCTAATTTGAGGAAGACATGAAGAAAAAGTGTGTTTCCGTGTTGTACAAAACCTAATGAATGGAATTAAACGTAAGGTGCGACCGTACGGTTAAGATATTGAATTTAAGATGGTATGTATTTAAAATAAGTATGCCATATAATTAATGGGTTATATTTCTTTATCCGAAAGTTTGAAAAGGATCGGTCAACTACACAGAAAAAAATATGAAAATTACATATGATTGAATCTGAAACTTCTATGAAAATATATCGATATAATTAATGGTTGCATGCAATTTTCAATTTGATATATCGTCAGCAGTGAGATACACTACCTTCATGCAAAGTTATATCATACTCATCACAGTTTTTTAACTTATTCATATTGGCAACGCTTGAAATTTACATGGTATCAACACAACACAGTACCTGAGCGGCGGTATTTGTCAAGTCAGAATAAAAAAGTTGTCACCGCCAATCTCAAACCTGCAATAAATCATATAACTGCTGCACATAAATGGAATCAGCTTGAAAACTGTTTTTGAAGGCCAATAAATAGACGATTTTTAAAATTAGCAACTTATTCCATTTAGTTTTAAATGAAAGAGATCAATTAGATATACTTTATTTCAAACCTCGAAAAATCCGAACCGTAGATTACAGCATTTTTTTAAATTTAAAGCTCTTATATTTACAGCACAAGTTTATTTACAGTCAACTTTTTTTAGCGCTGTAAATTTAAGATCACGCGTAAATTTCTATTCAATATAAAAGAGGTAAATTTGTTACATTCAAGTACTCATAATTTTACAGGTTTTGTTCGAACTGTGTAGGTAATTTTCTACAGCATTTTTTCCGTGATTCAATTAGATATGGGACACCCTTTATTTAACCTGCATTGGGGCGAGGCCGACGCCGGCATTACCGTTGTTTGCGATAACCACTTTTTACACATTGAGGATGTATGCTAGCCCAAATTGGTTCTCTGTGTAATAACAGCTGATCTGGCAATTATGGAGTAGCAGCTATTGGGTGGTCAATCGAGCTCTTGCTCATGCTCATGCTCTTGTAAATATAGGATTTATTTCAAATGTCTTTTGGTGGGCTGGTTCTTTTATGTGTACCTAAGAAGACTTAAATTTACATGATATTGTAAATTTAAGTCTTCTTAGGTAGGTAGTCTACTTAGTTTAGGTGGTGTAGGCTTTAATTAAAAACGAACTTTTAAGGCATCAAAACGTTGTCTCGGCGGAACAGGAATTCATGAAATCTTGGGTGAAAGTAGAGAAAAACGTTGATTCAAGTATTGTCAAAAGTTTGATGGGTGGAATTAAGAAGAAAATTTGGGCATGAGAATTTTGTGAGTACATAGAAAAAAATAATGAATTTTAACAGGCGCGTAAAATTTCCCCACGTTCAATTGCAAGCAAAATGAGGCAAAAAACAACGAAATTGTTTGCATTCTTTCATGAGCAATACAACAATGTTTGCAATCTTTCATACAACAGGCTAGAATCAGGCGTTATCTGGCTTAACTTTACATGAAATATCTCATTATTTCCTGCCTAATCTAGCATTCCATTTATGTGCATTGGATAACGGAGAAAATTCAATGGTTTTTTTTTTATCTATGTAGAGTGATGAAGATACGTTGATCAAGCTTATAAGTTTATTGTTTTTGATTCCTTGAGTTTCATGACTATCAGTACAACCCAAGCAACAAATTTAGTTCTATTCCAGCCGTATAGCACCCCTCCTGGTTTGATGATAAACCTACATTCAAAACTCTTTTGTCCACCAACACCACCTCTAAGCATCTTTAAAGCCGAAATGTGTACAAAGTGTCCCACTCTATAGACGGTTGTGAAAAAATTAATAAAACCTTTACATTACCATACAGATTTTGAAAATGTTCTAATGAATGATGCTATGACCACTTGAGAACCTTCATAAAACCTATTGGCTGCCATCAAAACCAGCATAGGGCCAAATGGCCACAGCTGTCAAACCAACCAACCAGCTGTGGTTGGTTTTTGTTGTTCTGCTTTGTTCGATTGCCTGCTCTTCTGAATCATTTAAATGATGTCTATCATAAAAATTCTAGAGGTGCGAGAAATTTTGTTTGATAGCAAAATATCCAACACAAATTGAGTTTTTTGTACAGCGTACCATGCTCCATATGCACATATAATTTTAAGGTGAATGTTGGCACAATTAAAGCAGAAAATTAATTTGACATGGAGATTATGCGAGTTAAAATCAACATAAACATAATTGAAACAAACATATTCGATAAATTAATCATGAATTTCCTAAAAATTTATGGAATTTAATAAGGTTATCTGGTTTATTTCCACATCTCAATTTTCATATTTCAATATGGCGATTGAAAAATATCACAGTTTTTCCAAAAAGCCAATTTATCTTGGCAAGGGCTAATATAAAAGTATATGGTAATTTGGTGACTTCTCATAATGCCAATTTGCCGTTTAAAGGGTGTCCGAGATGAAATTGCCACACACAAAATTGATTCTCAAAATTCGAGTTTTCATCCGATTGCCATCAAATTTTCAGGGATTGAGAAATAACTATTAAACTTCATTTTACAATTTTACTCGTATTTTATTTACAGTCCATGCGCAAATGCCCGCACCTTGGCCTTAACCCCGGCCATAAGATTCTGCACAACCTGTGAATCAACCGTTTTTTGCATGTAAACCCATACTTTCTTCAGTTCCTCGACTGTCTTCACTACCTTAGGTCGTTTAAGAAGGTGCTGCTTCATAATCGCCCAGTACTTCTCGATGGGGCGGAGCTCCGGAGTGTTGGGAGGGTTGAACATTTTCGGCACGAAATTGACCTTATTGTCCGCATACCACTTCAGCACGTCCTTGGAGTAGTGGTATGAGGCCAAATCCGGCCAGAAGATTGTTGGGGCGTTGTGGACCTTCAGGAGAGGAAACAGCCGCTTCTGGAGGCACTCTTTTATGTACACCTGTCCGTTCATCGTGTCCTGGGTCACGAAAGGTGCACTCCGCTTCCCGCACGTGCAGATGGCTTGCCAAACCAGGAATTTCTTCGCAAATTTGGACATCTTCTGAGTGCGGACATGCTCCGGAACGCTGAATTTATCCTTGACCGTGAAAAACAGGTTGCCGGGGATCTGTTTGAAGTCGGCCTTCACATATGTTTCGTCGTCCATGATGCAGCATTCAACTTTCGTCAGCATGTTGGGGTACAACTTCCTGGCACGGGTTTTGGCGGACTTGTTCTGCTTCTCGTCGCGATTAGGGGTCTTTTGTACCTTGAACGTTCGAAGCCCAGCCTTAGTTTTGGCCTTCTGGACAAAACTTCGGCTTAGGTGCAGCTTCTTAGCCACATCCAGAACGGAGGCGTTCGGATTTCGGTTGAAGGCCCCAACTACGCGGTTGTGAGCTTTGGTGTTGTACGGAATACTTTTTCCTTCACTTCTGGGCTTCCGATCGGTGGTCAACCGTTCCTCGAACCGCTTAATCACTCGCGACACCGTGGAATTCGCGATTCCCAACGTTTTAGCGATGGAACGATGCGAGAGATCCTTGTTCTCGTGATGAATGCGCAAGATTTTATCACGCACGAGCTGTTCTTTCGACTCCGTTTCCGCGAGTTTTGATCACAGGCCTTTAAAACATGCAGGATGTAAATAATGCACTATGAACTAAATCCACCCAAATTTTCATTAAATTCTACCCAACGGTTAAAAAGTTAGGGCAATTTCATAGTGTGGCAATTTCATCGTGGACACCCTTTAGAATAAGTTATTCAAACTTTTGGATATCCTTTTTTAGTGGGATAGTGAAGGGTAGACAATTATCTGATGCAATTACAAAATCCTATTTCCATGTTCTGCTGTCCAAGTTTTTGACACAACATTGTCTCAGTATTTTGCTGAATCTTAGTCGAATTTCTAACAAAGAACTGTTAAGTAGAGTACCCACTGAATTTGAGAAGTTTATCTAGTGTAATCAAATAGGTCTCACAAATCGCACTAAACTGCGTCATAAAGTAAACAGTACAATGCATGCTAGTTAACATAACCCTAAATATACACTTTTAAAAAGTGCAACCTATGTTTCTTCCTTTTTCCCGTACGTTATACCAAAAATGCAACAGCCATCAGGATAACGGAACCACTACTAAATTTTAATATCCCTTTTCACAGGATATGCGGAACCATGTTGAACAAAGCATCCCCCGTTGTTTCATTATCATTTGGGGTGTTGAACCAAGCAACTTTTCGCCTAACTGCCATTCGGTCGGTGTTTTCCCACGGTCTGCATCATCGCACATTCACATGCTTCGCCCGCTTTTATATACTCAGCCCATTGAGTGCCTTATCGTTGCTCTGCCAACGCAGTTGGGTAAACATGACGTCGCCGTCCCAGTCGATGCCGTTGTCGTTTACGACTTGTAAGTGTGCCCTACAGGTTATACGACTGGATGGTCAGTTTGTTTTTTTCTTCCTTCGAATAGTCTCGTGGTTTTTATTCCAGTTTCCTCCTCTTGCCAGGACTATCCAAGTATGTTTGCCAAGGCGAGCGTAGGTAGGTATATAGAGAAATTCGTTGCATCAGCGAAGATGCACTTTCTCTCTGTATGTGTGTAGGGAAGGTGCGTGGGGACGTATCGAGAATTTCCCTCAAGTTGGAACCCGTGGCAAAGTTCCTGCAATGGTGCAATAAACCCTATGTACGATGCGTTCGTAAAAAGATCACCAGGAAAATATGATGGCAATGTCGTTAATTTTGCACTTAAGCTTTCATTAGGAGCTTCGTCTGGCGAGGGGATGGAGTGTGAATCAGTTACGAACGTTTTGATTGGCCTTCTATCAGCTTTACTCAATTGATTTTTTTTATCGATCAATCAATACTATCACCATCAGTGGTTAATTGATACTTGAAGGGTGTTATAACAGCTTCCCGAAGGGTGGGTTTGTTGCTGCTAAGAAAATGGAAACCAAGAAAACCAAGCCAATCATTTCAATTTTAAAACATCCAAGCACATCCTGGAAGACGACTCCCACATAAAACGCTACACAGACTGACTTTGTGTCCCCAGGGGAAGGATAACACTCATTGGATATGCCACGCTGCATTGCAATAAGTAACCGCAATCTCGTTTGGATGATGGTAAAGTGGCAACTTTAATTGAATTGGGAAACGGAAACTGGATCGCTGTGACAGGCAAAGAGAGAGGGAAAAAGAGGCCCAGCAACTGCCTTCTTCAATCCACCTGAGAGTCTTTAACATGTTAAACCTGGCATTGCAAATGAATGTCTTATCACGATGTTCCCTTTTCCCCACTTGGGACATTGTCTAGAACATAATATCAGGACCTGACTACACCGGTGGCACTGTGAACAAGTGCGAGAAATCGGAGGCAGACACTTTTCGAAGCAAGCGGTTGTCTAGGAGTTTGGTGAGTGGCAAAATAATGATAAGCTGCCCCAACACACAATGGCGTAGACGTCGACAAAGTGGCGCGTCATTTTCCTTTCAGATAGCTCTGGGCGCCGCTACTGCCCCCACCGCTCCCGCCCAACTAGGAATTTGTTACGGATATGAACAACCCAACTGTATGACCAGTAAGTTGTCCTTGTCCACTCGACCGGAAGCGGGGGTCGTGTTCAGTGTACAGATGGAGAGAGTAGGTATATCTCACATCCGTACACTCTCGAGAAAAGTGTAAAAAAAAACCGTATAAGGAGTTGGCATGTGTCCCATTTGCATGAGGCGGTGTGAATCGGGGAGTATTTTTATCCCGTACTTTAGCGAGACCAGCTGCGGATGTGTGAGCGATATTGTTATTGTTTGGTAACTGGAGAGGATGTCGTCACAGCGAGCTTGAAAAAAAAACCTAAGATTTGTGTTGTGCTCTTTGTTTAGCTTCCATTTGTGGCTTAATAATAAATAATGGTTTCGCTGCCGACATGCTCTGGAAAACAAACCGCCCGACCGGCAGTGCTCAAAGGATTCTTGCTCGAGGGCGACTCTTGGAAAAGTTCATAATGAATCCCACTATTTCAGCCCTGTCAACCGTAGATCAAAGTAAGCATCGACTTGGCCTTGCTGAGGAACTTGAAAGCTTATTCCAGTGCGAAGAAAACTGTTGTAATCCTAATATCGAATTCGTTCTTTATTACATAGACGGATTCAATTCTGATACCCGATCCAGTTTGGAACTTGATCAAAAACGAATCCGCTTTAAGAAGATTTCAGTTGGATTTAATAATTCATACATTTTGAGAAACAACAATACCACGATGGCATAGCGGATCTCGATTCGATCGATGTTTTTTTCGTTTCGACTGCATGTGGCATTAACAATGTCCCATCGAGCTCAAAAAGGGTGTCACACAGGGATGCCAGATATACAGACATGTCTGAATTTATACAGACATTTGATCATGTATACAGACTACATACACTTTACAGACATTATACAGGTATTGCGATAAAGTTACAGATTTTTACAGAAATTATTATCCAACAATAAGATGAAAATGATTCTGACATGATTTTATTTTCTATATAAAGTTGGTATGTTTTGTTTGTTGTTAGTTTTTCAGAAAATTGTTTAGCTTCTCAGATGTTACAAGCCCTTATTTTAAAGTTCTTGTAATAGCCAAACAAAACCACAAGTTTTGAACTTCACAATATTTTTTATTGATAGTGGATCGATGACTTGAGAGTTAAGCTTGTAGTACACTGTTTGTCCAAAAGCCAGATATTTGGCATAGGCAGCTAAACAGCTGACAGATATCATAGATGTTTGTCAGATGCCTATCTGCCTATGACAAATATTTGGCTATTGGACAAACAGTGTACTACAAGCTTTACTCAGTTAAGTAGAGAATATTGTGTGTAAAAATCTATTCACAGTTTATTCGTTTTAAAAATTCCAACGCATTTACTAATGGTATTCCTAAAGATGAACAAATGTTTTCATATATTATTGTTCAATTCCGTTTTAGTTCTATGTGAATCATTTATAAATGGATGACGTTAAGAAGATCCTCATTCAGCAAGTGAGTTTCAGTACTTGGAAGATTTACTACACTGAATTTAAGAAAGCGGGACTATAACAAACTGCTCAGCTTTTATATTATTTTTTTAAACAAAAAAAAATTACTACAACCCTCGAGTAATTGCAAACAATGACTTACACTGTACACCTATATCAAGTAGCAGAACAAACATTCATCTAACGGATCCTGACTTAAATTTGCAACAGTGTTTTGAGATTCGTGAGAAATCAACGTTTTTACTAATTGTCTGAAATTAACTTTTAGGCCCTAACCATGAAATCCTCCAGAATGCTCGACTTACCAGCACAAAACAGAATAAAACAAAATTATTTCAAAATTATTGAGCATGAGCATGAGCATGATTGACCGCCCGAGGTTGCTACTCCGTTATTGCCAGATCAGCTGTTATTACGCAAAGAACCAAAAGAGAATGCTTGGGACTAGCATACATCCTCAATGTGTAATAACTGGTGATCCCAAACTAAGGCAATACCGGCGCCGGCCTCGCCCGAATGCAGATCAAGTAGGGAATGAGTAGGAATATGTTGACGTGATACTCGCTTTATTGGAAGCCGAGAACACCTCTGCACTTTCACGAAAAATCACTGGGATGTTGGATGAAATGGTTAGGTTTGCAGCGGGATCCGTTTTGGTAAACGGTGTGCTGAATTCAACTGACGTCAGCAGCGAACAAGATATTTAACTATGTTCCCGATTTATTCTCTGTACAGAGATGCACGTTAAAGCTATTCAAATTTTGGCACCGATTTAAACAAACAGTAAGGATGCTGTTGGGACCACTCACGAGGGTGGGTGGTTTATTTCAGCAGAATACAAAAATATGTAAATACATCGAGTTTGAGGACCGATTTAAACCAACGCTGAGGATGCTGCTGAGGCCACTCACAAGTGTGGGTGGTTAATTTCAGCAAAATACAAAATATGTAAAAAAAAAATTGATTTTGAGGACCGATTTACACAAACAGTAAGGATGCTGTTGGGGCCACTCACAGGTGAGGGTGGTTTAATTCAGCAGAATACAAAAATATGTTAATACATCGAGTTTGAGTACCGATTTGAACAAACAGTAAGGATGCTGTTGAAACCAGTCACAAGTGTGAATGGTTTATATCAGCAGAATACCACTCATTATATTTCTAAACAAAGATTAAGACAAACAAAAACCAACATAGTCATATACTTCATTGAAAAGACGGCAGCTAATATCAAACGAATTTGTCCAAACAGAGTACAAATTAAATCAGATGATCAGAAGATGCAAATATATACATTGAGATTTAGTCCATGTTGTTATTTAAAATGTCAAACAGTCTCGAAAACAGCCGTTGCAAGAGTTTTCTCCTGCTAGACAATGCCAGTAGTTTTAGCAAAGCCCTGAAATGCTCGTAGGGTGGCGGCCAATCAGTGTCATTCCACGGCAGCCAGCGAAGCGATAATCGAAGGAAGTTCCGAACGTTAATAACTCAGTCATTTTACGATCGATTTTCGAAATTTTAGCACCAGTCGAAGTCACAACGCTATTTATTGAACAAAAAAATTTGTGCAGCATTTCAAGCCAGAAACGCTAAAACAATATTGATTTTGTCTCGACAGTTACCAGTTTTAATGAAATTTTGTCCATATGTAAGTTTCCACCCAAGACAACATTTTTCTTTAAAAAATCCTTAAATTTCCTGGAATAATTCTCCATATGGGCCAACACACAATATATTCATTTTATTTTCTCAAAAAAGCATAACATGTAAACGATTATTCTGATCAAAATGTCGTCTGAGAAGAAGTTGTTGGTCGTTAAATGTTATTCAAGACAAAAAATACACTGAAACTAAAAAAAAGCAAAAAAACACAAAAACATTGATTTTTTCGGAGACCCTTAGAATTTTCGTATTTTTTTTAAAGTTGGAAGTTATATCCTAAAATCTGAAGAAGAGTTTAAGACGGACACTTCTTTAATTTTTAATTTTTTTATGGATTTTTTGAACTTAGTGAAGTCGCGTATTTTCTAACAAAGCTTTACCAAAAATAGACTCTACGTATTCGTTTTCGATTAATAAGCACATAAATACTTTTTTTGAAAACCCAGCCGTTTTAAGGTTATTGCGAATTTTACTAAAAGTAAATTTTGTTATGGCAATATTTTCAGCCATTTTTAAATGTTTGGCGGTCCACAAAAAATGTATGTTACATGAAAGATAAGTAAAGAAACAAAAATTGCGAGCCTATGTGGATTTAAAGATAGGCATAATATTGAAATTGAATGACATTTTATGCAACTTCACACGGCAAGAGTCCCTGAGATGCGATCGGAGGTACTCTTAAGAGAATGACAACTAGAGCAAGTTTAGCTAAGCAACAAGAAGCAATAAGAAAATCCTATAACGAATGCTAGACAACTTTATGACTGGACAAATAATCGCAGAGGATCGTGAAACAAAAATGACATTTAGATTTGTTTCTACTTATGAATACAAGGAGGCCGAAAATGAATTCGATCCGATTTTTAACAACGCAAAAGATATTCCTGGAACTCAAAACTATCCGAAACACACTTACAACCAAAAGCATCAACTTGATTCGTCCAAGCAGGTAAGTCTTACTGCCACCGTGTCTGAGAAAAAAATGCCGAATAATCTATAAGGGGGGAGGGCTTTGAGAAAATCAACATTTTATGTTTTTTAAGCATGAATTCACGATTTTTTTCAGTTTCAGTAAATTTTTTTGTTGCTACTGTTGGTGATACACAGGAGGACTCGACACCTGGTGGCAGGATAATTGCATGCAGAATCACAAAAAACAGTTTTTTTTTTAATGTACACGTTAATTGCTACAAAATCCAAAAGACCACAAAAATATGTGCAAATTTGAAGAGGTTCTAGATTATTAGATTCTCCATAAAGTTTGTGACAGTTGTAAAACAGATCAACTAAATGCATAAGGATCTCGAACCCAATGTATTAGCCGAGGTGCCCACTGCTAGCATGTCAAAACCTTTGTCGACATTCGCCTCACGCCACAAGGCTCTGACTCGTTTTTACATGTCTTGTGATGCCACATGACGGCCACGTCAGTAGGCGCTTCTTCTTAGAGATTGTGTTTGCCTTATTTTTGCGAAATAACGCCAAATACAGATAAATACAGACATTTTGAAAAACTATCTGGTAACCCTGGTGTCACATTGAGGAAGAACATCGAAATCACTCACTCGACAAGTTGAGCTCGGTCATTCTTAATTTATTTGCAAAAACAGTGTGATAAGTAGCAAATGGAATCGTTTAAGTATTTACTTTATTCTAAAAAAATAACTTGTAGGTACATTTCTCGAGTGCTTTTTCAAACAGACGTATCTGATTTTGTAAACAAAACAGAACCACTGGAACCGAGACTGGAGCAGTCTATCGAAAAACTCGAAAAAATCGAAAAAAAGATTATCATACACTGAAAAAATATTTCACTTAGCTACTACACTTCGGAAAGTTTTTCAGAGAACTTTCTTTAGAATCTGCAGATTTTACATTTAAGATTTTAGATTATTAGATTTTCGATTTTAGATGTTAGATATGAGATTTTGGAATTTTCATTCGAGATTTTAGATGTTTAGATTTAAAGATTTTAGATTTAAGATTTTGGATTCTAGATTTAAGATCTTAGATTTTAGATTTTAGAATTATGAATTTTGATTTTTGATTTTTGATGTATGATTTAAGATTTAAGATTTAAGATTTAAGATTTAAGATTTTAGATTTAAGATTTTAGATTTAAGATTTTAAATTTAAGATTTTAGATTTTTGACATTTAATTTTAGTTTAAAGATTCTAGATTTTGGATTTCAGATTTTACATTTGAGATTTTAAATTATTAGATTTTAGATTTTATATTTTAGATTTTAGATTTTAGATTTTAAAATTTAGATATGAGATTTAAGATTTAAGATTTAAGATTTTTAGATTTTCGATTTTAGATTCTATATTTAGGATCTTAGATTTTCGATTTTAGATTTTTGATTTTCGATTTCTGATTTTTGCTATTTGATTTTAGATTTTAGGTTTTAGATTTTAGATTTTAAATTTAAGATTTTAGATTTTAAATTTTATATATTATATCTTAGATTTCTAAATTTTGGATTTAGATCTTAGATTTAAGATTTTAGAATTCAGGTTTTAGATCAATAGGTTGTAGAATGAAGATTTTAGATTTTAGATTTTGGATTTTAGTGTTCCGATTTTATATTTTCGATGTTAGATTTTAGATTTTAGATTTTCGATTAAAGATTCTAGTTTTAACAATATTATAGATTTAAGGTTTAAGGTTTTAGATTACAGATTGAAGATTTCATATTTTAGATTTAAGATTTACGATTTAGATTTAAGATTTACGATTAAGATTTAAGACTTACGATTTGGTTTTAAGATATTTAGATTTCAGTTTTTAGACCTTTAGATTCAAGATTTAAGATATGAGATTTAAGATTTGAGATTTTGTATAGATTTAGGATATAAGATTTGAGATTTATTTATAATAGAATCAGATGTTAGATGTAGGTTTTGATTTTAGATTCTAGAATTATAGATTGAGATTTCGGTTTTTATACCTTAAGATGTAAGATTAGATATTTAAGATGTTAAATTTTCGATTTAAGATTTAATATTATCGGTTTTTGATTTAAGATTTTAGATGTAAGAATTTAGATATTTTATTTTAAATTTAAGATTTTAGATTGTAGATTTTAATTTAACATTTTAGCTTCAAGGTTTAAGGTTTCAATTTGAGATTTTAGATTTTAAAATTTAGGTTTACGATTGAAGATTTAAATTTATGATATTTAGATTTGAGATTTTGGATTTCAGTTTTCGGATCTTTAGAATTTAAATTTTATACTCTAGATAAAAGATCTTAGATTTTGGATTTAAGAATACAAATCTGGATTTTAGAATTATTGATTTTAGAATCTTGATTTTATATTTTAGATTTTAGATTTTAAATTTTAGATTATAAGATTTGAGGAAGATTTAAGATTTTTGATTTAAGATATGTAGATTAGATATTAGATTTTTTATTTAAGATTTATTTTATTTTAAGATTTAGATTTAAGATTTTAGATTTTAGAATTTAGATTTTAAATTTTAATATAAGATTTTAGATTTAGATTTTAGAATTAAGATTTTAGATATTAGATTTAAGATTTTAAATATTAGATTTTAGATTTTAGATACAAGATTTTAGATTTTAGATTTTAAATTTAAAATTCTATTTCTAAGATTTAAGATTTAAGGTCTTAATTTTTCAGATTTAAGATTTAGGTTTTTAAATTTTAGATTTTAGATTTTAGAATTAAATTTAAGATATTTAGATTTCAGGTTTTTGACCTTTAGATTTAAGATTTAAGATTCTTGATTTTAGATTTGATACTTAAGATTTAATATTTACGAATATGCATATAAATTTAGGAAGTGAGAATCTAGATGTTAGATGTTAGATTTTTGATTTTTGATTTTAGATTTATAGATTTTAGATATTAGTTTGTAGACCTTAAGATTTTAGATTTTTGATTTTAGGTTAAAAAATAAGATTTAAGATTTTGAATATTGATTTGAAATTATACGATTTGAGAAAGATTTTAAGATTTTAGATTAAAGATTTTTGTTTTAAGATTTTAGATTTAAGATTCCTAAAGTTGAATTTTAAATTTTAGATTTAAGAACTAAGAATTTAGATGCAAGATTTTTGTTTTGGATTTTAGGATTTAGGTGTTAGATTTTAGATTTTAGGTTTTAGAATCTAAATTTTCGGTGCTAAATATTGGATTTATAGATTTAAGATTTATAGATTTTAGATTTATAGATTTTAGATTTATAGATTTTAGATTTATAGATTTCAGATTTATAGATTTTAGATTTATAGATTTTAGATTTATAAATTTTAGATTAAAGATTTTAGATTTATAGATGTCAGACTTATAGATTTTAGATTTATAGATTTTAGATTTATAGATTTCAGATTTATAGATTTTAGATTTATAGATTTTTGATTTATGATTTTAGAATCTCGATTTTCAATATTAAATTTTAGAAATAAGATATGAGATTTAAGATTGTAGATTCTTAGATTTTATTTATATTGATTTTAGAATCTAGATGTTAGATGTTAGATTTTAGTTTTTAGAATTAAGATTTTGGATTTTAAATTTTAGATTTTCGATTTCCGATTTTATATTTTATATTTTAGATTCTAGATATTCGATTTTGGATTGTAGATATTAGATTTTAGATGTAAGATTAAGACTTACCTTCGATTAAAGTTTAATCATTATTCAGTGTGCTAAAGAACACATCCAGCAACAGACAGAATCAAATCGGTCAGCTTAAAATATTTGTGAAATAAATTCCATTTCAAAATGATAAATCCCACCACTGACATCGTCTGGCCGTCATAACTTTGTCCAACAAATCAAAACATCATTTTCAACTACATAATCAATGCGACATCGTCCCATAACACGTCACCAAGTTTTTCACCCCTGTCAGTCATCAAAAAGTGAGGCGTAAAGCAAACATAAAATAAGTTGAAATAAGGTTCCCTACTGAACTGAGTTCAAACTTTTGGTCCATCCAGCAAAAAAGGACCCCAATTACCGGTTCTAGCCCCGCTGTTCTTTTGTCACGGACAGACGAGAGAAAGGTAAAAAAAACTTTTAACAAGAGTCTCTCCTCTGCACGACAAGCTATAAGCCACAGAAAGTTCTTATCAATATATTTTCGCCATTCGCGAAGCATCTGTTGGCTGCCTTGCTTCGGAGACGACGAGCTGGGATGGTCCAGCAAAATAAAGAAAACCAAACATTGACCTGCTTTTTGGCTTTCCCCGACTACGGTCGACGAAGAGGAAAATTAAATATCACACAACTCACTTTCCGTTGAGCCAGGTTGTCAGGTTTGTGAAATTCTCAAGGCATTTACGTTCCATAAACGATTCGTGAGAATAACCTTCGCATATTATTCATAATCTGTTATTCCACTTTCCATCTGTGGCAAAAATAACATTAAAAGTAGAGGTACGGAAGGAGAGTAAATGGATTTCAAATGTTCATTAATATAAGCAATGATCTGAACCTGACTAGGAGAAAAAAAAACCTCATTTCCAGAAGAAGTTTACAGTAAACGTCGGGGCAAGGTTACATCCTCGTGACGATGGCATAATTTCAGCTTCTCCATAGTTTCAGCACGGTTTTGTGTGTTGCTGACACGTGTGCTTGAAGCGGAGATTATTACAGAATCAAATGACCAAAACGTGCATCCGATGGCGAGTTCGTGAGTGGAATTGCAACGGCAAATGCTTCCGGCTGTCGACCCTGGAGATATAAATAAGGCTTCAGGGAACTGATTTCTCATCCCGGATACAATGGCAGACAAGAATTAACGATGCGCTATTTATCACCGTAAATGCTGGAAACATCGGAACCTTCGGGAGGTTGCGATTTAGGTTTACAAGTGTTGCTTACCGTGCGTCTCCATGAATTGTTGGACGTGCGCGAGGCGGGATTTGAAAAAGGGGTGAACAAAATCAGCTGTGTTATTCATGTTCCTTGTTAAACAAAGTCATTTTTTGCGTGACATAATTAATGAACGTTCCCTAATGGCGTTTTAAATTGTACTCTTTCATTACCGCTACTGATGCATTGCAGATTAAGCACACTGGTTTTTGATTGATTGCAGTAAAAAAATACGCTTCAGTCCACTTTTCTTGAAAAACTCGTCCTTCATCCCCAATCACTTGTTTTTTACTAGCCATTTCGAGAATCGAAAACAAACTTCAGAGTGAAACAAAAACACTACCGAACAGTCGCACGCGTGATTGATGAATGGGAGTAGAATTAAGAATTAGGAATGGGCGATGTCGATGCGAGTTTGACAGAATCGATATATTCACCTCGATATATCGATTTTTTTCATCTGATCTCTTCTGTTCGATATTTGAGAACATCGATTTTTTTTAAAATGAAATCGATTTATTATTAATTTGAGATTATTCCGCATTACTGAGTGGAAGAAGTTGATCGATAACGATCAAACGTGGCAAACGAGAATAAATAATCAGCCAACGATTGTATTTTTTTTTTTTACAGCGTCCACTGTAGCTCAGTCCTCAGCGCCCAACCTGATATACCTTCTTCGTATACTAGTTGGCATCCGCCTTACTTCACGTACAGGATAACATTTGGTTATAAGAGTTTCTTGCAGGAGTCAACGTAGATTGATCCATATTTTCTGCACACACAAGCTTTTTGCTGAAATTCTGGGAAGTTTTTTCTCATACTTTTAGCAAGTTTCCTCATGGACTTCTTGGCAGTCACTCCAGATTTTCTTGTAAATTCACATCTAACAACCCAACCTTACCTTCCAGGTACATTTGACAAGTTTTTTTCTTGAACTTAGTTACTGTCTAAACTTCTGGTGAGTCCCATCCTAAACAACGAGTAAAATTTCCCAAAAACCTTCGGAAAGTTCTCTCCAGAATTTCTTGAAAAATCTTCTTAAATTTGTTGGAAGTTTGTTCCTGAGAAGTTCTCTTCGGAACTTTAGGAAAATAATCTTCTGAACTTCTGGGAAGTTTCCTGAACTTCTGAAAATTTCCTGCTTCAACTACTAAAAATATCCCCTATGCTTCTGGAAATTTTTTTCCTGTTTTTCTTAGAAGTTGAAGTTTTTCTTGAATTTTTTGGGAATTTCCTTCATGAACTTATAGGTATTGTTTGGTTAGTTTTTTTCCAGAAATTCGGGGAAATGTTTCTCCTGAACTTATTTTATATAAACAACCGATAAGTCCCATCCTGAACTTCGAGGAAAATTTCACCGAAACTTTGGAAAAGTCCTCTCTAAAATATCTAGGAAAATTCCCCTAAATTTTTAGGAGGTTTCTTCCAAAACTTCTAAGATGTCCTCTTTTGAACTTTTGGGAAGCTTTCTCCAGAACTTCTGAGAAAATCTTGCTCAACCTACTAGGAAGTACCCACTATACGTCTTGAAAGTTTCTTTCTGTTCTTTGAAGAAGTTCCTTCTTGAACTTTGAGAAATCGTCATTCTGAAATTCTGAACTGTTCTCGTCTGAACTTCGAGAAAGCTCTCAAGCATTTATGGGAAGTTCTTACTAAACTTTTGGGAAGTTTCTTCTGGCACTTATTTCCTTCTCTTCTGAATTTCTAGGATGTTCTGAGCGTTGTGGAAGGTTTTTAGATATCGCCTTCCCTGCTAAGTTTCCTCCTGAACTTCGGAAAAGTTTTGTTTTCCTGGACTTCAGGGAAGTCCAACTAGAGTTTCTGGGAAAACTCCAAAACCTCTGGAATGTTCCAAACTCTGAGAAAACCTCTCCTGATTTTCTGGGAAGTTCTCTCCTTAACTTCTGGGAAATATGATTTTGAACTTCGAAGATGTTTGGTCCTGATTTTGGGATATTCCTGCTTGAACTTCAAGAAATCTAGGAATAATTTCATAAACTACTTAACTCGTTGGTCGATTTGTTAATTTCAAGTGCAAGTGTACTGAAAAAATGCGTTTAGAAGAAAGCAAATCAGAGTTCTAAGATTAACTTCAAAAACTGATCAGTCATCAAAATAATCAAAATAAATTGCCGTAGCGCAACATCAACTGTCCGCAACTCGTGCAGTCCGCTTGACGTGGTTGTGTCTCCAATTACCTTGTCGTCTTTGAAAATGCGGCACCCTTGCGCCTCCCGAACACAAGCTTAACACCTTTGGCAGCCAGTTTCTTCACCGAAATAAGGTCGGTCTCAAACTGTGGGACGTACACTACATCCGAGAGTAGTTCACCATTTGGTGACTCCCAGATCAGCCTTCACGAGCCAACTCCTTCCGTGGTGGCCTTTCTTGCCATCCGCTAGGTAGACGTCCTTCATGCTCTCGTCCAATGTACTAAAGCAGTTTGCGTCTACGCACATATAGGACGTCGCGCTGGAGTCCACGATCCACGCTTTACACCCACTCACCCGATGCAATGCCATGAACGAAAAATCCGGCCTTGAACGATCCTCGGATTCGTTCATCGCGAGATGTCTTGGCCTTGGGATGGTAGCGCTTCTCGTTCTGGTCACCTCGATCTCGCCTCACCAGTTCACTTTTCCATCAATACTGCTTGTGACTGGGTTTTTGGCTATTCTGGCAAATAACCATTTTCTTCTGCAACTCGCCGTCAGCCTTCAGCAAGGATTCACTGCTTCTGCTGCTTCCCCATTTGGACACCTCATCCGTTAGCTTGGATTTGATCAGCTCGAGTGTCAAATCGTCGTCTGGCCGTGTTTCCATCGCCGTCGTAAGCGAATTGAACGATTCTGGGAGGCTTCGTAGCACCATTGCCCCTGCAGATTCCGGCCCAATACCTGGCCCGCCACCGACAACCGCTCGATGTCCATGACATCAGTATACCGTTTGTCGCAAATCTGCCCCAGCAGCGAAACCTTCGACGTCAGCGTTGCTTTCTCGTAGTGGTTCCGGAGAGCGTCTCAGGTTTCCGTTGCCGTCTTGAAGGCCTTAACAAGGTTCAGCTGGTTATCCTCCAGAAGTAGCCCATCCATGCTTCTTAATTCCAAGTCGTTCCATTCTTAAAGGGTTAAAAAAAAATTTTTCGAAGTGATAAAATCATGACTCCAACTGTTGATCGGTTGCGATGGTTACAGCCCTGTGCCCATAACCTACTGCACAGTGGGCAAGAACTAATGAAAACTAAGAAAAAAATCTGTAGCTTTTGTCATTTTTAAGCGCGGCATGTAAACGAGGCCATTTCCACTTGGAAATTGTCTGGGAAATCGAATGAAACTGGTTTCAACCACCGCACGGATATGGTTGTGGAGTTATAGATCTTATTTTACCCCACTTCCCCTTATATTCTTGAATAATATAAAGACATCTTTGCAGGGAGAGGCTCAAGATCGACAAAATAGTGCTAGCTATTTGTGAAATTTCTTGGGAAATCTAATAAAAGCTCTTTCAACTACCGCACAGGTCTGTGAACGAAGATATGGCTGGTTTTACCCCACTTCCCCTTGTATTCTTGAATAGTTTATAGATATCTTTGCTCTGAGTGACTGAAGATCAACCAATTAAAACTAATCCTATGTAAAATTTCCTGAAAAATCAAATAAAAGTATTTTTTTCCTACCGCGTGGCTCTGTGAACAAAGATATGGCTGATTTTACCCCACTTCCCCTTATATTATTGAATATTTTATAGATATCTTTGCTCGGAGTCACTCAAGATCAACAAACTAGGACAAGTCCCATGTGCAATTTTCTGGAGAATCAACTAGAGGTTTTTTCAACCACCGCATGGCTCTGTGAACGGAGATATGGCTGATTTTACCTCACTTACCCTTATATTATTGAATAATTTATAGACAACTTTGCACGAAGAGGCTCAAGTCCAACAAAATAGTGCTAATCCCATTTGAAATTTCCTGAAAATTCGAATAGAAGTTATTTCTTTTATCGCACGGCTCTGTGAACAAAAATATGGCTGATTTTACCCCACTTCCCCTTATATTATTGAATAATTTATAGATATCTTTGCTCGGAGTCGCTCAAGATCACCAGAATAGGACTAATCCAATGTGAAATTTCCTGGAAAATCAAACAGAGGTTTTATTCAACCACCGCACGGATCTGTGATATGGCTGATTTTACCCCAATTCCCATTATATTATTGAATAATTTATAGATATCTTTGCTCGTAGTCGCTCAAGATCAACAAAATTCATTTGACTCTAGCTCTCAATTTATATGAGAAACGAGAGAAAATCAAATGCTCTCTTCGCTGAATACTTTGCACGACGGATGACTCAAATTTCGGTAAGAAAATGAAAAGGAGAATGAAATGGTTTTGTGAATAAAGAGAGAGAGAGAGCTGCAACCAGTGTGCGAAAAATTCAAACTCAACAAGCATTATCCCGTGAATTTATCCAACATTAGCCAAAATTCGATGCTAGCAAGAAAACAATCAGTCACTCCGTCAGAATGTTTGCGATTATTGTGTTTTGTGTTGTTCGACTCTTTTTGTTTTGACTGATTAAGCCGGAGATCTGTGTAGAAAAATGTGTCGGTAGCAGTCTGAGTCATAGGCGTAGCCAGAGGGGGGCAGAGGGGGGTCGTTGCCCTCCACTAACTTTTGAATTTTTTTTTTTAATTTTAGAGTTTGCTTCAATTTTTTATAATTTAGTGTTAATGTTTAATAGATTGCCCCTTTGCCTCAATGAAAAGCGTGAAGTTGCCTCGATTTTGTGACAAGCTGTAGAGAAAAGTGCAAAAAGTGGACATCCATGAGATTTTTTTTTAAATAGTAAAGACTAAAATTTTCCTACGGGCGAGACGAAATGACTCATATCCCAGTTTCAGAGACAAGGCAGGAGTTGTTTTATCCTATTCGAAGATTTTATCCGTTGCTATGAGCATGATTAAGATAATAAACATGATTGACCACCCGAGGCTGCTACTCCATTGTTGCCAGATGAGCTGCTATTACACAGAGAACCACCATATGACGCTTGGGACTAGCATACATTCTCAATGTGATAAAAAAAACTGGGGATCTTAAACTAATGCAATAACCAGCTCCTTGCCCGAATATTGGTCAAATAAGGGAAGGAAATTTTATAAGAAGGGAAACACCAACGTGATCCTACTTAAACTTGCGGTTATATCCTAGATATAACCCACCTCTATTTTTTTTAATATTAATACCTATTTCTGATTTGAACCTTTTTATACAAATAGTGCTATTGGAGCCAATCACAAATTGGGATAGTGATTTACTCGCTCCAGGATATGATGGTACGGTGATCATGGCAAACCAATATAATGGATCACAATTAATTGTGATATCCACCACCGGATCACCAGCTCGGTGAACTCCCACATCTCACCAGGAAGCATTTTTGCTGTTTATTTTTCTATGCTCACTCGATTACTCACATTGCTGAATTATAGATAACCGAAACAATGCGAAACGCGCCATGCAGCAAAAAAGAGCGTTAAAAGCATCGACACAACCTTTCACAGCCGACGCTCGAAGCAAACTTTTTTTTGTAATCTTTCAATTTTTACAACTGTACCAATCCTATAGAAGCTTTCTAAGAACAATCTAGGCTAATCCATTTAATAATGCGATTTAGGGATTTGATAAAGTGAGAGTGTGTATGCATTTCGTGCCATCTGGCAACTTTATGCTTCTTTTGATGTCCAGGCTCATTGGTTAAGCATCAACCGGGGGTGACTTGATCTTATACTCAATGATTTCATTATTTCCAATCCGCTCAATTAATCGCTATGGTTTGTGATACATTGGATGGATTAATATTATTTGAGAAAACTCAAAACAGACGTCATTCAAATTTTGTATATTGACAGGCAAACTGTGAAGACCCACCTAGTACCTTATAGTAAGATGCTTAGAGGTGGACCGGAAGATTCGATTCGATTTTTTTCTGTTTCTATGGGAGAAAAAAGGTGTTCTTGCGGTGTTGCTTTGTCAATATATACACTGAAAATTTATTTTCGAAAATAAGCTTTCACTCGTTTCGTAAACATGGAGTTTGTATATAGAACAAATGTCTCGTAAATTGTATGAAACATTCTTAATGCTTGTCATTTGGTGAAATGCTATCATTGCACCTCTTTGTAGAGTGCACGAAATGAATTTCATGAAGATCAACCAATTGCTGCTTCTCTTCAATCGTACTCATACATGTTGGTATAGCTCCTCGGGTTAATTTTTATTTTTTATTTTTCAATTACATACTGAGTCGATATAGAAAATATGTAAGTCAATCATGCAACCACCAGAGTTTCTTTTTTATTGATAACAAAATATTTGTAGAAGCTTATATTGTTTTCGCGAGTGTTCTTTCTGTGCCAATAAATGTTTCGTGTTTTAGACAGTTACGCATGTGGCATTCGGTGTGGCATACGAAGGATAGATTCTTGAAAAGTAGAAATCTATTTACAACGAATACAATGAATAGATTTGTTAGTCCTACCTTCGATTTCGTAATAAAATCAAAATTTAATAATCAATGGGGGTCAGGGGTTCGTGGAGGAAAAGTACATTTTCAGTATAAACTATGAACAAACTCGGTGGTTATCTAAAACAAAAATCCAACACGACTGTAAAGTGAATATTTCGACACATGATAAATACCCGCTAGATTTTACCATGGTTGCTATTTAATGCGGTTCGATTTTGAAACATGTGGAAAATGTTTTTAAAATCCTTTTTGTTTTCTTTTTTTAATTCCAGAACAAGCCTAGAATTGTTAAATCTTGTTGCCAAATTGTTTGGGTATTATAAAGTACTTTGGGTAAGCCTAGAGAGGATAATTCACCCGTCATTCAGGCGGATTGTCACAAAGTGAGGGCTCGATTCCTGCTCCAGCCGGTGGAACTTGAAAATGTCCCTACTCTACTAGTACACCGAGCGTTGTGTTGTCCGTTGTATAATGTTATGTGTTCACTGTGGGCAACCGCTGGTTGAAGACGGTGTAATTCTCTCTTGCTCATTCTCTTTCTCTCTCTCTCTCTCTCTCTCTCTCTCTCTCTAAAAATGTATATTGCCCCACCCTATTTGAAATCCTGGCTACGCCTATGGTCTGAGTGAATGAAGGGAATTGGTGCGAGTCACCTTTTTTGGAGGGGACCGAATGCTTGTGTTCTTTCATTGCCTCTTCTCTTTATTAGTAATTCGTGTGTTCAGCAAAGACAAAAAATTGAATAATGTTGTTTTTCGGGCTGTCAATTTTTTCACACACTGGTTGCGACAACTTGAACATTAACTAATGTGCCAGCAACATGCTTTTTAATGGCAGACGTGAGAACAGCATTTGACTGCATGAACACAAGCAAAGCAGCGTCTGTTGAGTACAAACATCAAAATCGAGCTCCGCGAATTTTGAAGAGACTGAGAATTCAATTTAACGGAAACATGTTTAGGCAGGCAACAATATGTGTTATCTACAGTATGTTGCTTGATATTTATCTTTTCTGTCATACGAATCAAAATTTCCAAATTTATTTTCCATAACAAATATCACTATATTCAAAAGTAGCTCATGGGCCGCAAAAATACATCTAGCGGGCCGCATGTTGAGCATCACTGCTCTAGATACTCTATTTAATTTCTCATCGAAACTGTAAATTTTGAACAATTCCAATGTCAACACTGTACAACCCTGAAGACTCAATTTGAGAAAATAGATTGATCGTAAGAAAAACTAATCAATAGATCTTCAATCAGACTTACAACACAGAGACAACCAATAAAGTTCCGCAACAATCAGAAAAGCACTGCCCATGCTACGCGTGTGTCACCTAATAGTGCCAAAAAGGGAAAGTTTTCCTTGAATCCATTCGCAACTGTTAGGAGTTCCGGTGGGCTTTCAGTCAGCAGTCTCTACACCCATACCAAAGAAAGTCGAGGCGTCAGGCCAGATGTGGAAAATGTCGTAATCAGGAATTAATAAGCAGAAAGTCGGAGCACAACAACGTTTGCGAAGGAAATGGAAAAGTAATTTCAAGTTAGCTCTTATGGCTAAAGGATTTGCCCGCACTAATGCAGTAGATGGTACTACAGCACCAGTAATCATGAGCATTTAATCTAGCTCCGGGATACCCGTAACGGCTAGGCGAGAAAAGGGGATCGAGCGGTCTATTAACGGGGATAAGTCAGCTGTGCGGTTAAATGATGGGGGTAATCGTGCCATCCTTGATTTGGATTTGTAGTAGCGCAAAGAGGAATGCTAATTGCTAAGCGAGTGGGAATGAAATAATTCGAAATGAATTCAAAATCTTCGGACAGCGGCAGAGTTTGTTTGTTTGGGTAGCGAAAAATGTCAATACGGAAGTCCTTTTATTATTCAAGCCTCTAGAAGTTAAAATGTGATTACTTGAACACAGAAACAGTGTTTCTATCAGGATAAAGAGTGAAAAATAATTCAAGATTAATACCGAGAGGCATGAACCGAATCAGTTCGATCCCATCTATTCTAGCGATGGCATACCAGTGTTCATTCAATACAACAGTATTCATAAGAATAGAGGACGCTAAATTCTTCCTTTTGGGATTCCAGCTTCCTGCTTCTAGCCAACAACTTATAGCTGGCTAAAAATAAATCAATCCGAAAAATTCCTAGACCAAGCCCTTGTTCGTTAATTGCAATTCTTTCGAAATTTATTATTGAGGGCTTCCATCCAGAATGTGCCGGAAATCCCAAAAATCATACCCGATCATCATTGATTTGGATGCAACTTGGCACATGAGTTCGGTACGTTGGAAAAAAAAAATTCCACTGGTGCTAAGATAATTTGGGTTCAAGAGTAACTTTTGAGATGGGCGTATGTGTTTTTTCCAACATTTTACTTGAAAAATCGTAGTTCAAAAGCCATTACATTTAGAGAAAAACTTTATACAAAGGGAATTGTAGGGAACTAAAAAGCCTTTCTTAAAAAATATACACAGAAAAAAATTTTTTTTTCATCAAGAAAAATCAAAAATAATTACTAAAAATTAAATATCTAAAAAACCATATTTTTAATATTTTTTAATTTGTTAATATGAAAATTTGAGGAAAAACGACACGTTTTAAAAAAACTCTAGGATGGACGCTTTTATAACAAAAAAGTTTTTCAAATAGCGTACTTTGGTGTATATTTCAAATTTTGGTTATTCATTCTTTTAAATAAATTTTGATGTTACAATATGGTTTTGGAGATCATTACAAACAATAATAATTATCTTGATAAACCACGTAAACGCAACCGTTTTCAAGATATTTCTGATTTTCTTTCAATAAAATTTCAAAACCTCATAAAATACGCCCTTTTCATAAATTACTCGTGATATTAAAACAACAACAGCTAACGATTGTTTCTCTTGTGTTTTTAGCCTTTTTAAAACACATGTAGGCTCCGAAATTGCAGCATGGGATTGTTCCGTTCTAATTAAATGCAAACGACAATTATCACAAATCATCAAAGAAGTGTCCAAATGTGTTTTGCCCATAAACTTGAGTTTTTTGACATTTTGTTCGGTTAATTTACGAAGGTTTTTTGAGCACCGTTTAGTGGGAAACGGCATACAACACTTCTTCATGTTAAACTCCATTTTCAGTTCACTCAGATAGATTTTACTGATGAATGCGACTATGTATGAGCATATATATTGGCTGTGGTACCTTTGGAAATGCAGGTATAAAACATCTCTGGTAGTTTACAGGCAGCGTACATTAGCTGTTTTTTTATGAGAAGATATACCTGACATACGTTATAGCTGCTATTTGTCTACCTACCTTAAACAATATGTGTTACTTTCATCGCTACATCACCGAACTGTTCGGAGTGTAGTTTTCACACACTACACCCGACCTCTAACATCGTTGGAGCTTGGCAAAATAGTCAGCAGTTCGATTAATATGCTTCTTCTATATGACCCTCCGCATAATTTCATCATCTGTCCATTTCACACTTGTCGCCCCTGCGACATCTATCTCGCTGTTACTTTCATCGCTTTAGCAAATTCGCTCCCTTCATTCTCTGAGCGGCCCGACCGATACAGCCATAAAACAATTATAAATATATTGATTGCAATATTAAAACAATAGTGCTATTTATCTTGTTCTTTTCAAATGAGTCTTCTTATCATCCTGATATCAAAAGAAAAGAGGACATTAGAGTAATGTGAACGTTATAATATGAAGATCTTGGAAAATTTATCATTTCTGGTGGAAATCTCGATTAACTTAAGAAAAGAGCGAATTTTCTGAGGTTTTTTCATTCTATTGAAATAAAATCCGAAAAATCTCGAAAACGGTTGCGTTCAGGTGATTTATCATTAAGATCATTATTGTTTTTAATGATCTTAAAATCATATTGTTTAATTAATTTTCATTTATAATAATGAATAACCAAAATTTGAAATATGCACCAAAGTTCGCTCTTCGCAAAACTTTTTTATTATAAGAGCGTCCATCCTAGAGTTTTTTACAAAACGTGTTTTTTTTTCTCAAATTTCCAAAAAACAAATTTGAAAAATATTAAAAATATAGTTTTTTTTATATTTGATTTTTAGTATTTATTTTCGATTTTTCTTTATGAAAAAATTTTTTTTTTTCAGTGTACATTTTTTTTACAAAGCCTTTTTAGTTCTCTACAACTCCCCCATATAAAGTTTTTCTCTAAATGTAATGGTTTTTGAACTACGATTTTTCAAGTAAAATGTTGGAAAAAAAACATACACCCATCTCAAAAGTTACTCTTGAATCCAAATTATCTTAACACCAGTGGATTTTTTTTTTCAAGATACCGAAGACGTGTACCAAGTTTCATCAAAATCGAAGATAGTTGAGTTTGGTGACCGACCGATTTGGCGTGGAATCAGTCTATTGATAAAATTGGTCGATAATATTCATGCCAATCATTCTTTTCTCCTTCCATCGCTTCGAAAGCAACAGATTTCCCAATCCAATACGTTTTAATCAAAGCATTCCAGCTGAGGTTTATTTTTTATTTTTTTCATTGTCACTATGGTGAGGAACGCAAATTACGTTACGCGAAAATCCCAAAACTGTTTCACCCCAGTCGGTATTGTTAATAATTGTCCGGAATAAATCAGCTCATTCAATATGTACAATTTTCACAGACAAACATTTAAGCTTCACCTCACTCCCACACAAGTGTAACGTAATTTTTGAACGTCGCCTAGGAAGCAATCACTGTCACTCCGGCCCAGCAGCTGGCACATTGTACGTTTTATGACGGAGATAAATATTTATGATCATCAACCAACCAACAGCAACTCCATCGAATATGTGTTCCGCGAGTCACAGACACGGCGCGGTTTTCCCGCGCCCCAAATACACGCAGTCACTAGCATTTTATTTAATTACACTCGTGTGTCCGTCACACGGATAATCCAAAATTAATAACCTCACCTGCCAACAGAAATCGAGAAGGGTTTCGACAATGGCTGGTGGTTATGGGAATGAAATTTTATTGCTTGCATCAGGTGAAATTTATTGAGAGATATGGCTCGGCTCGTCTCGCTAGGGTCATCAACTTCTATTATTCCGGCGTATTCAAACCAAGTAACTTGATATTTCACACAAATAACTAACTCACAACCTTAGAATTTTTTACAGAAATCTGTAAGATTTTACCGAATTCTCAACAGCAGAACGATCGGTAATCCGATTTAACAAATTCCGGTAAATTTTTTGCAGATAACTGTAGAATTTCACCGAAATTCCTTTAAATCGGATTACCGTGCGTTCAGCTGTTGAGAATTCGGTAAAATTATACAGATTTCTGTAAAAAAAATCGAAGTGTGTACCATTGACATTTGCACAAATCGTGGATGAGGCATAATTCGTTGAAGACATTGCATGTCACCATAAAACGGAACTTATACGTTTCATCACGCAATAATCTACACGAAGACACACCTCGATCGCTCACCTGGCCCCGTCCATGCAACCGTTGGAGATTGGGACGATTTGGTATTAACCTTTGGAAGACACGCAGATCCCGCGCAGCCTTCAGTAGATATCAAAGGAAAATGAAAAAGAAAAAGTCTTGGAGAAAAGATAGGCAGGGTGCCCTGTTTGGTGTATGTGTGGGTGCCATATGGCAACATGTGACGACATGTGCAACGCCCTATTTGAATATATATATATTGCCCAATTATGTATAGACCTTAGCAATATCACCCAATCCTACATCTGTCATCACCTTGTAACTGGCCTGCTTCGCCACCACCGAATCCCGCAGCAGGCCACGCGGGCGTGCGTGAAGCGAACCCTTCCTCTTTCATATTCAGGCAGTGGTGAAGGCAAGTCGTGTGCTCCACCAGTCCGGGCAAACCACCCACAAAATGGCTGGTCGCAAATGGCCAAGTTGCACATTTGGCGATCCTGCCAGACTGCTGAATATCCAGCAGTTAAAACCCATCTTAAATTCAATTTTGTTTGCCTTTGCGAACCAGCCAGTTTGTGTCTGTGATTTCCTTGATAGTTCTCATTTTGTGTGAAGTGAATTTTGGTCAGTCAAATGGAATACCCGGATGCAGAAAACCAATTCTCTTGCATGCTGTGAAAACGGAAAAGCGACATTCCCGGTAAATGGCGTCGATTAATGAGTGTTTGTGATATCCGCTTGGATTTAGAGCCCATAGAGCCATTTGAGGAGCTTTTTATCGTGAAAATATCGTGAAAAAAAAGCAAAGCAAGAATGATGTTATTAAAACAGGGAAAGTTCTAAAGAGACAATGTTTTTTGTTTGAACCCAGAAACAATTAATCATTGGTAGTCTTTGATGGAGAACTGGCAGCGGATCGAGACGACCGCGAGGGTAGGCAGCGGATCGAGACGACCGCCCTGATTTGTTGATTGAATACATGTGGTAGCGGATCGAGATGACCGCGCTTGAGAAATTTTAAAACGGTATCCCGGAAGCGGCTCGAGACGACCGCGTGAATATGCATGGTAGCGGATCGAGATGACCGCGCGGAAAAGTTTGGACTGTATCAGTAAGGCTTGCAAGTAATTGTTTTGCAATAAATCAAGGCATTTCTCATATAACAGTGCACGGAGACAACATTAAAAAAACGGTTTGTGTTGGCATGTCGGCAGTGGCGAAAGGCAAAAATTATTTCAAACTTGTCGTTAATATGAGAGTGCCAAACCGTGCAATCAAGAGAGAGTATTATCGCATGCCATCGTTGGACGAAATGAGAATCAAACTCGACGGGGCAAGGTATTTTACGAAGCTTGATTTGTCCAATGCGTTTTATCACTTGGAGCTTCATGAACAGTCCAGGGACCTCACCACTTTCTTGACCGAAAAGGGCATGTTTCGGTTCACTCGCCTGATGTTCGGGGTGAACTGCGCCCCGGAGATCATCCAGCGGGAGATGTCAAGTATACTCGGTGAGGTGGATAACCTCATAGTGTATATTGATGACATCCTCATGTTTTCCGATAATTTGAACCAACTTCGCGAAACGGTGGCGCATGCGTTGAGAATTCTAAGAGCAAACAACTTGACCTTGAATTTTGAGAAATGCGAGTCCGATAAGCAGTGGATTAGGTGGTTGGGACACGAACTAAATGAAAATGGTTTCAATATCGACGAGGAGAAAGTAAAGGATATACGCAGGTTCAGACAACTGAGCACCGTTTTGGAGTTGCGTAGCTTCTTGGGGCTAGCTTCCTTTGTGAGCCCATACATCCAAGGGTTTGCTGATATAGCAAGTCCACTGTGAGCACTCACGAACAACTCAAATGGTTGGAACTGGAATCAGGAGCATTCGGAAGCCTTTGAAAAATTAAAGAACCACATTTTTCGATGCACAACCTCCCTTGGTTTCTTTTCGGATCAAGAGAGAACTATCGTATACACGGACGCATCACCACATGCCATCTGAGCCGTCCTCGTACAGGAAGACGACAGGAATCCTCCGCGCACCATAAGTTTCGCATCCAAAGCCTTAACGACAACCGAAAGAAAGTATCCGCAAAACCAGCGCGAAGCTCTTGCCGCTGTATGGGCAATAGAGCATTTTGCATATTTTCTTCTAGGACGTCCTTTCACGCTTCGTATCGATGCAGAAGGGTTAACGTTTATATTGAACAGATCGAGAGAGGACTCTAAGCGAGCGCTGAACCGGGCAGACGGGTGGGCACTTAGTTTTGACGTACAGTACGTACGAGGACGAGAAAACATCGCTGATCCTTCTTCACGGCTGTATGATGGGGTAGATGGCCCGTTCGAAGAAGGCTTTAGCCCCTGGGAACTTGCCTCCCTCGAGGTATGCAATATTAAGTTTCTAGAGATTATAAACGCTACAACTAAGGACGAGCAGTTTACTGAGGAAAATCATTACCATTCTTTGCTAAACTGTTAATTTTTTTAATACTATATATTACTATCAGGTGGCAGATGCCCTAGAAACGGGCGTTTGGCCTACGCATTTAAAAAGTTCCAGGCGCTGGGGGACGACTTAACCATACGAGAAGGACTCCTGATTAAAACAGGTTGTGCGGTCATACCCGAAAGCCTCCGACAGAAAACTTTAGCGGTCGCTCTATGTAGGCCACCCATCCGCCGCAAAATTCAAAAGTATTCTGAGGGAGCGAATATGGTGGCCAGGAATGACGAAGGACGCAGAAGCATGGGTGTCGTCCTGTGGTGTTTGTGCAACTAACGGTAGGCCCGTGTGTTGGCACTACAAGCAGTGTGGGATACTATTGGTATGGATTTTAATGGCCCCTATACAAAATTCGGCGGGATCTCAATTTTGGTTATAGTCGACTATCGTTCGAGATACACCATCGCTTAACCCGTGAGATCAACGAGCTTTGCGCATACCCGAAAGATCCTGGACGAAATCTTTGAAAAGGAAGGTTATCCGCAGACCATAAAATCGGACAACGGCCCCCCGTTTAACGGGGAAGATTATAAACTGTACTGCTCAGAGCGTGGTATCAATGCTGTTTTCTCTACTCCTTTGTATCCACAGCAAAACGGTTTGGCAGAGAGTTGCATGAAGCTGGTGAACAAAGCAATGAGCGCTGCCTCAGCAAGTGGAACATACTATGAAGACGAACTGAGTGCAGCTGTTCGCGCATATAATGCAGCTGCCCACTCAATTACGGGAATACCACCAGAGGAGGTAATGACAGGCCGGAAAATAAGACGTGGGTTTCCCCTCCTATACCGCGGGAGGGCAATCTTCAATGATGACCTGCTTAATGCCAGAGACCTGAAATCGAAAACAAAAGGCAAGCAACGCGAAGATGCAAAACGAGGGGCTCGTAGATCCCGAATCAAGCCAGGGGACACCGTTGTTGTGGAACGTCAACCTCGAGCAAAAGCAGAGTCTCGGATTGATCCTCACAAGTATACGGTTACAGAAGAGAGAAATGGAATGCTCGTTTTGTGTGACGGAAGGGGACAGATTGTTAGAAGACATGTTTCACAGACCAAGCAAGTTTTTGATTGGAGGAATCACGAAGAGATGACCCAATCAGACCATCATAAATTTGGCAGCATTGGTCCAGAAACTACCCCTCCGCTGGTGAAGAGTTTACAACCAGCTACAACTGAGCGTCCCGTTCGAGCAAAGAGAAAGCCTGGATATTTGGAAAACTACATTAACATCGTTGAGCCAGGATAATTTTATGATCCTCTAGGTAATCCAATGTGTCCTGGAGTTTAGAACATGAAAACTACGGTAGTAACAGTAGCTTTTTAGGCTAAACAAAGTAACGTCAAGTATTCCAGCATATTTATTCTGTGAACATTTTTGAACGTAAAAATACACAATAAGCTAATCTTGAGATGGTCTAGGTCTTCAAAACTATCCTGGCGTTCAGAACTTAAAATTTACAGTTTTAACAGTAATTTTGAGGCAATACAAAGTTACAATATATATTCAAATCTATTCATTTAATATTCATATATATTCAATTCATTATCTCAAAGGTCAAAAACATTATGAGACAATATGACATCTGCTAGATCATCAAAATTATCCTTGAGATCAGAACGTATGACCTACGGCATATAACAAATGCTTTCTGGGCTATGCAAAAATACGATGTATATTGAAACATATTCACTAAATTACATGACAACAGACTGTAGCTTTCTGGACTAAACAACGTAACAATATGTATTTGACCAATTTAAGTGAGTCTTTTGGTTCATGGTTCGAATCCCGATTGCAACTTTTTTTTAGAGAATCGAATGAAATTTGCAATAATATCTTCTGGTAAATTTCCATACGATATTGCTATGAGTTCCTCTCGATTTGTTCGCTCAGTGTACACACCAAACACACTCCACAAAAACCATGAGCTAATTAAAGTTTAGAAGTGATAAAAAATGGGTTTGTTTGTACACCTAATCGAAAGCGAAGAATCGACCTTAAAGCTTTAGGATTTTCAAGCTTGAATTTTCCAAGAAAAGAGGCAAATGTTGACCAGCTCAGAAGATCTCTGTGACAGCTGAAACCATCCACTTTATTTCGTGGTAAAACATGTTTACATTCTTGTTGAATTCAATAAAATGGCGTGGAATCAAGTGGAAGTGCACAAACACAATTTGTACGAACGGCAGCAAAATCCAAATTTATGGGTACACGATCTTGCCAAGAAACTAAAACTACTGAAAAGTACCGTGTTTTGTGTTTGCAAATCATTTGATCAGCGCTTGACTGTCGATCGGAAGGTTGGAAGTACAACAAATCGAAAAGTATGCTCCCGACAAACGGACAAAAAGATGGTAGCCGTTATTGAGAAAAATCCCAATCTTTCTGTGCAAAATGTGGTTCGCAAAATTGGGAAGTCAAAATCATACGTACAAAAAGTGAAGCAGAGACAAGGACTGGAGGCCTACAAAGTGAAAAAGTTGCCCAACCGTGATGACAATCAAAATTTCACTGCAAGAAGTTGTGCTGAGGAGCTTTACTCCAATCTTTTGCGACCATTTTTTTGTATCATAATGAACGACGAAACATACGTACTCGCAGACTTTAAACAGTTTCCGGGGCTGGCTTTTTATACCGCAATGCAAAGAAACGCCGTTGCCGAGTATTTCCGGACAAAGAGGCTGTCCAAGTTCCGGAAGAAGTATTTGATTTGGCAGGCTATATGTTGTTGTGGTCTTAAATCTAAAAGTTTCGTCTCTACCGGCAGTATTAATAAGGGCGTGTACGAGAAAGAATGTCTGCAAAGGCGGTTGCTACCGTTTATCAGAAGAAGGACTATGTGAAATCCGTCCTGGAATGGTATAAGCGAATCCACCAAATTGTCCAGAACTTCACCCAATAGAGGTCTCTAGTTAAGCGGAAACTTTTCGAAACTAAGAAGAAAGCATATATATTTTCAAGGAGAAGTTTTTACTCAAATCAATGACAACTTTTTGACAATTATAAGTGCATCCATGTGGTATACAAAAATATTTTTTTCAAGGATTTTCAACAAAATGGCGGCCGTTAGAGTGCGTTGAAAAAGTCTTTGTATTTTGCTTGTGCTGGCTCTCCTGGTCACAGTTTTGATCTGAAACCTGCTAACCCAAAAGAATTACATTAATTACATTTACATTTAGTAGATGAATTGAAAAAAATTATTAAAAAAATTGCACTTTTGGCGTAACTTTTTTGAAAAAATCCACATTTTTTACGCCATTTTATCACATTTTTCCATATTTAAAAAATAAAATATTACAATAATTTTTAATTCATCTTAAAGGTAATACTATAATAAAGAAATCCTATAAGTTTCAGCTTAATCTAATTATAAGTTTTTGAGTTATCACCGGCATAAACTCCGAAAATGCTGTTTTGAGAAAAACGCGTTGAAACTTTTAATTATCGAAAAAGCGTCTCTTTAAACCTGCTGCGTGCGAAAAATGCGTCTTCGGAAAACGATGGAAAGAAAAACGCGGAGTTCGAATTTCGTAAAAATAATGTTTAGGAGCGTATTCTACGGAGAAATTTTACGAAACGTGTCTTTATGACTAATATTTTTGGTCATTCTGACTGTATATCCTCCCTTAAGATAGTTAGAGAAAGGTTGGACTTCCATACAGAATGAAACACATATCTTTGCTTAACTCGAAAACTAATCAGGCAAATGCAAACTAAATTTAGCATGTGAGAGTTTTTGGAAGCAAGCAATGTTTTTATGGTGTTTTGAGACTCCTCGTCTCTCTGGGAGGGAGGCTCTCATACAAATGAACCAGAAGTTTCTGCATAACTCAAGAACTAATCAAGCAAATGAAACCAAATTTTGCAAATGGGGTTTTCTGGAGGCAAAAATCTTTCTATGGTGGTTCGAAACCCCTCTCCTATCTAGGGGGGGGTCTAATACAAATGAAACTGAAATTTCTGCATAACTCAAGAACTAATAAAGGAAACAGAACCAAATTTGGCATGTGGGGATTTTGAAGGCAATAAATGTTCCTGCGGTTTTTCGAGACCCCTCTTTACTCTGGTAAAGGGGGGGAAGGTCTCCCATACAAATGAAACACAAGTTTCTGCATAACTCGATAACTAACAGAGTAAATGGAATCAAATTTGGCAAATAGAGGTTTTTGGAGGCAAAAAATGTTTCTATGGTGGTTTGAGACCCCTCCGCTCCCAGAAAGAGGGGGGCTCCCACACAAATGAAATACAAATTCCTGCATAACTCGAAAACTAATCAAGCGTAAGATAGCAAATTTGGCATGTGGAGGTTTTTGGAAGAAAAAAATGTTTCTATGGTAATTTGAGACCCTCCCTTAGAAATGCAACACACATTTTTGGATAACTCGAGAACTAATCAAGTAAATGGATCGTGCAGCAGGTGGAGGTATTTGAAGGCAAGAAATGTTTCTAAGGTGATTCTAGACCCCTCCCTTTTCAGAAAGGGGGGCTCACATACAAATAAAACAACAATTTCTGAATAACTCGAGATCTTATCAAGTTAATGGAACCAAATTTTGCATGTGGAGGATTTTGAAGGCAATAAATGTTTCTAAGGTGACTTTATACCCCTCCTCATTCTGAAAAGGGGGCTCCCATACAAATGTTACACAAATTGCTGCATAAAGCGATAGCAAAATTTTGCAGGTGGAGATGTTCGAAGAAGAGAAATGTTTCTATGAGCTCGAGAACTAATCAAGCAAATGAAATCACGTTTGACATATGGGGGATGGAGGCAGGATATCAAGAAATATGAAAATGAATTTCTGTCTGTCTGTCTGACCCTTATAGACTCGGAAAGTTCTGAACCAATTAGCGTGAAATTTTGTATGCACGTGTTTTTGGAAGCAAGAATGTTTCTATGGTGGTTCTAGACTCCTCCCACTTGTGAAAAGACGGGGGCTCCCATACAAATGAAACACAAATTTCTACCAAACATGAGAATTATCCAGGTTACTAAAACATAAAAATCAAGTGGATTGCATTATTCGAAAGAAAATCATTAACCATTCCGACGAAATGACCACTCAGATACCTAACTCTTTGAGGTGATAGTTGATAGCATCGAAAGGACTAATTAAAATTCAATTTCCAAAATTCTGCGATTTCTTAGAGAGTCAAAATGATGATGTTAATCTGTGACAAAATCACCATTTGTATATTATACCAACTTTCGCCTTAAAGCCACGCTTTCTTTCTTGAATCTCTTTTGGAATGTGCGTACCATCCATCAAGCTCGTGACCCGTCTGGCGACACCCAGTGGGGATGTTTTGGGGTAGCATCGCCCAAAAGAAATTGTCGGCAATCGTTGCCAGTTTTTGCTTCCGTTTTCCAGACACAAGCCAGAGTCAACAAATATACGTAAAAGCATCTAGAGCTGACACTCAGTACACCGAAGGCGGTGGTGACGATAATTGCGAGCTGAAGTTGCCATAATTGGCACAGGGGGGGCACCAGAAGGCGAACCAGACGACAACGGTAGTGAAAATTTGCATAGTTTTCACAGACACTGATGTTCACAGCAAGAGTGAAAAAGTTGAACAACTATTTGGGATTGTCTTCTTCGAGGGTCTACCTCTAAATTCTGAATGTCATTTCATCCGGAAGTGACATCGGTTCAAGCATGGCGCACGAAGGTTAAGATTAGGCTGAAACGGTGTAATGTTAATTAAATCTCAGGAAAATCCCAGAAGCTTATTACGCTTGGTCCTCTCTAATGCTTATCGCATCTAACTTTGATAGCGGGGAGTGAAGTTTATGCCAATAATTTAACTGTGAATTCGAACTATCTCTGACAGCGCCCCAAACAACGTTCAGTTCAGGCTCTTCGTTATTGGAGACTCAACTAAATTTCAGAGATCTAAAACCTTATGTAGAGATATGCCAAAATCCATGCATTGTACCCTTTCTTTATCATCGTGTATATTTTTCAATTCTGAAGCCATCAGTCATTTTCTCATCCAATGTATTATTCAAATTCATCACGTTCCGTTCCACTCGAGAAAAAATGTCCTAGTTAAAGTAAAGCGGAGGATTTTCGCTTCACCCGGGTTGCTTCTTATTCCGACAGGTACATTATACGAAACAAGGGGCACGACAATTTTGAAATAGGTTTTTGAATGTCAGTTTTAACTATTAATGATATTATTTGTTTTTGTTCAATCTAAGGCAAATAAATGAAAGTAACAAGACATAATTCGATACCTTCATTTAAAGTGGCCGACCCCTTGATAAGAAAGCATTCTAAACAAACAACATTATCGATTCGGTTACCCAAAAATACGCAAGTATACGTATACAGGTATACGTGATGAGAACGCACGACTTTCTTCTTTAAAGCCCCTCCCCTTCGCAACTATACATTCTGCAAAGTCACCAAACTCCGCTGCTCTACCCGGCCAGACTTCTTTCCTTCTTCCACCGTGGATTTTAACGACTCCACAGGATCTTGAAATTTGTTCAACCGTGAAGGACACATCGAACAAACCACAGTCGACTAGCTGCAGCCACCGTCAAGCGCCCCAAAGTCACCGGTGACACGAACGTATTATTTTGGAACATCCTTTTTCTTCGTGACACCATTTCGTGTGCGGCGGGCGCGACTATTGTGCGTGTGTAGGTCTGGTTTGTTTGCATGCGACGTGTCTGCCTGTCATGCCGCAAATGTTGCCTTGTGTGTTCACAAGTTGCCTACTATGATGATAATGCTTAATGCTTTCCTGGAGCGGTGATAAACAGCAGGTTATCGCACCTTATTTTTACCGTTTGGTATAGAAGAAAGGAGCCTTGGTAATGTAAACCTAGGAATTTTCCGGCAACACTGCAAATATAATCAATTTATATCAATTTAGTTGGCTTTGGCATCTTGTTTGGCTAAAAACTGAATCTGGTGCAGACAGAGTATCGAAATGAGATTTCTTCTGAAGCTTTGACGCTGCGTAGATATTCCTCTCTTCTAGAACCCTGAAAGTTGCCGAAATTGTTTCAAATGTATCAAAAAAATAAAGCTATTTGGACAAATTTTCAAAAATCTCTAGTCGAAAAAGCTCTTAATTAGCTAAATCAATCAATTCCGCTCTTTTGTACTTAATGCTGTCGCTGAAGGCGCTTATGTGCTTCTCTATCGCTGGCTGAATTCGCTAAATGCTTAAACGAAAAGACTCGTTTCCACGAGAAAGAACATGGTTGATATGCGTTGCACAGTGTACTTCCGGTTCTGGACGAGTTTGCCCGATAATGAACAATAAAATCCATGAGTTAAGAAGTGCTACATCCACCAAGGCGAGGAAACTGGGTGGCAATTTACTATATGTCCGTTGTTGATTGGCACTCAAGCGCCTAGCACACACCGAGGCTAAATAAAGGAATGAAGAAAAAGAATACATTCCAACGCTAATCAGAACAAAGTAGTGCCAATGTATTGAGTGTGAGTATCTAAATAACCAACAAGGCAGCCAACAGGTCTGTTGTTCTTCATATTAATTACCCAATAGTAAGCAGCATTCCTTCACGAATGACATGTTCGCTTCGAAGCGGCTGTGAAGAAGCCATAATGTTTCATTTCTTCGTCAACAAATTGAGCTCGTCACCACAATTAAGTGGAGGCAAATGGAGCTCATTGCTATACGGATCACTTTGGCAGTGGAGCTTCCATCCCGGGATGTATCTTGAAAAATAATTCCGGGATAATATATAATACAATAATATATTGATAATGACGTATGAATATACCTTCCTTCGAACTACTCAAAACCATGAAAGGATTATGGATTTGTGGTCTCAAGGTTAGCTACGTCACCCGTCGTTCTGGCGTATATATATTTCCACCAAGTGAGGGTTCGATTCCCACTCCACCCTGCGAAACTTTTCAGAGCCTGAAAATTAAGCTATTGGCCCACTGAGCGTGTTGTATTGTCCTTTGTTTGTACAACTTCTGGTCAAAAACGGTGTCAGTTAGCTTGAAAAAAAAACCATGTCGTAAAACCATGCTTGAAAAAAAACCAATCGTGAATTAAAGGATCTCCCACATCAAATTGCATCACGGAAAAAAATTACCCATTGGGTATTTTCTCTTGAAAATTTGGGAAGAAGTAGTTAAGAGTGTTTTTTTTTTTTGTAGTTTTATCGCTGTCAGTTTTTAGAAAATTGGAAAAAAAATGACGTCAAATCCTCAACTCTTTCATTGGGACATCGGAAAACAACTCGGAATGGTACCGTGACCGGTGAATCGTGTGATTAAACGTTACTAAGAAACTCCGAGCATCGAACGGGAGGAGAAATGCGGTCAAAATGTATGTTCTATCCTGATAAAGCTTCGTCAAGGTGTCAAGGTGGACTCCTCGCAGCTTTCGGGGCTATTGTTCTTCTTCGCCCAGCACAAGTTTGATGTTCCGGAAGAAGTAAGGAAGCTAAAACTTTCAAAGTTTGCCAAGAAATACATGTCTAACAATCTAATGTCAAATAAGTAACAAGTGTTGTTATCTCCGATATCATTTTGAAGTTAGGAGACCAACCAGCTACCGTCTAAAAGTCTCTTTAACAAAGATATCTAAATCTATCATTTTGAACTCACCTGTTATTGCTTAGCAAATTTTGTTATCATCTGTTATCAATTTTTAAAGACGATTTTTGACGAACGTTACTGAGTACTGCCAGCATGCTATTGAATGCTGATTATTACCAGCATGTACCAGTATGGATAGAAAATTGAACTTCTCACTGAAAGCACTACTTCAGATATTAGTGTATGAATTTGATATCATGTTGTTAATATAATTTGAAATTTTCTCAAGAAATTTGTTAACAAAATTAACTCGACGGTAATAAAACGAGTTAAAATTGTATATACAACGAATATTAGTTTTTTATCTTTTTTTGTTATTTTGGCTGTTTAGTTCAAATGATAACATATTTAGGGATCAAACATTGATAATTTGATATTAGAACTTGTTATCAACCTAGTATAAACCTTTGCTCGGGAGGGAATTCAACCAGCCTACTACCCTGAGCATTTTTACAAAGCTATCCTGAAGACTTACGGCCCGCAGTATTGCGTCCCCCAACACCGGCAAGAGTGAAGAAACTGATGAACAAAAAATTAAAAAAGGAAACTTCAGAATACTTCTTAGAAATTCAGGAAACTTCCCAGAAGTTTTGCTTTTCTCCCTGATATTTAGGGAAATTCGCAGAAAATTAGGTGGCCTCCTTCCTGAAATTCAGGCATCTTCCCTAAAATTCAGGGTGTTTCTACAAATTCAGGGTGTTTTTCATAAATTCAGGGAATTTTCCGACAGCTCAGGAACTTTCCAGAAAATTAGAAAACATCCTATAAGTTCAGAGAACTTTCCAAAAATTCATGTAGCTTTTCAGCATTTTGCGAATCTTCCTAGAAGCTTAAAAAACTTCTCAGAAGTTCTTGAAACTTTCCAGAAGTATAGAAAACTTCTCAGAAGTTCAGAAAACTTGTTGAAATCTAAGGAAGTTCAGGGGCCTTCCCAAAAATTCACAAAATTTCCCCGAACTTCAGGAAACATCCGCAAAGATCAGGGAACTTCCCCAAACATCACGAAACTTTTCAGAAGCTCAGCAAATATCCCAGAAATTCTATTAACTTCACAGATGTTCAGGAGCGTTCCAAAAGCTTAAAGAACTTCCAAGATGCTCAGGGTACTTCCAAGAAATTCATAAAATTTATCAAAAGTCCTGGGATCTTCCAAGTTTTCCAAGAACCTCCCCAAAGTTTGGAGAACTTTCCAGAATTTCCAAAAACGCCCCGGAAATTCCGGAAACTTCTAAAGCTTTTTTGAGCATTCTTAAAAGTTAAGGGAACATTCCAAGTATTATTCTATAAGTTGAGGGAGCTTTCTAGAAATTCATGAATCTTCTTAGAAGCTCGAGAAACTTTCCAATAGCTCATGAAACATCCCAGAAGCTCAAGTTTCTTATGTTTTAAGAAAAACTTTATGTTCCTACTACTCGATAATTTTTCGTACCGGAGCAAAACTAGAATTAAAAAATAAGTAGTTCATTATAATGTTCAATTAATGTCATGGAATATTTGTCGTGTCATAATCTTGTAGATGCTATAAACTTCTTGTAAGGCTTAACAACATCTCGGAAAAGCTATTTATTTCACAGAAGTTCTACTAAATCGACCAACTTGCAATTTTTTTTTTTCAAAATCTTGTAAATTTTTAGAATATTCTGCTTTTTATCATAAATATGTACCAACTGGAAATCCAAATAGCTTCTGGGAAACTGAGTCTGCTTTTCAAAGCTCCGGTAATTTCCCCGAAAGTTGATTCTATTCCATAGATGATCAGCAAACTTTTTGGCAGTTCAACCAAGTTTTCAGAAATTTTGAGAATTCTTCGGCAATTCAATGGATTTGCGAAACTTCAGATTCAGTTTTCTTTTAAAAAAAAAGCTGGCAAACTTCATTATAATCTCGAAACTTCCAATAAGTTTACTCAACTTTCGAGAAGCTTTGTCAACTTCTGTCAAGTTCATCATATAACTTCATAGATATTCCGAAGTTCATTGAAATTCATAAAATAATGTTTAAGAGTTCGTTCAGTTTCTAGAAACTTAAAAAAGTTCTGAGCAATTCATGTAACTGCCAAAAAGTGCACAGGATTTTCTAAAACTATAGAATATCCAGTTGAATTCTATAATATTAAGAAACGATGTATGGAAAAATCAAGATTTTTCGAACTTTTCCTTCGAGAAATACGAATTGAATCTATCTTCAAGATATTATCGGTTTCCCCTGGGAAGCTTATCAAAACTGCCATAGTAAAATGTATTCTCTCCCCCAGAAGATATGCCTGAATATTCTTCTAATTTTCTAGTTACAGGTATTCCACTAAAAAGCTCATACTCACCAGGATTCATTCTGAATATCGTGATCCCTGCCAAAAATTTCGATACATGCTGCTATAAAATTAGTCTGTATGATCAATTTGCGAGTGTATCATAACCAATCCATCAATAAACCGATTGTGCACTTTGAAGACTTCATTACATTTCTTTTCTGAGCAATCAAAATACTAGATAGATAGATTATTACTGACACTTTCAGCCGGAGGCGGGTTCGTCTCCTTTCGAAACACTATTAGAAATTTGTACAAAACTAGTTGTAAAACCCACAACAGTCACAATTCTGGGAGTCTCCTCATTTCGAACTATTCAGCGTTTTCCGTTAAATGCAGTGGCTGTAAAAAACTAAGAGAACCATTCGTTATTTAGGAATGAAACGGAACGACAATTTGATAGCACCGGCAGCAACTTGAAGTAATTATCAGCATCCAAGGTGCGCAACATCACTTTCTGGCCGGGGTCAGCATCATCAGCACCAAACACGGTCACTTTCGGCTCAAAATATGAAACTTTACTCGTGAATTGGTATTATCAAATAGCGTGGAGTATTTTAGAACGGTTTTATTTTTGCGTTTGGTCTAAACAATAAATTCAAACCACGATTTGGGACACCGTTGAAGATGCCCTTACTAATATATATTTAGAGAATTATGTCACAACCTTTTCCGTCTATTCTAATTGGGACCCCACAAAATCAGTAAAAAATATAAAAGGGTAAGAATGCGCTAAACTATAGATAATTTGCAATGTTTTTCGATATGAGACGAGAAAAAGGGTTCATTTTCAAAAACATGGTCTTCCTAGCCTAGAGAGATGAACCACGGATTCCGTAGCAGCTCATCTCAATTGGATATGGTCAATTCACAAATCTGAAGCTCTCAACTCACTTCCTTAAGGAGAGGTTTTTGGATGCAGAGCGGAATGGTTCAAATATTCCTGTTTAATCGTTGGAATCGAGCAAGTCTTACCAAAGATATGTTTCGCGTCTCAAAAAAAATCCTTACTCATGAGCTGACGCTAAAGAGGCCGAGACTCTAGAAAAAGACGTTCCTACACGTTCCAAAAAAAAATAATATCAGTGTCTGTTGTTTCAAATTTATTATCAGTGTATGTTTTTATCACTAATTATCATACGCAATGAAAAGCATTTCGAGTCAGTGTAGATGAATTGTATTTGTATAGAAAATCTCAGATGTCAAAATCAAGGTCGACTTTGACGTTGGACAACGTCTTTGTTTTCTATACTGGGGTGCAATTTGAAAAAAAAAATCGCATTACGACCGGCCCGAAAAGTGGTCAGGTTTTAAGCGTTAAAATCTCAGTCATTTCTCAAAAAAAAAATTGTTGCGCCAATCTATCGGAAAAATATCTATGCATCAATTTCAATAGAGAACAATGTTGATTCCGGGCCATATGCTATTGAAAAAATCATAAATGTAAAGCTTTGTCTTAGAAACTTTATTAACTCCTTCAGACCTAAGGGATTGTATATGGGATCGGAAAATGGCTGTATAAAATCACAGACTGAATAAAAGCGCATACTGTCTTCGGTGGCAAATTTTTTCTACATCAAAATCAAAAAATTTAAAAAAAACCTAATTGATCACCAGAACATCCTGAATATGAAGAAGATCAGGAAGAAAAAAGTAAATGCCTTATTAATAGTATAAAACGTTGTTTTAGAATATGGTTCATATGACCACGTATTTTAAATTTTTTTTTTTTTGATAAACGGTTAATATCTTTGAATCTTTCTGGGATATTCTAGGTTATACAAAATGCACTTGAATTCAGAACTTCAGATCTACAGAGTTGTAACAGTAGCATCTAGGGCTATATATAATTATGATTTTTATTAAAACATTTCCAAAGAATCTCTTGAAAAGTCAACAGTCATTATTTGATAATTTTGTGACCTTCTAGATCATCCAAACTATCCTTGAGCTCAGAACTTAAGATCTACAGTAGTAACTATTGCTTTTTGGGCTGTACAAAGTAACGCTGTGTGTTCAACCATATTCAGTAAATATTTAAGACCGTAATCAAACATTACGAGATAAACTGAGATGATCGGGGTCATCCAAACTGTCATTGAGTATACAACATAAGATCTACAGTTGTATCTGATACTCAAAATCATCCCCACCTAGATGAAATTGAATATTGATATTGACAACAGCAAAGGCGATAATGAACATCCATCGACGAATGAACAAACCCAAATAATGAATTCGGAACTCAGCGGTTGCTCTGGTTAAGAGAATACTGTCATTTCGAAATTCAAACTGACGAAGACAGTTGATCTGTCCGTTGAGGTTGTCTTCATTTTCAGCAAATTTACATTGCAAAATGAGACATTTTCAGGTAATAAGCGTGATTGATGGTTACTTGGGTGATATAAACTGCCTAACAAAAACAGCTTATTAGTCAACGGAAGGTTTTGATTTTGTTTCTACTAACACTGTCGCAACATATAAATACTAACATGTTCATCCACCTATTTTGAGAATATATGTAGAACCTAATAAAAGCCAAACGAATACCATCATTTTCAATATATGTTTATTCAATTCCCGGGAAATAGAATTTCTGTTCCCCGAATCCCGGAATGCTGAAAACCAGCTCTATTTCGAAGCTAATTACTCCCACCTACCTAAACCATTTTTCATCCTCTCCTGCTGTCGACGGAAGCAAACGGCAACGCAAACCAAGCTGCTATCGTATCACCGGTCGAAAAGGTGCAGTTTTGTGGGTTCTTCAGTAGCTCCTGGCAACTGTTGATGGACAAGATAGCATTCAATCTTGTCGCGTGCGTGCGTGGGTATCAATCCTGAAAAGGAGACGAAGAGAGACGTCCGTAAAAATGGTAGCGATGTGGATATCAAATAAAGATAGATTGGCCTCTTCTGTTCACTCTTATCAATCATCAATCATACCAAGTGGATAAATAACGGAAAGAGAAAGAGTCAAATGATTGCTGATGGAATCGTTTTGAGGAAACGCTAAACATACGAGGAGCTTTGAGTAAGAGATATTTTGTTACCGATTTGTTTCAGAGGACTCATCTTCGACTAGTTAGAAGTAATGACACTTGTCAATGATATTACAATCCAGGTTCACATTCCTCCTAACCGTTGCCATGGTTCACTACACAGACAGACGATGTGAGCGATAATGTTTCCCTCCCTGACCAAGACTAGCACCTCAGTCGACGACATGCCGAGGAGGGTAAATCGAAAAGCAACACACAATAGCAAGATTGGATTGAGCAATTTCAAGAAACGTATGGTCTCTTGAAATCGAATGGATTCTTCATCGTTGCCCAAATCAAGATTTCGAGAGTGCTTCTCAAGATGTACTTGGAAAATTGCTTACCTGTTCGATTGAACCTTGTTTACAAATGCTATAATGTTTGTATTTAACGTTTCGTTATGATGTTTTAGAGCTATGTACGTGGGTCAACCTCTGAAAACACGTCTCTCTGAATATCAGCAATACGGTCGAATGCATTCATCATGTGCCACTATAAATACTCCGTGCATTCGAGTGCATACTCGGCCTGTTGGGCCCGATGGAAATTGTTCCATAGGGGTAAAGGTTAAATATCCGCATTGACCCGAAATGGAAATTGCTGAAACCCGGCCATCATCGTCACATTCTGTTTCAGCAAATACCTGCATCAGTCTCAAGGTAGTATAGCTATACTCGCTTTCAAAACTTTGGTCCTGTTGAAATATTCATCAGAAAATGGAAATTGAATTGAGATTTTGCATCACGGCCCCTCCATAAACTGGAATAACTGGATGATGTAAAACACAGAATGGTAGCTGCGGCAGATGAACCTGCAAATGCAACACCCGTCGTTTCTACTTTAGATGCTGGCTGGATGAGCATCTATTTTTGAATATGTAATTCCACCGCCATCCATCGGTGAGTTTAGTTCGAATAAACAGTGCAATACTTCGAGCCAGGACAATTGTTTGTGATCGGGTTGGGACTTGATTACGGCATTAGTCCCCCTTTTCATGTAATGCTCACAATGCTCGACTTCAGGGTTAGACCCCTTACCCGATACGACGTCGGATAAAATTATCTTTTGAAGAGTAAAAGTATTTGCAAAGATCCTTCAAATTGTTAAGCCATTGAAAAGAAACGCGATACCGGAATTTCGAAAGTATTTAATTAAATCATTCAACCTTTCCGAAAGCACATCCCAAATCTGTAAGCCAACATTCATTAGACATCAATTTCAGAGATTTCCATTCATTTAGCCCCTCAAGCGTACCAATCCAAATGTGTTGCGAAATGAAAAGGTAAATAATGATGTTGTACTACATCAACCACTTTGCACAAATCAAAAAGCACCCGTGGGCGAAAAAAATGGATGTACATTTCGGTCCTTTTTCCCATCAGTTTTCCCCCAGCACGTCGGAGTTCATGCGATGATGATGCAAAACCATCAGTTCTCAGAATCACCTACATTCAACAACCGTATCCTGCATAACTATGTGTAGGAGACTCCGGTGAACGAGCATGGTAGGACAAACCAAAAAAATCATGTTTAATGCGCCGACATGTATCCGACATGATTTGTCTTCAACCGGGACGCTGTCATGATGAAAACGGAGACACAGAAATTCCGTTTGTAAAAAAAATCAAATGCCAGTCTAAACATTTTATCCAAACATACTTTCATCATCCAGAGAATGTGTTCTCATTATTAACAATCCGACAAGGTCGAATATGTATACAATCCACAGAGGCTTGACTAAAGAAACCTCATTGGCACTCACATCCGCCTTGCATATTCGCACCAGCTACTACTGCGATGCTACTTGTGAACAAGCACTTCGAAGGGATGCGTATCACAGTAAGCGTTGCTTTCACTGCCCATCACGGAAATTTATTGTTTGTGGCGTTTTGTTTGCCCAGATTATTCGTCCGATGGCAGTTGCGTGAGCGATATGGGTGCCTGTCTTATCAACCAATGCTGTGGGCGTGTAGATTGATTGCACCATCGACGACATCGGATGGGCTCGGATACGTGTCTCTGGGTTCTGGCTCAACGTCACCCATGGTTTCGAGAAACTCTTCGGCGCTGTCATAGCCTGCCCATACACGAAAATATGTCCGAATAATAACCAAACCGGAGACGAACCAGCGCTTGGCTGAAAATCTCCTGAGTAAAGATAAATCAATCAATCAAATCAATTTTGATCCCTTCAACTCTAATGACGTCTAACAACGAAATTCAATTAAGTTTGTATTGAGTGATTCGATAACCGTCCCTCCAAAGATTGATAAACGACAATTGTCACCTCGTATTTGAGAACGAGTCGTCTCATCTCACGCGACACGCAGAATTAGGCTTGCTAGTAGAACCCGTTGGGTTTGAGAATTATCGTCCCTTATTTCAGAAGTAATTCAGTAATCCTCGCGAAACACGATTTTCTTATCATCTTATATCATCTAATCTTGACAAATTATACAAACCGACTTATCTGATTCTGTAAACAAGGAGGTGAACAAACACTCAAACGAAAATTTCCCGATCATCTTCGCACACGCAGCTCCATCGTAACAAAGACTTATCAAAAAGTTCCCGGAATCATCACCGTGGGGCGCTCTCAGTCACCCGAATTGAGTTTTCTTTTCTTTTTAGGTTACCACATCTGTCATTGACGTTCTATGCAACTTTTAGCTTGATAGCTTGACATTTGCGAGAGTTACGCCGTATTGAGTACAACTGCGATTGTGTGTGAACCCGATTTTATACAATTTTCAAAACGGAACCGAATTTGCAACAAAGAGCTTGTCTTGAATATTGCGTTACAAACGATTTCAACAGTGCAACAACATTGCAAATGTTAGAAAAGTGTCACGGCAACGATACTTCGAAGAAAGCAGTCGTTTATCAGAGGCACGTACGTTTCGGAAGTGGCCGTTAGTCCGTGAGCGACGATGAGAGAAGTGGTAAGCTATCAACATCGAAAACCTACGAAAACATCAACTAAGTAAAAGAATGGATGACCGTTGGCCGCAAATTGACATTTAGAGAAGTAGCAGTGGAGTTCTAAGTTGCCTTTAAATCCGTTGAAGACATCTTGGTTAATGATTTAGGACTCAGACGTGTAGCTGTTCGGGAACCACCGAATTCACCTGATTTGGTTCTCTGCGACATTTTACTATTTGCTCGACTCAATAAATCACTCCACGAAATGCGTTACAGCGCCTGAAGATGGTTCTGATGGCCATGCCGTAAACCGAATGTTAAAAATATTTCAAGGACTGGATAGTGAATGCACAGTTGTCAAAAAGTCGATGTTAACGCTCTCGACTAATTGCTCCCTAAATATTGGAGCCATCGCTCAAGCTACGTTAGCAAAGTTGTTTGTGATTATCCTCCTAAAAGTGAGATCAAAATTCAACTTTTAAATGATTTTGAGATAGAGAGTTGATAAACTCAATAACTATGATCTACAAGTAAAATGAATAATGTAAACTCCAAGAAATACAAAACAGAAATATTTAGTAAGAAACTAAACAAAATAGACTTCAAATCGTATCATTCTAAAGTATATACAACCTGCATAACCTTGTTAAATGAAATAAAATTAAGTAAAATAATAATGTACACATAAAACTGCACAATTAAATGACCAGTGAGGCAAACAGTCATAAAACAAATCTAATGTGAGTCACATAAGATCTCACATCTATATAAATCTATCTCTTTGAACTAAATTTAGTTTACACAAAAATTTATTTTAAAAATAACGCCAAAAATTACTCTTGTATTAAAATAAACCACCAACACTTGTGAGTGGCCCCAACAGCATCCTTTTTGTTGGTTTAAATCGGTCATTAAACTCGATACCTTAAGTAACTTAATTTTGTAATCTATTGATATAAACCATTTATTTTTGTCGGTGGCCTCGACCGCATCCTTACTGTTGTTTCAAATCGGTCGATGTTGTAACATATGTTTGTATTCTGCTGAAATAAACCACCCACACTTGTGAGTGGCCCTAATAGCAACCATGCTGTTGGTTTAATTCGTTTAAAAATGGGAATACTTTAATATGCATCTATGTACAGAAAAAAATCGGAAACATAGTTAAATATCTTATCCGTTGCAGGTGTTAGTTGAATTAAATACACCGTTAAACAAAATGGATTTTGCTGCAAACCCAACCATTTTATCCAACATCCCAGTAAATTCTCGTGGAAGTGCAGAGGATTTCTCGACTTCCTTCAAAACGAGTATCACGTCAACACATTCCTATCCTTTCCTTATTTGACCTGCATTCGGACGAGGCCGGCGCCAGTATTATCTTAGTTTTGCATCGCCAATTTTTACTCAATGAGGATGTATGCTAGTCCCAAGCATTTTCTGTTGGTTCTCTGTGTAATAACAACTGATCTGGCAATAACGGAGAAGCAACCTCGGGCGGTCAATCATGCTCACGCTCATGCTCATTTTGAGATAGAGAGTTGATGTCTTCAGCAAAGTTGTAGACAAAGTCAATACAAATAACTTTGCAGAAGACATAAAAATGTATGTTTCACCCACCTGGAGATATAGACCGTTGCCTAGTAACAAACCTCCTTTAACACATTTTTCAATTTAACATTTTTTTTAAATTTTAAGGACAATATACTAGTCCTCAAAGATATTTGTAATATCGAAATACAACTTTCTTAAACATACTATCCCTGCATTTTTTCAGTGGGATGTGGTATATGGACTTATTATCGCTTTTTTCGACGGCTCTACCATACAGGGAGGAGCAGCTAGAATTAACGGCAATATTCTGTTTGGTAGACTTGCTGGTTTGTACTTAATCTTCAGAGGAGTTGAAGATTTATCCTTTGTGAAAAACGGTCATTTCCGAGCATCTGGGACTTGGACAAGGGGAAGTAGCTTTCGTCGTCCAGAAAGAAAGACTTTCCATCGTATTGCCGGATCATCCAACGGCACAGAGATTTCACAGTTTAAACTTGTTCGTCCTTATACTCTGGGCATCTGATTTTCTTTCGAAGTGCTTTTTCATAGCCATCATACATCAGACGACTTCAAACAATTTAACTTGCTGGTACCGCTGGCTCACCGAATCCTTGTTATTAAAGTAGTGCACAGCGATCAAAGCGTCTTCTTATTCATAATCTTCGTTGGATGGCCATAACCTTTCTTCTGGATTACTGATATGGTTGCCAGAGTACAGTATATGAGTCAGGGTAGGGTATATAGGTCACGTAAGGTGCACTCCGTTTGCCACATGAGCAGATGGCTTGCCAAATCATGTATTTCATGGCAAACTTCCAAAGCTTCTCCTTCCTTACTTCCTCCTGAACATCAAACTTGTGCTGGGCGGTGAAGAATAGTAGCCCCGGAATCATTGACGGAAGTCTCATCATCCATGATGAGACAATCAGGCTTTGTCAGCATCTGGGTGTATAGTTTCTTGGCCCGTGACTTTCCCACGGTATGTTGCCATTCGCCACGATTTGGAACCTTTTGCATTTTGTACGTAAGCAGTCCCTTTCGATCCTTGGTTCTCTGAACGAAAGACTTGGACAGATTAAACTTTTTGGCCACATCCCAGACCAAAACATTGGTATTCCGATTAAACGCTTTCACTTCATGCTTGTAAACCTGCTCACTTATTAGAGCATTCATGCTGACCGCCTCTCTCATTCCGTTCGATGCTCAGAGTAGCGTAGTAACGCGTAATCATACGACTCACCGTTGACTACACGATTCCGAGTTGTTTTCCGAAGTCTCGATGAGAGAGTTGAGGATTTTCCAGGTACTTGCGCAAAATCAATTCGCGACGCTGCTTCTCGGGTGACGCCTTTTTTTTCAATTTCCAAAGGTACTTGGAACGGATGACAGTAGACTACAATCCAATAGCAGGACGAAACCCGGGAACAACATGCAAACAAAACAGAGAGGGCGCCGGTTGCTCAGTTCAACCGGAATCCAAACATTTCGACACGAGAATTCGCAAAAAAACTGAATGTTTCAAAAAGTTTCGTCCAGAGTGCTAAGAAACGATCCGGATTGACGACGTACAAGGTTCCGAAATCGAGACGAACGACAGCAGAGAGTTGTCAATCCCCGTGTGCCCGGAAACTCTACCCGAAGCTGATATCGAAATACAGACAAAAACCGTTGTTTTGGAACGATTTGGCTTCATAACACTCATATATTTTGTACCGAAAGACATGAACCCACCAAACTGCCCCAAACTCCGTCCGATCGAACTTTTTGGGCTATGATGAGGCGCGAATTTCGGAAAGCCAAAGTAAAGGCAAGGGTCGAAAAGGAAATTATAAGGAAAGTGAAAAAAAACAAGAAAAACGTACCTAATATAACTATACAGGTTTTGATGGCGAGCGTCAGTCGAAATTTGAAGCATTTTTCTCAAAATTGTTCTAAAATTCCACCGACCTATTTCAAACCGACGTAAGTTCAAACAACAATGCAAATTACACCGCATTTTCTACATGGTTGATGAGCACCTACTTTGATGCGATATTTATTTTATTTATTGCTGTGTGGAAGAGTACTTCGATGTTCGAACGACATTTTGTATGAATTTTAAGTTAAAGTTACCCTTGAGATGATTGATCGGTCCGTTCATCCTCCAACGCTCTATTTCTTCTACGAAAGCGATTTTGCAGTCGCACCAAGTTAATTACCCCCCATTAGAAATCACCTCACCAACCGACCGTTCGTACATTTCCCACTGTGGCAGTGTAATTGCAGGATGAAAATAGCCGCAATCATACACACACACATACAAAAACGCGTGCGCGGGACCCGACTGACACCCACGGCAATTCGAACAAATGGCAACCATTTTTAGCATTACAACACAACAACTTTGTCGTTCCATCATCGTAAATGTCGCGTAACGGCGGAACAAAATGTCTAAACGACAGGCATTTTAATGTCCTCCAGCCAGCGTTGCTCTCGCCCTCCGTGACCGGCCTCTTTCAACATTGCATTCATTAATCAAACGACTAAAATGTTCGCGACTAAGAGAATCGTTCCGGTCATGAACTGCAAATCCATTTTCGTCGGGACAGGACCAGTTAAACAAATTTTCCGCTCGGTTGCTCCGTTCTCAAAATAAAAAAAAAACTGATTTTTACCGAAGGAATGTTGCGAAAAACTCATCTGATACGAAAATCTAAGTTGATGGTCCTTGAAGCGAATGGGCCGTGCGAATGTCGGATAGTTTAACGCGTCGGTACCTGCCTTGCATTTTTTTGACTTCAACATTGAACGAGTGTTCAATTCAGCAGGAAAATGCTTCTCAAAACAATGCAGCCTCCGTTTGTTTGGAGCAGCCATTGAAAAGTTTTCCAGAATCTTGAATGAACACAATATACTGCATGCATGAATGGCCATTTCTTATGTGGGTCGCCGTACGAAGGGAAAGTTTTCATCTGTTACGAACACTATCAAAGAAAAGAGTACAAATGTTTTCGGATGACGCCAGCGTTGGCACCGGTGCATCTGCAAGTGTCGTTGTCTTGGCAATCCTAATTGGTATTTAATGCTTCTCGGTAGGAAGCTGTTGTTCTTTCACAATCTGTGAGCTTGTGTTGAAAATAATGATAATGAAGCCCCTCGGATATGATTGAAACGTTAGTTCTATCTAATTGTTAAGTTGGGTTGAATTCAGTGTATCTAATGTTTCTAACAACTTGGAAGATGAGGTTCTTTTGCTTCTAGAAGCAATTACAGCGATTTTGTTTGAATGCTTCTAATGAAATTTTAACTCACTGCAAGGAAAGGAACACCAACAATCTACAGGAAACTAGTGATTTAAATTAACTAGGGTATGTGTCCCTTGACTCAGCCTATTATGCAACCAGCGATCACATTTTTCATTACAACTCATAAAGTTTGTAAGCTGTAAGCGAGATTCAACTAGTTATACACTTGCAAAGATAAGTTTGATAAGACATTTAGTAGCATATATCACTAAAAGTTATACAACTATGTTTATAATGCCATAAACTTTCGAGGGATGTGGATTTAATGTCGGTCTATAGGCACCAAATTGGGTCTATTCGTGGATGCAACTTCGTCCCATTCGATGGATTTATTACTAAATGCAGTCTTTGTACGGTTTTTTTTTCTCATTTTATGAATTAAGGCATTGTAAGCTGTACTGGACTTACTCAATACAACATTTCACAACACGAACTTAATTAAAACTGGCTCGAAACACTTAAATGATGTTCATATATGATTTATCAGCCATTCAATAATGAAGCATTATAATTCACTATGCAATGATTTTGTCTCTTCGATTTGTGTTTAGTTGAGGCATTTGAATATAAACAACCGCAAATTCATGCATTTCCACTCGAAATTTTACCAACAATAACCGTTTTTCTACGTTATTGATACAATAGGCCATAGTTGGGAACATACAAACAAATATGTCCCCAACATTGGGTCTACGATTTTCTTGTAAAATCATTGTTATTTTAGGTATGTGAACAGTTAGTTTGTAACGTGTAACTATTTTCTGCACATCCAGACTGCTTCATTTGCTTTACCGATTCAATAAAACCAAATTTAGATCACGTGAAGATCGTGTAGTTCATCTGTTCAGCTTAACCAGTGAAATCATGATGCCCCAAAAGTTAAAGAAATCGAAAATTACGTGGAAGTGAACAGCTATAAGATGATTAATATTGTCTCAATTGCTTCGGATTACATCTATCATGCATATAGCAACAAGATTTTGTTGATTATCTCTAAATTAATGACACATTTGGTACATAGGCCGAATGAAAGAGCTAGGCTAACATTACATCCCCTTACCCTATAATATTTTTTATGGAAGGCTCAATCGGTTCCAAATACTTCAGCTATGGATGACCCTAGAGCTATCATGATGACTTTTGCATAAGATACTTTTTCTAACAACGAGTTGAAGAGGACTGATGGATTCCCTACACGCTAAGGTGAGAATACGCAAAATAAATGATTATGATTATGAACAGTAAGTTTCAACGACACTTAGGGAATGTGCATTTTCAAATATTGGACGTTTTTGAATAAATTTTTGGGAAATGTTCATTTTCGAAAAAAAAAATTATGGTCAAAAGTGACGCTAAGAAATCGGTATATATATATATATATATATATATATATATATATATATATATATATATATATATATATATATATATATATATATATATATACACTCAGCGAAATAAACTTTCGATATCCATAGGATTGCATTATGATTATTTGCTATAAGAATTCAGTATAAGTTTCATAAATTTATCTTATGAAATATAATGATGTTGAAAAAATAAAAATAGGGAGCAACCTGGATTCGAACCTTGGACGTTGAGGATATGGGTCCACTAACTTGCCCACTGGTATATATCAACACTTGAAATCAGGAAAGCTTAAAGGCGTATAAGAACACCGTCATGTGAAACAAAATCCATTTATAAGTTAGCCTTATGAAATTCCAAAGCATCGTTCATAAGTTGGATCTTATGAAATTCTTAAGATTATTTGGCTGAGTGTATATATATATATATATATATATATATATATATATATATATATATATATATATATATATATATATATATATATATATATAAATAAGGTATATATAATATAAGGTAATAGTATTTTCCTTCAATACTATTACCTTATATTAGCCTTTACGCATAATGGAAGAATCCAGGCAACGCAAAAGTGAGGTTAAACGTCGTAGATGGCGCTCTTTTAAAATGGTTTTTCGAACTGTCTAAGCAAAGTAATTGGTGATAAAAATGTAAGAAAATCAACGATAATTACGATAATGACCAATTCCATACAGTTTGAAACATAGCTAGAAAGTTATTATCAATTTCAATTTTAGATACTACGATGTTTAACCTCACTTTAGCTTTACGTGGATTTCTCAATTGGGGTATGTGCACTTTTGAGCGATTGTCGGTTATTTTTAACGATCTTAAGGTATTCTCATCTAAGCGTGTACAATTCATTCTTACACGCTCGCTGATGTTAACTCATTTTATGATTAAATTTCACTCATTTATGGAACATGATGCCATATGTCAAAAATTGAGTGAATTGATTTTCCAAAATGAGTGAAATATAGTAATAATTTGAGTTAATTCGTTTTAATCAATTTTGAGTGAAGGGCTTAAAAAGCGAATTGCGTGAAAATTTTGTATCCTCCCGCTGAAGCCACTCAAGTGTCATCAAATTGCAAATTGGGTTCGCGAGTGAATAGTTCTATTTATACTTCTGTATTATTTTTTCTATAGAAATGGAACCATTAGCTGAAAACGTGGACGTGGAAGTCATGAATCTTTTGAAAGGTAAGCTGCACCAAAAAATTTCATTAAATGTGGTTATGAAACATTATTTTAAAATAAAGGGTTTCGATGCCATTTACCTGGATGACTATTTTCATAATTTCAGGTACACAATGAATTACACACACAATATGACGATTCCACTCCGTTCATTCTCTGCTTGGCGGAATCTATGAAGAAAGGAAGGTACCGTATTATCTTCGGGAGGCATACGATCGCGGAAGTAGACCATGGTGCTCAGGCACTTGACATCTATTCAAATGCTTCCAGTATTCGATATTGTCGTACATCAAGAGCTGCGCATGGCCTACGATTATTTTGCGTGCGTCGTTTACCAAATAATGACGCACAGCCAGAGAATAACCGTAAATCGACTGGTACAATCCTTCAAAGAGGTTGGCAAAGCCGAAGACACAGAAGCGTAATAAAGGGGAAATATGAATTTTGATTTTTTAATTAAAAATAAATGCGAAGAATTCTTATTTGTTTCAAAATGATTATAATTGTTATTATTTTTTATTGTTTTTAAAAGTAAGCAAATTCCATGAAACAAAATTTCACGCATAATTGAGTAAGAAGTAATCAATTTATATATTCGTGCCACTGTGAAATTGAGTAACATTTACGCAGCTTTTGACATGTTTGAGGGTTTACTCAAAAGTGGTAGATCCAATATTACTCATTTTGTGAGTTGATCCACTTTATCCGGAATTGAGTGGTTTTTTACTTAATTTTGAGGGGTTTTGCGGGAGCGTGTACAACCTTTTGCTACACGCCGATTCATTGTACTCAATTTTGGAGCACAATTGTATACTATCTCTTTTTCTCTCACGGAAATGTTACACACATTTCGTAAAAAGTGGATCTACTCAATTTTATGAGTACAGGTATACCTCGATAGTACGTACAACAACTTTATTACTTCAAATCGAAATTGCGTGAATACTGATTGTATCTGAAATCTAATACAACCAAAAGAACAAGCATAAATTGCTCTTTCTTTTGATTATATTAGATTTCAGGTACAACCAGTTATTTGTAAGCAATTGCGATTTGAAGTGATAAAGTTGATGTACGTACTATCAAGGTATACCTGTAGATCCACTTTTTCCGAAAATTGATTAACATTTCCGTGAAAGAAAAAGAGTATACAGTAATGCTTTGTTCAGACTACAGCGTTGTAACATGATACAAGCCTATCTTGATGACGTTTTTCATGGTGATACTTTTTATAACACCCTTGTATTATGTTACAACTGCATAGTCTGAACGAAGCATAAGAGTATAAGGAGTAAAAATAGTATTGTACTCGAAAATTGAGTACAATGAAAGGGAGTGTACACAACACAATTTTTCCGAACTGCCATTTCTTAAAGGGGTGGTGCACTCTGCAAGTTTGAAAATTGTTTTTTTTATTGGCTTAAAAAGTTCTGTAGAATGTCTGGTCTATCGCAAACTTTACCCGAAGTTGATGAGACGGAGTGTCATTACCCCAAAGAATTTTCTGAGGCCATAAAAACATTTTTTAAACTTGAAGAGTGTACCACCCCTTTAAGAAAATGCAGTTCGAAAATAATCTTCAATCTTGTATCTATTTACATCTACTTGCATCACTCTCCATCTTTTTGCAAGATGTCCTGAATATCATCATCAATATTCTGTCAATCTTAAAAGGGAGTTCACAGAGAACTCAGCGTACTATTCTTCTTATCCCTTGTTATATTCATCTTATCGGCTTCATGCAACTCTATTTTGCTTATTTCCTTTTGTTTGACAGCAATTCAAAAGCAATTCTCTGAAAGGGAGGGGGGAGGCTTCCATACAAATGAAACATAAATTTCCGCACAACTCGAGAACTAATCAAGAAAATTGAAACAAGTTTGGCATGTTAAGGCTTTTAAAAGCAAAAAATGTTTCAATGGTGGTTCGAGAAGCTTTCGTTTTGGCAGAGGGGGAGGGTGAACAACCATACAAATGAAACAGAAATATCGGCATAACTTGAGAACTAATCAAACAAATAGAACCAAATTTGGCATGTGGGGGTTTCTGTAAGCAAGAAATGAATCAATGGTGGTTCAAGATCCCTCCCCAATCAAGTAGGGAGGAGGGGCTCTCATACAAATAAAACAGAAATTTTTGCATAAGTCGAGAGCTAATCAAGCAAATGGAACCGAATTTGGTATTTGAAGGTTTGTGAAAGCAAGAAATGTTTACATGGGGGGCTCGAGACCCCTCCTCTCTCTGGAATAGGGGCTCTCAAACAAATGAAACACAAATTTCAACCAAACACGAATTGGAGAAAAACTTTAGTGATCGTCAGTCGGTGCGAATCAAAACAAACCCAAAAAAGGAGAGAGTTCCTCTCCCCTTTGCGCATCAGTAAACAGAGTGCACACAATAGATCGCTAGAATAACTATACAAGCCACAGTGGTACATGAGCGTCTTCCAACCGGACATTTTTGCCTGTTGAAGTGGCGGACTTAGTCCGTGCTTCAACCTACCACGCAGTGGGATGTTAGGCAAAAATGTCGTTGGTTCGAGTGCCACTGTACACATGCCCTTTTCGTTCAATTTTCCTTAGACATCTGTTATATTTCCAAGCCTGCCGCACACTAGCGGAACTATCAAAACTTTCTCTTCATATCTTTCATTCTAGCCAAAAACATTGTTGTTCACTCTTGGTGCCTCATGGTGATGAGCGAACATCTCCTTCTACATCAAACTAAAAATATGTTTTCTAGTCCTAGAAATAAATCGACAGTATCGTTAAACTTGTCAATGGATTAAAGGGAGATATACAGTTGGAACTAAAAAAAACTCATTTTTGAAAAAAATAAATTCAATGGGAAGTCTCCTCAAATCAATCGAAACTTTTTAACGATTATAAGTGTATCCATGTTGTATACAAAAATATGTTTAACAAAATGTTAACCGGTACAGTGCGTTGAAAAAATCGTTGTATTTTGCTTGTTCCGGCTCTCCTGGTCGCAGTTTTGATCTGAAACCTGCTAACCCAAAAAAAATTACATTAATTACATTTGAACTTAGTAGATGAATTAAAAATAAAGTAAAAAAATGCACTTGCGAAACTTTTTTGAAAAACAATCCATATTTTTTCCGCCATTTTATCACATTTTATCCATATTTAATAATAATATATTATCCAAAAATTTTACTTTCACTTTTTTTAAACACAATATTTAAAAAAAAAAATTTTGAGCGTATTAGATGAACGATTGTGATTGGGAAACTAGGAGAATTTAAAATTTAACACTTCATTTGATCACTTTTTAAAAGGACGTTAAAAGGTTTAATTTTTTATTTTTTTTTTAAAGTGATCAAATGAAGTGTTAAATTTTAAATTCTCATAGTTTCTCAATCAAAAATTTTAATTCATATAGAAGGTAATACAATAATAAAGAAATGCTATAAGTTTAAGCCTCATCGAATAATTAGCTTTCCAGTTATCACCGGCATAAACTCCGAAAATGCTGTTCTGAGAAAAACGCGTTGAAAATATGTCTTCTTTGTGAAGAGTCTCTTTATCCAGCATTTTATTCCTGGTGCAGTTGAAAACCGGAATATAGCAGTCGCGCCAATCGATTTTCCTCCCGTTCTATGAATTCAAACAGTGGCGCATCTAGTGCGCTGTATAGCGCATCAGATGCGCCATACAGCGCACTAGATGCGCCATTGTTTGGACTTATGGAACGGGAGTAAAATCGATTGGCGCGACTGCTATATTCCGGTTGTCAACTGCACCAGGAACACGAGTTCTAATGGCCGTCTCGGTTGAGCTCTGTTTCTGTTAGGGAGCAAGCTTTTTGATATTTGGCTTAGGCCGTTTGACAGAGAATCGATCAAATCTTATCGATTAGTTGTCAAACTCATGTCATACGATGTCAATGAATTTTCTGGTCATTCTAACTGTACATCTTCCCTTAAAATAGGAATCATAATGCCAACAACACACAACCAGTACTGCTGCTGACTTCACAGGATTTTCTTCGAGTAAATAAAAACAAACAGCCTCCATTACCTTGGGAGTATTGCAACCAGTAACAAAAATAAAGACAGCCACACCACAAAGCGTGACAGTACTCGTCGAGACGGCTTCTTCCAAGTCCTTATTTACACGAGGAGCCAACGTTAATTATTCACCTTGCGGGTATAATGCTGTGCCAAAAACACTATACAACAAGAAGATTGATTGCTAATTACTTCTGGGTATTCTCCAGACTTCCAGGTTTTCAGATCATGCTCCACGGCGTATGCAAGAGCAACGGTCTGTAAAACACTGCTCCAGACCATGCCTGCCGTCAATGCAATGGTTTAGATGATGAAACGTGAAAGGAAAATTTCGTCTCTCGTATCTATTCTTGTACAACTATGTATACACTGAATACGTGTAATTTGATTATTGGAAACTCTCACGTAATCAGCTCATTAAAACACAGCCTAATTACAATTGGCGTAGCAAATGGTAGCGATATTCGTAAGCGCTTTTATTGATGCCAAAGCTTCACACAGGATTTCCTGTCAGCTCCTGTGGCCATTGCGAAATTTGATGTGTACCGATTACCGCTAATCTAATATTAATTGGCCTTTCTGCTGTCCTCAGCATCATTATCGATTAGACATAAAATGTAATAGGTTTCTCTCGCCGAACGAAAATCATCAAATGGATGATACTAAATGAATTATGCAAAATCAGACGATGAAAGCACCCACCACATAATAGGCTTTATGGGCAAAAATAACTGCTCAAGCAACAACGCAACAGCCGAGGTTCATTCCCAGAAACCATCCACCAAAGTTGTCAAAAGTTCACGTCAAAGTACCCCTACAAGTGAGATAATAGAAACGGTGACCGTAACCTTGCACACGCACACAAGCCTACATTGCAGACGTGTTGCTGTGATGCTGAATAACAGATTTTGACTTAATTGGCCATGAAACGTGACGTCCTTGCCATCGGTCAAGAGCAGGACAGCATCGAACGATGTACACGGTAAATACCGCTATTTTTGCCATAACGGGCTACGAAATGGACCCTTGATCATAACTTATGGAAAGCTATGTCGCTCCAACGTCATTCACAGTGATTACGATTTTTCCGGCTTCCTAGCACTGTGGTGAAAGCTTTGGCCTTTATAGTACCGCTGCTATAGGAACGGTTCGTCGATTTCGATGAGTGTATTGTTAAGCATCGAGCCACTACCGCCTTCGCTGGTCCACCAATCGGATCGACACGGAACGAAAGAACCACTTTATTGACAACGACAACGACGTGAAGAAATCAAAAGCACTCTCCGAAGAAGCGAAGGGCAAAGTAATTGATTTATATTTATGTATTTGATGGCATCTTCAATTTCACCATCATAACTTCTACGACCAGTTCGTATTTATTTGCTCATGTACTTGTATATCCAGGTTCAGGTCTCTTCCCTCTATCGGCGGTTGGTTGGCCATTGACGGCTAATAGGTAGTCGTCAGCAACAGATTCGAAGATCGATCTTTGGAGCACCCCCAGCTGCTTTCACCACGGATGAATCGAATTTCCACACTGCGGTTGTGTTTGTCGCCAAGGGTCGGTGGCTTGTTTTGACATGGGAAGTAGATTTAATTATCCGGAAATTAATGAATGAATGAATTAATGAAATTAATTCTATGTTTCACCCAGGTGATTGAAACAAATCAAGTAGACTCAACAGGGTGGTGTAAATTCAAAAACCTATCTGTTTCTTTTCTATGGTTAAAGCACATTAAATTTTTATTATTAAATTAAATTTCACTTCAAAATCTGATAACTCGAATACCACGAGATCAAGAGGTTTGACATTCTCTAGAGTGTTTGGATGTTAGAAACGTTTTGGCTTGTATTTTGATTATTATAGAACTCTTGCAGTCAATATTTTTCTTATTGTTGCTTAGGCATACTAACATCAGCTATTTCACAATATTCATTATAGATGTTCATCATTCTATTGATTGGTCTATCCGTAGCATAAACTGTTCTCGGAGAATTAACATGAAATAAATTATTGGTTCTTAAAATGCGCACAAAAGTTCAAACTTATTGAAAGGTTTGCCGAATTTATACGCTGCGAGATAAAATTATTAACAAAAGAGATCATGACAATTTGTCGTCTTTTTTTCAGTGATTAAATATCAATTAGCATGCAATGAGACTCATACGAAGGAATAGGAAATGAATTGCAACATAGTTTTCTAAGAGAAAATAAAAAAAAATGTTTTTGTACAGATTCTATACGACTAATGTATGTTTCTTGGTCTGGAGCCCAAACAACAGAGCAATATTCGAGAATAGATCTTACGTAGGCCACATAAAGTGTTCTGATCAGAGCTGGTAAATCTCACGGCCATCATGTGACGATGACAAAACTGGCCTTCTCACTGTAACGAGAAGAAACGAAATATCATGAGCTTTTTTGTCATTCTCACACCATCGTTCGGTCCTGAGATTTTTTCCCATACGATTTTGTTTCAGAAATATCTTACTAGTTTACATAAAATTAGCCAAGCAATAATATGTTATCGACAAAGTGGAAGTTGTTTTTGAAGTTTTGTGATAAATCTCACAATTATACCAATAAATGTGCTTGTAAGAGCGATGACCAAAACACTGTCACGTGCTGTCATGACGAAAAAATCGATGAGAATTTGAAGAAAATCTCCATCATCGCATTCTCGGCAGGTAAGATTTTCAGACGTAGGTCATTTTTCATCGAAAATGACATTTGCCAGCCCTGGTTCTGATGCATCCTTAAAATGTCAGTTATCAGTTTGATGAATCCTAACATATGATTTGCTTTGAGAATTGAATTAATGATCTACAAAGGTCAATTTAGAGTCAAGAATCATTCCCAAGTCTATAATTTTGTTGCATCTTTCAATTAACTGATTTCCTAGAGTACAACTGAAATCATGATCAGTAAGTTTTCTCAAATACGATATGATGTTATATCTTGATATGTATATATCAAGTAGACTTTTAACACAACATCTGTAGAAGACATCAATTTTGCTCTGTAAAGGTTGCAAATCTAGCCTAAAGGGTGTTTCGATCAAAATTTGGTCGACTTAAACTTGTCGCATTTATCATCGTCCATTAAAAAAATCTTCTTATTTTGTAGATGTGTGCGTTTAGCATCATGCCTCTATTTTGATTTTGAGATTAGCACTTCAGTTATCGAAATGTCGTCGAAGGTAGAGAAGCAACGCATCAAAATTGTGCACGTGCATGGCGAAACTCCAAACTACTCTAACGCCCATGGCGAAACTCCAAACTACTCTAATGTGGCTAAATCAACTGTTACCAACGTATAAAAGTGTTCGGTGAACGTTTGTCGACGGCCAGGAAAGCTGGATCGGACGGAAATCGAAAGCCCGAGGCCACAGCGACGACAAAAAGGGTTGCCCGCTGTTTCGAGCGAACCTCAAGCTCTCCGTCCGAGATGTCGCAAAGAAGCTAGGAGTGGCGCCTTCACCCGTGGAAACCGAGCTTAAAAACGAGCTGGTCTGTCGACTTACAAGAATGTGGTGAATCCAAATCGTGACGATAAACAAAACACGTCGGCCAAAGCACGATCGTGAAAGTTGTACACGACGATGCTGACGAAGTTTGATTGCGTGGTACAAGGCGATGAAACTTACGTCAAGGCAGACTTTTAACAGGTTCCTGGACAGGAATTTATACGGCAACAAGACGGGGAAAGGTGGCTGATATTTTCAAGCACAATAAACTGTCAAAGTTTGCGAAGAAATATCTGGTGTGGCAGGCCATCTGTACCTGTGACTTGAAGAGCAACGTTTACATTGCGACCGGAACCGTCAACCAGGAAATTTATCTGAGCGAGAGGCTACAAAAACGTCTACTGCCTTTCCTGAAGCGACACAATTGTTCCGTTCTATTTTGGCCGGATTTGGCATCTTGCCATTATGGAAAAAAGGCCTTGGAATGGTATGCTGCCAACAACGTCCAAGTGGTGCCCAAGGACAAGAACCCTCTCAACAGGCCAGACCTCCGCCCAATCGAACAATATTGGGCCATCGTCAAGCGGCACCTTAAGAAGACTAAAAAAGCTGCGAGAAACAGTTCAAGGCACACTGGCGTTCTGTGGCGAATCAAGTGGACAAGGAGACTAATCCTACACCATCCGCCGACGGCATGCTTCAGATGCCTAGACAGCGGGCACGTGTCCTGGGATTGCAAAGACCCAGATAGGAGCAACATGTGCAAAAGGTGTGGCAGCATTAGCCACAAGGCGCGGGATTGCAAAGGTCCCCCCAAATGCTTGAGGTGCGCCGGGAAACCGGACGATAAGCACGTCATGTGTCACGTCATAATTTCCGACCCATACCGCATCCCAGCCGGCAACGGAAACTGGGTTACGGACAGGTCCAATATGGCGGCATTATGGACAACGGGCAAGTACGCGGTTGTGTCTACCACAAACGAAGGCTTTGCGGTTGTAAAAGTGAATGAAGTGTTCTTCTGCAGCTGCTACGCACCGTCAAGATGGTCGATCGAACAGTTTTCCAATATGCTCGATCGGATGACAACTGAGCGAACTGGCCTGAACCCTTTGGTAATAGCGGGGGACTTCAACGCTTGAGCGCTCGAGTAGGGGGGCAGATTCTTCTGGAGGCCTTGACTAGGCTCAATGTGGACCTAGCCAACGTGGGTACCAAGAGTACCTACCATAGAAACGGCGCGGAATCGATCATTGATATAACGATAAGCAGTCCTGGACTGCTTAGCAATTGGAGGGTGGATGATGGCTACACCCATAGCGACCACTTGGCAGTTCGTTTTTGTATCGTCCACAACACAAGGCAACGTGCGGAAGGAGGAACATCCACTCCATTCGCCCGCAGATGGAGGACGCCCTACTTTCAAGAAGAGACTTTTAAAGAGGCACTTGAGAGGAACGAAACTTACGCGAAACCCAGGAACCTTGCGGCGAACGACTCGTTATGACACTTACACGAGCGTGAGATGCAACCATGCCAAGGGAAGTTAAACCGAGGAATGGAAGTTCACCGGCGTATTGGTGGACGGAGTCGATCGCCGACCTCCGAAGAGCATGCCTCCACGCAAGAAGGAGGGTGAAAAGAGCGCGGTCAGACGTCGAGAGCGTAGAGGTCGCTGCGAAGTCCGCCCTAAAGAAGGAGATAAAGGCCAGCAAGCGAGCCTGCTTTGAAGCCTTGTGTCAGAAGGCCAATACGAACACCTGGGGTGACGCCTATCGGGTAGTAATGGCCAAAACCAGAGGATCGGCGGCTCCAACCGACCGTTTACCAGAGCTGCGAGGCGACCGTCGGAGGTCCACGACCTGGTCGCGGCCTCCCACCACCGTAGATTTGTCCCAGGACCAGCGGTCCAGTATCCCAGACATTGACGCTGTCATAGCGACGGAAGGGTGGACGGCTTAGCTAAACACCCGTGACCAGGTGAGCATTGACAATGGCGTAACGGGGGCCGGCGACGAGACACCGATGACGAATGAAGAACTCAAAGCGCTGGGACCGGATGGTATTCCAAACCTAGCCATCAGGACGGCTATTTTGCTGGATCCCGAAATGTTCAGGGTGGTGATGCAAAAGTGTCAAGACGAAGGTGTCTTCCCGGACGCCCGTAAAATTCAGACCCTTGTGTTGCTCCCAAAGACAGGGAAAGCACAAGGATATCCATTGGCATATAGACCTATATGTCTGTTGAATACAGCAGGTAAGGTGCTCGAGAGGATAATCCTCGACAGACTGACAACATACACGGAGGGTATCAGTTTGGCTTCCGTAAAGGGAAATCGACGGTGGATGCCATCCTGTCCGTCACCAAGACGGCTGAGGTGGCAATCCAGCGCAAGAGGCGAGGAGTACGATACTGTGCAGTGGTCACTCTTGACGTGAGAAATGCGTTCAACAGCGCCAGTTGGGTGGCTATGGCCGACACGCTCCAACGCCTTCAGGTTCCTGTGGTACCTGTACAAGATTCTGGAAGTTACTTCCAGAATCTCGTACTGGTATACAACACAGAGAGCAGGCCAGAAACGTGTCCAGATCACCGCAGACGTCCCACAAGGTTCGTTCCTGGGTTCGGTGTTATGGAACACGATGTACGATGAGGTACTACGGCTTGAGTACTCGAACGGAGTGAAGATAGTCGAGTTCGCGGTCGATATCACCCTGAAGATATGTGGTGAATCCATCGAAGAGGTCGAGTTGACGGCCTCGCATTCCATCGGTATTGTGGTGAGATGGATAAGTTCCAGGTAATTGGAGCTAGCCCACTATAAGACTGAGGTCACGGTGGTGAATAATCGGAAATCGGAGCAACATGCAACGATCAGTGCAGGTAACTGCACAATAGAATCGAAGAGGTTCTTGAGGTATCTTAGTGTCATAAGCTGTCTTTTTGTCAGTTATGTCGATTACATCTGCAAGAAAGCCTTTATGGCTATATCAGCATTATCCCACATGATGTCGAATAGCTCATTGGTGCAAGGAAGTATGCGTAAACTCCTGGACAGTGTCGACCTGTCCATACTTAGGTACGGCGGGCCGGTATGGATCACCGCCTTGAGTACTAAGGCTACGTTAGTAAGCAGAGAGTACGCACAGGCTTGTGCCTAAGAGTGGTTGGTGCATACCGGTATCACACGACGGACTGCGTCCATGGGATGATGCCAGTAGGCATTATCATAAAAGGACGTAGAGTGCTGAACAGCATGGAACAAGAGGTATTCGCAAGACCACTAAACCGCCTTCAGCCGCCTAAGGTTCAGTGACAAAGGAATGGAAAACCACCAAGGTCGCGTGGTGAAGTGAACTTCCACTTAACGCAGATATTGTCTGGTCACGACTGTTTTAGACAATACCTGCACAAATAAGGGCATCACAGTCCTCCGCGTGCAACGAATGCGTGGGAGTTGAAACTGTGGAAAATGTGTTCTTCGCGTGTCCTTGCTTCGACGGCGCGAGATCCGGCATGACTGCCGTAAGCCGGCACGACACGACTCCGGATGATTTGGTCCAGGGATGTACTGGACGGGACACCTGAGACGAGGTATGCGTAGCAGCCTCTCAGATCGTCCTCGATCTCCAAAAATGGCGAAACGACCAAAGGCAGGTCGCAGGGGCCTCCTTACTATTAAAGCTTGACTAGTTAGACATAGTGGGTGCTTAAAAAGGAAAAAAATAGGAAGGTTTGTTTACCTTAATATTGATCCTATTTTTTTCTATAGTCACCTGGATTTATTTTTATACGATAATGTTACCACGCATCAAACATTAACTTCACGATTTTCTCACCTACTTGCCCCACTGTACCTTATTCAAATTATTCATTCGCCAAGCTCGTCGGGCCACCCTATCTTGGAAAAAATAAACCACTGTCCCATATTGTAAGTGAGTCAAGCGGCCTCCGTACTGTTGGTGTAGATCGGTCCAAGTTGGCTCTCAGGTGTTGAATCGCCTTGTTTTCCTAATGAAATACCACTATCGCACTCTGTGAGTGGCCCCAAAAGCATCCTTACTGTTGGTTTAAATCGGTTGGAATCGGCTTTCCAGCATTGTAAAACTTCTCCTAGTTTCCCACATTCTGTTGATTTATACCGGTAAAAATCAACTTTGCAGCATTATTAAAAATCACTTTGTTTTCCCAATGAAAAACCACAACTACACTTTCTGAGTTACCCCAATAACATCCTTACTGTTGGTTTCAATCGGTTCAAATCGAAAATCGATACTAATTTTCAAATATGTCACTTGACAGCTTATCGTTAACCAAAACAAATCCTGCGGCTACCCAATCCTGTAATCCAAAATCCCAGTGATTTCTCGTAGAATTACAGTGGACTCCGCGGCTTCCAATAAAGCGAGTATCACGTCAACATATTTCTACCCTTTCCTTAATTGACCTGCATTTGGGCGAGCCGGCGCCAGTATTGCCTTAGTTTGGGATCGGCAGCCCTATAAATGCATCATAAAATCGGATAAATTTTCAATCACAAATTGAAAAACGCTCCCTAAAATGAAACTTATTGCTCGTTAAATTCAACGAAATATAACCATAAAATAAATGAAATGTTCCATAGACTTGTGAAAACAGCTCCATAGATAAATGAAAATTGAGCATTGAAAACCCGGATATGTTCATTAATGTTAGGTGCAATGCTAAATATATCATGTATAATCTGACAATGATTCACTTGAAAAGTAACCATACAAATGTTGGAAAAGTACCATGATCTTGCCGAGATGCTCTATGAAAATAGGTTCTTATGCAATAAAGTTACAACTTTCATACATCTAAAACATAAAATGTGTACCGTAGATTATCGGAAATGTACCCTGTTCTTATTGGATTTTCGATAAGGCGAACTGAAAGACTTACTGTTTAAAAATACCGTTTTAAAGGTCCTTGTCCATCCTCGTATATAATTATTAAATTAACAACTGGTAACCTATTTACCTGAAACAGAAACGAAAAGCTCCAAAAAACATGTATATGTTCCTTACACTAATATACACTGAACCTTAAACATCGAAATTTGTTCCGTAGATTAGCAAAAATGCTCCATAAAACTTGTTTTCACACCACTTGGACTTTGGTTTGAGGAAAATGTTCCATAAAGTCCATTTGCACACACATTACCCATCTACAAATGCTCCGTAATTTATGGAAAATGCTCCACAAACTTAATGTTTTCATCTGTCAGATTATAAACCATGACTTAGGGAAAATGTTCCATAGATGGTCGCATAGTACTGTATAGTGTATACAACTAGGATAAAATTCGGTGATAGTGAAAAGAATCCCCAAACAGCGACAATGCTAAAAGTCAAATTTATGGAGAATTTTCCCTAATTTAGGGACCAAGTTTGGATATTTAAGGATAACCACTTTGAATCTATGGAACATTTTCCCTAAGTCATGGTTTATATTCTGACAGATGAAAACATTGAGTTTATGGAGCATTTTCCCTAAATTACGGATCATTTATAGATGTTTAATGTATGTGCAAATGAACTTTATGGATACAAGTTTTATAGAGCATTTGTGTTCATCTATGTAACAAATTTCGATGTTTAAGTACAGTGTATATTAGTTTAAGGACCATGTTGCATGTTTTATGGAGCTTTTCGTTTCTGTTTCAGGTAAATAGGGTTACCAGATTATTAATTTAATTATTATATACGAGGGTAGCAAGGGGCTCTAGAACGGTAATTATAAACAGTAAGTGTTTCAGTTTGCCTTGTGGAAAATTCGATAAAGAACAGGGAACATTCCCAATATTCTATGGTACACATTTTAAGTTTTAGATGTATAAAAGTTGTAACTTTATTGCATAAGAACCTATTTTCATAGAGCATCTCGACAAGATCATGGTACTTTTCCAAAATCCGTATGGTACATTAATTGAAGCTTAAGGCTACTTTTCAAGTGAATCATTGTCAGATGATACATGATATATTTAGCATTGCACCTAACATTAATGAACATATCCGGGTTTTCAATGTTCAATTTTCATTTATCTATGGAGCTGTTTTCACATGTCTATCGAACATTTCATATATTTTATGGTTATATTTCGTTGAATTTAAAGAGCAATTTTAGGGAGCATTTTTCAATTTGATATTGAAAATTTGTCCAATCTTATGATGTATATACCCTTTTGCCGTTTGGGATCACCAGTTTTTACACATTGAAGATGCATGTTAGTCCCAGATCATTTGTTGGTTCTCTGTGTTATAAAACAGCTGATCTGTCTACAACGGAGTAGCAACCTCGGGCGGTCAATCATGCTCATGCTCATGCTTATTTATTTGTTTTTTTTTTGGTGCGGACTGTTTTCTTTCTTGAATCCATAGTGGATGGAAAATTTCTCGAATCCTTGGGCATAGGATATGATTGTACTTGTCAAACAATCATACTAATGCAAAATGGTACCTGGCATCAAAAGCTCTCAATTAATAACTGTGGAAGTGCATTTAGAACACTAAGTTAGGAGCAAGCAATAAGCTAATTGTAAAAGTAATAAGCTTGAAACGCTAAGAATGAAAGAAGAAGATGGGTTAAACATTTTCTTTACATACATTAGCACATGCATTTTTTCCCGAAATATTGGTAAACAAACCTTGCAGCCTGACGCTTCATATCCCAATGGCATAGAACACAGGCCTGGCAGTGAGAAACAAATCTCCTTTACCCGTTTGGTTTAAAATTAACCTGCGAGTTTGGCATCACAGGCACTGTTGCATAGGTGTAAAGAAGACAACTTCAGTATGCTAGACCTGATTTTACTTAATATGGATCATAAAGGTATGCGTTTAAACATGGCTGAAATTCTCATATACACTATTGAGACCACCTGAGATATTAAGTTCACCTTGGTCAAACATGAACTGTCAAAATAAAATGTTTATGTTTGTTTATGTTTATGTTTTGCACCGATACCATCATACTGAGTCAGAGACAGACCTGACTCAGGCCCAAAACCGAAAACGACATTACATCAAACCAGATTTACCGTTTTTCCTTTGGTATCTTATTTTTTGGGATTTTGTTTTTCAATTTTTATAAATGTAAGAACACACATGTTTCTATTAACACCAAAATGAGTGTCGTCGAACAGTCTGAACATGCATATTTCCCTCTTAATTTACATACTAGCCCTCTGATTATTCTAACAACCACGGAGCAGCAAATTATATTTCACATCTCACTATAAGCAAACGTGGCAAGAAAAACTCCCACCGATTCAAAGGTTCCTGCCAGCAACCCACCTTTTTTTTCTTCAATACGCTAAACAAACTCGCCAAGTAACGACTAGTGAGTTATCGTAAATTATATAAATTTTATACTTTCGCGATAACGACGAAGTTGTAGCGTAAGGTGTAAGATTTCTCTGCATTGCGCTCGTAGGTCGTAAAATATAGAGGACGAAAGCGACTGTTTTTCCCTTGGAAATGCAGGAATATAAAACGTACCACAAGATGAGCGTATCGTTCCTATAAGATTGTGCGTGCGTTCAAGTTTTCCAACAGCGAAATCAACAGGATGCCTCCCCTTTTCTGTTGGGGGCGCCAGCAGGTGAGATGATACTCATTTGCCTGTTTCATTGTGGTTTTACGACTGCAAATGGTACTTTGATGGGGATAATTCTAACCGGTTCCCTTTATTTGCGGGTACAGACGTGTGAAATGTCACCGGAAAGGAATGATATGTTGTTTAATTTGATTGTGTTGCGTTGCATTGTGGTATATTCAAAGTGGATCGAAACCATTTCAGTGTTCAGATGTTCATTTGCAAGTATGCGAATATTCTACATTACAAATTTCCGTAGGAAACAAGCGTTTGAATTTCAACGTCGTGTAATTGGATTTTAACTCTCGAACTTGGACATGAAATCAAATCATAAACAATCAGACATAGTTCTCCTGAAACTATTACTAAGGCACATGTTGAAACATTCGTGTTGACAAAATATCTAAGCTACCTTTAAGTTTGGATTATTTTTTTCAGATCTATTTCCGGGACATGGTGGTGTGCTCACCCAGATGACATCATTAAACTCTATAAAACAACTATTCTTTCAGTTCTCGAATTACTTCCTCTCCGGCAAGAAACATAGTCTTTTTTCTATGGAGACTCTCCGGTCGATGAAAACAGTGAGCACTCATTTTCTTTCAAAAATAAAGGAGGAAAAGTGTACCTTAGTTTTAAAATCATTTAGGATTACTTTTATATGGGTTTCCTCACATTGCTCAATTCTAGGCAACGAGAATGCGTACTCTCTAGCAAAGGTGAAATTTTCCCATTAGAACCTCAGAGTTCTCTTCAAAGTAGCCAACGATTGGACAAGTATCTCTCTTGGGCGATGGTTACATTCCATTAAAGCCTGTCCACGATAAATTTCGGACACTTTTCTTTCAGTGTAGATTTTAAATTATTTGATGATCACTGAAATGTTTTATTTATATGACAGCTGAAACTCTCCACTCTCTTTTGTGGTACAACATGTTTACATTCAGTAAAATGGCGTTGAATCAAGTGGAAGTACGCAAACGCATTTTGTACGAACGGTAGCAAAATCCTAATAATTATTATTTGCTTTCTTCTGAGTTCCGAAGAGTTTCCGCTTAACTAGAGCCCAGTACTTCTCTATTGAGCAAAGTTCTGGGCAGTTTGGTGGATTAGTTGTTTTTTAGTGCATTTAGCCTCTTGTACCTCATACCATTCCAGGACGGATTTCTCAGTAACAAGAGACCACATCAGGAAAAAACAGAGCTGTATAGTCGTGACTGATAAACAGTAGTAACCGCTTTTGCAGATATTCTTTCTCGTACACATCCTTATTGATAGTGCCGGTAGAGACGACACTTTTAAATTTTCGATCACAACTACATCTGGCCTGCCAAATCAAATACTTCTTCCTTTTCCGGAAATGCTCGGCAACGGTGTTCCTCTCCATTGCGATATAAACAGCCAGACCTGGAAGCTGTTTAAAGTCTCCCAATACGTATGTTTCGTCGTCCATTATGATACAAGCCCATGTTTGCAAAAAAATCACCAGCATGCATCTTGTGCACGACCCGCGATCTAGCAACTCTGTCTGCAATATTCTTGCGTGTGAATCCGTGAATCTTCTTCTTTTTAAAAACCTCATAGGTCCCGTTTCAATATATTTTGCATGATTGTGTGGATAATTTTCATGTCATACGACATTTTTATCGCCGATCGAGCATCCTTCGAATGCTTTGACCGCTGAGATATACCAACAATCAATATGCAACTAGCGATTTGAAATTGGTTCACTGTTGTACAACCCCTTGGTTCGAATTACACCTTCAAGTCAGCACCTTGCTATACATATTTGCGCCTTTGTTTTGATTTGCTGTGTTATTTTGACAGAATATTTGAGAGTGTGTTCGTGTGAGTTCACTATTAGGGGCGCATTATCAAGCTTGGGACCGAGCTTGGGACCGATGTGCTAGTACTGACTGAGCCAAGAAAAAAATCGTTTTTGTATGGGACCTACTGGTCTTAGAGTTAGTCTATGGATACACTGCGTTTCTTACGGGGTGGTAACAGTGCCAGTTTCCAGAACGTTGTGTGGTTCTGTACACCAACAGTCTGCTCAGCTTCAAATTCGAAATGCGTGAACTTACGTCTGATGTCTATGCTTGTGAATCCGTCAAGATGTATGATCCGAATTTGTTCTCTACATGAGTTCATTTTTGGTTTCGTAAATCAAAGAACACAAAAGCATTTTGTTGTTTACGAATGAACTGACAACAAGTAATTGTTTCGAAACGTACACAGAAGGTCCTTCGATAATGGAATAAATTGCACCGAGGAGATCACAAATAAGTGTACCACTTTCATGTTGCCACCCTGTAAGCGAAGCTAGTTTTGAGTTAAAAATGGACCATTGGTATCTTCAGCAAAGTTTCTTATTATTAAACTTGTGCAGAAAACGTTCTTCAAGAATATGTAAATATAAAACAGTTTCGGATCACCCTAAAAAATAAATTGATAACTAAACTGTTGATGTCATTATAAAGATTTCACATGTTCAGATACTTACACCATGTTTCTAAAATGAAGAAATTAAGATTATTTACTTCTGACCGGGTTTTCAAACATTAGGACTATGCCAACTGAATGAAAAATGGCATAAACAAATAGAGATAGCGTTCCGCACGCACACACCTACAGAAGGTGGGATGTTCAAGTTATTTGAATGCACGATAAAAAAAATACCCCAAATTTGAGTCAATGTTTTTTCTATCATTTCAGCCTTTTAAAAACAACTTTATACAACCATAGACTCTTCAATGTTCATACATGAGTCTTCTGCCTACTTGTGACCTTAGCGAAAAAAAATTGAGCTTCAAATATGAGTACAAAATCAGAAAAAAAAATCATTCTGATTTAAATCAACCTGTGAATAAAAAAAAACCCTTTCAGCCATTCCTTTCCGCTACCATAATCTACACTCAGTGGCTTTTTCCAAGCTCTTGACATGTAATACAGGGTGCGGCAGAAAATAATGCCAAAATGTTCAAACTTGAGTATTGGGTTCATTCGTGTAGCTAGTGACTAATTTCTGTCAAAAGTGTATTTGTTTATGTTTACTTTCAAGAGCTGCATCCAAACATTCTATGTGCCTAAATAGATTGCCAAGGTGGTAGGGTGCTATTTGGTAACAGTTTACCGCATAAAAAAGTCCTTGCAGGATGGTCCTAAGCAGCGGAAGCCGGGAAACGTACGTCCGCGCTTTGCACGCACGCTGAACGTGAACAAATCGGTCCGTGCAAAAATTGCTCGCTACCCGGTGCGTTCCATAAGAAAACTTGCAAAAGAAGCCAATACACTAGGTTTTTTTGCACGGGGGATACGTTCCACTTTTACTATGAAACCGTGTAAAAAAGGACTAAATAGAGTTGATAAATTCACATGCTTATACATTTTATATTGCTTCGATTTTGTTTGTATGCGTTACCTTTCCATGCAATGGTCAAAATACAGTTTTTAAAATTTTTAATTAATGAGGTCGATAGGTTGTTCCGTTCTCAAGTTATCACCGAAAACAACCTGTGTAAAAAAAAACCTTAGTGTATTTCGGTGACATCCATGCGGAGAATCATCAAGAAGACCTGCATGCATCTTCCAGAGCCAGAGTAAAGCGCCATTTGATTACGGACCGGGTCAAGGAACTACGAGTGACTCGTTCCAAGAGATCGCTTTCCTTGTTGAAGAAGGAAAAAATGATAATCCTGTTCTCCGACGAAACGCTTTTCAGCATCGATGCTGTGGCCAACAGCCACACGGACCGGTTCATTTCACCGCAGAAAATGGAGAACGTTCCGGAAAAAGTGAAATTCAAATTTCAAACCAAAGATCCGGCTAGTTTCATGATGTTTGGCTTGGTGGCGTCCAACGTTTTGAAAATGCCGCCTGTTTTCATTGATGCTGGAGTTGAAATCAATACCGAAGTGTATATCGGTATTTTAAAGGACCAAGTGCTTCCCTGGGTGAAGGGCAACTTTTCCGAGGACCAAAACGTTGTCCTACATCAGGATGGAGCGCCGTGTCACACGTCAAATCGAACCCAACAATGGTTGAGCGATAACATGAAGTTTTGGCCGAAGAATTTGTAGCCCCCTAGCAGTCCAGATCTTAATCCGTTGGATTATTCGATTTGGGCATATGTTGAAGCCCGAGCCTGCAAAATAGCACACCCTAGTGTGAAAACCCTGAAGTCAACCATAACACGCACATGGCTGTCAATGTCGGAGGACTACGTCCGAAAGGGGCTTCCGGCGTCGAGGATGTTATTTATAAAAATGGTGGACACAATGCATGAATTTGTTTAAAAGGACTTTATAGAAATAACTGCACTCGAAAATGTTCATATTATTGCTTGAGTTAGTTGAAAATGAGATTTGAAAGAAATAGAACAAATTTTCAAATTATTTTCTGCCGCACCCTGTACTATACCGTTTCCTTTTATCTGAATTTACTCAACTACGCTGAAACAACGACGTCTTGTGTCACATGTGCACACGCCATTTTCACATTATTTAAAGCACATTCCGTCTGATTGATTGTAGCAGTCGCACTTTCGTAGCAGCGCCAACGAATGTTCAACCGGCACAGGACGAATAACATTCATTCATAATTTATTTTAAGTGATTGAGGCACCAATCACCGTATGCCACGTATCTCAGCTGTTGCCAGCGTCTGTAGCCATAGGCATAAATGAACATGTCTCTAACGTGGCCCCCCTCCAGTAAGAACCATGCATCTCCACCGCCCAAAGTAGCACAGCAATCAGACGAGGTGCGCTTTTTCGGTAGCATCTCACCATTGGGGGTAGAATTCCGGGAGAAATTATGAGCTCCAGTTGAACGAGAACGACTTCCGGTGACAGGAAATTTTGCACACGCTGAACATGCAATGCTGTGCGCACTGTTTTAAGGTAAAGGTGCAGATGCGACTAAGTGTGGTTGCTACCCCCTGTTTGTTGGGTCGTAGCAACCGTTGGGAGCTGACGTTTGCCATGGCTCACCTTGATGGGAAGCAACAACCAGTGAGCGAGCATAGGGTTGGTGGTTTTCGAGTGTACATTAAAGTCCCGATGGGTGTCATTTTTGATTGAAAACGCTTATCAACGGCTGATCATCGACGGAAATGTGCCGATATCACTCGAGGTGGCAATTTGAGAGTGGCATTATTGGACACATGGCGACAGCTTTATTGTTCCGTCGAAGATTAATCGGTAATGCTATTTCTGTGATCGCGGGAGTTTATCTCGGTTTTGTTGCAAGCAATCAACTAAATGTGTGGGCAAATAATAGAGGACTTAGGTAGAAAAGCAAACTCCTCAGGGATCGACCCTAGAATAGAGTTTGTGTGTGTATATTATTTCAATTCTTTCACCACTGTTATGCATGGCATCTCAAATGAAAAATTACATTGAAATTTATCCCTCGGATACAACCTTCAAGTATTCCATCAAAATACCTTGTGAATACCGAGCCGAGTGGTTTCTGTCTGGTTGGCTCCTAAGTATTTATTCGGGCCCCAACCCTGCTCGTGGCAAATAAAAGCTCTTTGGGAACATCCCGTTTATGTGTGCGTTGTTCGTCTTTGGAGACGGCAGGCACATTTGGCAATAAATACATAAGCCAATCCATTCCAGATGGCTTTCCAAGGGGGGTCGGGGTTGTGTTGACTGGTGATAACAGCATCCACATATAGCCGATGTAAGCATCAACCATGAAAAGTACTCATTCCACCGAAAAATATTTCCTGTAGATACGTGTAGTTGAGCATTAAAATTTTATATCACCATAAAACGGTTAAAAATAGGCACTCTGCAGTTCTGAGTACTCTTGAGCCACTTTTAATCGAGGGGGAGAAATGATAAATCACTTGAATGAATAGAGTTCGGTTTTATGGAGTGAAGTGGACACATTGAGGATACCAGGCTGGGTTAGTTTATGTACATTTAATTTTTTGTTGATGTAGGGCGAAGTGTATATACACATGTGGATGGAATGTTACTTTTTGTACTAAACAGGTTGACGGAACATTTTGCCGAAAAAATGCACAGATGTTTTATTAAGGTGAAGAAGGTCTTTTTGTAATGCTATAGCTTAATGAATATCAGTTAAACATTCCATGTGAGTACAACGTACGAGATTTGACGTTTTGGTACTGAGGTATAAAGGGTGTTCCGATCAAAATTTGTCAAACAGTAATGTGTGTGAGTCGATCAAAGTTTTTATTAATAAGTCAAATTCTTTTTCTATTCCAAGTTCAGTTAAAACAGAATACAAGAGAAATATTCAGCTAATGTTCCTTTTTACCGAATGCGAATTGCCGGGTCTTTCGTTTAACACCTACCATAAGATTTTGTACAGTCTCCTTGTCCACTTTATTCGCCGCAGAAAACCAGTTTGCGTTGAACTGTTTCTCGCTCACAGCAGCTTTTTGAGTCTTCTTAAGGTTCTGCTTGACAATGGTCCAATATTGTTCGATAAGGCGGAGCTCTGGCGTGTTCGGAGGGTTCTTGTCCTTGGGCACCACTTGGACGTTGTTGGCAGCATACCATTCCATGGCCTTGATTCCGTAATGGCAAGATGCCAAATCCAACCTAAATAGTACGAAACAATTGCGTCGCTTCAGGAAAAGCAGTAGACGTTTTTGTAGGCACTCGCTCAGATAAATTTCCTGGTTGACGGTTCCGGTTGCAATGAAAACGTTGCTCTTCAAGCTATAGGTACAGTTGGCCTGCCACACCCGATATTTCTTCACGAACTTTGACAGTTTAATGTGTTAGAATATATCGGCCACCTTTCCCCGTTTGGTTGCCGTATAAAATTCCTGTCCAGGAAGCTGTTTAAAGTCTGCCTTGACGTAAGTTTCATCGTCCTGTACCACGCAATCAAACTTCGTCAACATCGCCATGACAAACTTTCGCGATCGTGCTTTGGCCGACCACTTTCTTGTAATTCGACAGTCCAGCTCATTTTTTAGCTCTATCCACGGTTGAAGGCGTCACTCCCAGCTTCTTTGCGACATCTCAGGCGGAGAGGTTGGGGTTCCGCTCGTAACAGCAGGCAACTCTTGTCGTGGCTGTGGCTTTCGATTTCTCTCCGATCCAGCTTTCCTGGCTGTCGACAAACGTTCACCGAAAACTTTTAATAAAACCTGTATCTACATTTATCCCGACACCTTCAACTTAACTTTTGAAATATGGCACGTAGGAATGACAAATTTAACTGTGGTATAGCTGAGAGTCTATGATGAAAAAGACTACGATTGATGTTTACATTTTATGTTTAGTATTCAAGATGGCGACGATAGAAAAACAAATGCGCGATTGAATTTTGTACGGGCGTACGGCAAAATCTGACTTGTCAATACGGGACCTTGCAAAAACATTGCATTTGCCTAAGTCCACTGTTCACGATGTGCTCAAATCATTTTCGGGACGTTTGACGGTGGAGAGGAAACCGAGAGTTGACAAAAACATTGGACGCGCTGATCCTGTCATGGACCGAAAGGTGAAAATGATATTAACGAAAAACCCAAATCTCTCCATTCGAACGGTGGCTCGTAAAATAGGGATGTCGCCTGGTTTTGTCCAAAAATCAAAACAACGTTTGGGACTTAAGTCGTATAAAGTAAAAACAGTTCCAAATCGCAACGACAAACAGAACTTGGCAGCAAAATCACGGGCTCGACGTTTGTACTGCGAATATTTGACGATGTTCTCATGCGTTGTTATGGACGATGAAACTTATATCCTGGAGGATTTCAAGCAGCTTCCAGGGCTGAGAAATGGCCAGAAATGCTACAGCTGAGCATTTTAGAACAAAGAAGGCATCGAAATTTCCCAAAAAATACCTTCTGTGGCAAGCAATTTGCACGTGTGGCAAAAAGAGTAAATCTTTCGTCACTACAGGCACAATCAAAAAGGAGATCTATCAGAAAGAATGTCTGCAGAAGCGATTGCTACCCTTCATCAAAAGTCACAAAGAAAAACGTTTGTTCTGGGCCGATTTGGCATCATGCCACTCTGCCAAAACTGTGATGGAGTGGTACCAAGCAAATCAAGTGAACATTGTATCAAAAACCTCAAACCCGCCAAGTTGCGCAGAGCTACGACCAATCGAGAGATATTGGGCTCTGATGAAGCGGAAGCTTTTTGGAAAGAAGCAAGGAATCAAATTGATGACTTCCAGCAAATTTGGACAAATACGGCTTCTACGATTTCTGAAGAGTCTGTACAAACCCTAATGGACGAAGTTAAGCGCAAAGTTCGAAAATTTTATGCAAATACCGAATAACTATGTTTTGTCCTCGCGAATTGTTAAAACACATCCCATGAATCTGAAATAAACAACTACGACGGAAATATAACGCGAAATTTCTGTTTTATTCATGTTTTGAGGTGTCCGAATTATTGCGGATACAGACCTTTAACAATTTCGCCAACTTGGCGTGAGAGTAGTTTGGATTTTCGCCATACATGTGCAAAATTTTGATGCGTTGCTTCTCTTTCTTCGATGACATTTTGATACCTGAAGTGCTAATCTCAAAATCAAAATAGAAGCATGATGCTACACGCACCCATCTTCAAAATGAGGGGTGTACAAATTTGTTTAATGCACGATGAAAATAAATGCGTCAAGTTCAAGTCCACCTTAAAACGCAACAGAAACCGATCAGTGTTACCCTGCTTTACGGTACTGTAGATGCCTTATTTAATGGATAGTGATTAAAAACAAGAGTGTAGATTTATTTGAATTAGGACCAAACGAGCTGAACAATGAACTGCCTGTTTCCTGTGAGTTTGAAAGTCATAGTCTTTCCTTGATTTACGATGACCATGATTAAATTCATTACTCAAAACTTTTTGAGCCTGGGCTTCATCTTATCGGTACCCGAGCAGCCTCGCTTCGGTAGCCACAACAATCAAAATGGAGATAATTGCAAAGATTAAAACGTAATATAATAAATAATTCATTCAACCCAAATTCCTCCCACGCACCATGGATGAGACCAGAACCGGACAGAATGGACCACAGTAGGCGCTGTTGTTGTGTTTTATCCATTTCTAATAAAAGGGAAAAAAATGAGAACCCTCTTCTGCAGTGATCAACAACGAAACTGACCAATCCAGGTAAAGCAAAAGTGATGGTAATCATCGTAGATGGCGCTCGTTAAAAACGGATTTTGGTGCGGCCTAAGCAAAGTAATTTGTGCTTAAAAGAGTAGAAAATCGTATATAAATGCCAAACCATTATCATCAATTTGTTTTTTTTTTTCTAGCAACCTTGCTTTACTTGGATTCCTCAATTGTCTCCCCTTCAAAGAGTTCTTCCGTGCGATGGGGACACTGCTGATGCACATCAGTGACAATGCAATGGCGACAAAAACGATGACGTAATAGCTTCTCGACGGTCCAGTCGATTTGTCCTCCCACGCGACACGAAATTAAGTCCACCACATTTCTTTTTTTTTGCATTTTCCTTTTATCTCCAAAATATGTGGCTATGTTTTTAGGCGGAGGATAATTTCTTAGTAAACCCTGTTTTTTTGGCTGATGAAAGCTTAAGATTGTTAAAAATAATCTTCAGGATCCAAAGAAATCCCTCGCCTTCGAGAGGCAATGGGTTCAAAATTGAATTAATGGTAGGAAAAATTAAAAAAAAAAAGGTAGAAGAGTTTTGACATTACTTTTCGGTCTAGACGTGCTGTTGCGCTCCTTTGAAATTCAGTTGTGTGGATGTGTGTATCCTTCTTCCAGCGTGTTGTAGGAAAGGCGGTGATGGGTTCTGAGTGCTCTCACCAAGCACGTAGTTCTCACACCTCACTGGAGCAGAATCACCCAATATGCATAGAAAAGTATTCTGGAGTTTGCTTCTTTTCTTCTTCCGTCTTGTCTCACTCTGCACTGGATGAAAATCGTTTGGAACTTCACTAGAAAATTTCACCTTTTCATCACCCCGTCACGGCGTTGTCGCTATGGACATTGATTAATTCGAACGCTCAATACAAGTAAACTTTCACTTCATCACTTGTCAGAAGAAATCATTCATCAATAAAATCATGGAAGTTCACATTCTAACTATCGCCCATCCAATCAACAAATTTCCCGAAACTATCCGCTCCCTCTTAACTGGACACCGAATGCAACGATTTCACTTTGATCACCGCCCAGAAAACTCCATTCGCATCTAAATCTATGCACTTTTCGCAACAACTTTTCCTATCAAACAACTTCCCACCGAACAATCAACACTTTTCCATTAGACTATCCCCAATTCTCATCAACAGGCTAGTGATATTTTTCCTATTTCAAACTCCTTGGCAGCAGCACTACATCAGAACACTATGAACGGCGCCATTTTCCTCACTGAACTGACCTGAAGAAGGAAAATTTTGTGAATGGTGTGGTTCTTAGAACCACCACCACCAACACCACCTCCAAAACACCCCCACGAGCCGAGCAGCCACCGAAAGCAGAAACACACTCCAAAAGGCGCAAGGATTCTCTCCCGCGCTCAGCGACTTCCAACCAACAGTAGGATCGTACTCTCCTCTTTCGCTACACGCCACCGCACACAGGTTGACTGTGGTGGCAAGAATCGAACAGGTTCAGAACAAGAACGCGACGGCGACAGACAACAACTCCGGCTACGGTGCGACCATCCGCAGACGATTACTCCGAACGAATGATTCGCTGTTCTGCAACGGGATGGAAAATTGGACAAAGATCCTTGTGCCCACCCACTACTGCTGTTGGAGAAGGATACGCTCACTCTCAGAGCTTTGTCCAACCTTCTCAGACTCAACTCAGAGGTCACACGAGAAAGCCAAAAGCCATCAGACTCCTCTTCATGCCGTCAACGTCGAGGCTTTCTGCTCACTGTCTATGCTGATTCGCTCTCGGCAAGGACGAGAATGTGGGTGATTTGTTTGTGTAGGAGAGAAAGCGCCCGCATGGTTGTTTGTGGAACGGTCGAACGCATACCAGTGAAGAAACCGAAAGTTGAGCTTTGAGAAGCTTTTTGAAAAAATGGGGTGGTACTTCATCTGGGTAGATAGTGTTTTGAGCTGGTGGAGAACGCTTGGTGTTTTGAGAGCATTCCAATAGTGTAACCGGATTGGGGAATGGCAGTAGGACACAACTCGGATTAACCGTTAATATATGCCATCCCTGCCTAATGGTCTGCAAATTGTTTGCCTCAAACCGTGTTTATCGAAGTTTTGAAAACACAAGATGAAACATACAGACGGCCCCAAATGTAAAATATACAACATACAACATACAGAAACATTCACTAAAAATATTCATTTGGACGTTTTGACAAGCTAGTCAATTTGTCCAATACAAAAAAAACGTGAACTTGTACAAGGTAATTACAGATTTTGTGAAAGAAGCAGCTTTGGATTAATGAAACCTTAGCTGTGGTCAGCTGAACGACGACAAAAGCATTTTAGAAAGTTTTGCTTGCAACCAGAAAGAAGAAGAATATAATAACATCAAAGCCACCGGGTATTTTTCTTTATCAGTATTTAATCCGATGACAATACCAGTTGGTGCCTGATAATACTGTATTAGCATTCTGAGTAGTTTTGCTTTAAACTTTATTTAGATTTAGCGTTACAGTAGTTTGCATTAGTACCTAAGTGTTTTCTAAAATCTTTTTGAATGCTACGCGCAACGGCAGGGATGTCAGATATACAGACATATCTGTAATAATATAGACATTTGACTATACTAGGCTGCCTGAAAAGTCCCTTTAATTTCCTACAGATGGCATTGGTAATCGCCATTGTGAACCATTTTCTATGGGCTTCACTCCTTGAATAACGGCTGTCAATATTTCAGCCATTTCTGTCCACGCATTCATTTGTGACAACAGTGAGAAGAGATCGATCAGCAAGTTTTTTTTTAAAATGGAAAAATCCGAGTTTCGAGTTTTAATAAAATACTATTTTCTACGCAAGAAACCAATGCCAAGCTGGATAAGTATTTTCCAGACTCTGCTCCGTCTATTCAAACGATTCATAGCTGGTTTACTGATTTTCGTTGTGGGCGTACGAGCACCGTTGATGCACCGCGTTCTGGACGAGGTCACTATAAAATCCATGATATAGTATTGGAGGATCCAAAAGTGAAATTGAGAGAGCCAGCTAAGGCTTTAGGCATTTCAATGGAACAAGTTGGCAACATCATGCATTCCGTTGTGGCTATGAAGAAGCTCTGCGCGCGACGGGTGCCGCTTTTTGGAGAATTTGAGCAAGTTTACACGCAATCCGAAGGAGTTTGTGCACCATGGTTGAAACTTGGATCCATTACTACACACCGGAGTCATCGCAGCAGGCGAAAGTGCTCCGCTTTTCCAACAATCAATATGCAACTAGCTATTTGAAATTGGTTCACTGTTGTAGAGCCCCTTGGTCCGAAGTACACCTTGAAGCCAGCACCTTGATGTAGAGGAAAGGCTTGTAAGATGGAACAGCGCCTCTTTTGACATTCTCAGCGACAACACTATCTTGTCAGCGCGTTAACCTCATTTTTTTACTATTCTTTAATTTTCATTTGCTTCTGGAGTGAATACACTCATTCGATTTAGCTCTTCCAGGTTTCAATGTTCGAAAGTGTAGACATAATTAAAATAGCATTTATTTTTTATGCTTAATAAGTGGAAATTTTCCATCGATATCAAAAGGGTAACATTTTTGTTGGTTAGCATTTTTGGTGTATTTTTATGATCCAAAGGCATTTCCAAACAAATCGTAAAGTGAAACAATGTTTTTGATGTTTTGTGTTTATGTCGTCCTGTTTGTAAGATGGAACACTGTTAGGCTTGTAAGATGGATCACATTTTTTTTCGTTAAAAAACATATGAATGATATTTTTCATGTTTGGAAAAGCCATGGAATGAACAATAAATTGAAATATAACAAACATTTTTTGAAATTGCAATTTTCGATAGATTTCGAAAATAGGCCATAATTTTTTTGGTGACTATAAATAATCAGTTCCGTGAGCAAACTTGGAGCCATTTAGTTCCTCTTTCGAAAGATCCTCAAAAAAATAAAAATTATATATGTTACGAGCATAAAAACAATCGTGTTCCATCTTACAAGCCATTTTTTTAAATAGCAATTTTCTATGGATTTCGAAAACAGGCCATAACTTTTTTTTATGGCTATAAATAATAAGTTCCTTGGGTAAAGTTTGAGCCTTTTGTTCTTCTTTCGAAAGATGTATTTGGATACGCGAAAAATAAAAATTATACATGTTACGAGCAAAGAACGGATCGTGTTCTGTCGTGATCCGACCGAGGTTTCCAGCCACAGAATTGCTGTTTCTCTGCTGTTGTTGTTCCTGGTGTTTCTGCTGCTGTCCTCGCTGACGTGATCGGACCGAAGGTTTCTGCTTTTTTTCTGCTACTTTGCTGAACTGCTACTGCTGCTCCGTTGTCTTCAAAATTGGTCGTAAGAATCAGCCAACGAATTTTTTTTTTTAGTTAACATGTTTTGTATTTCCAATTCATTTGTCTTACATACTAATTTTTACATTTCAAGTGTTTCAGCCCATTGGGCTCTTCAGCTTTGTTTAATTTTTGTGTTTGTTGTGTATGAAATGTTTGTGATTTATATGAAATTTTCCGTTCAGCCCTTGGGGCATTATTAGTTTTAAAATTTGATAATCTACCTAATATCAGCCAACGAATCTAGGAAGGCCGTATTTATGTCGTTCCTAATTACATTACGAACCAATCAAATATCATTCGCATTCTCTCTGCTTTTTTCTCTCCTACTCTCAAGTTTATCACGCTTATTGTAAGAGACTCAATTCGAGTGTTTGGATTATATACCCAATACTTCCTACACATACCATTACATCATCTTTGCCTTTTACATCACCGACAAACCGACATGAAACTTAATCTTCACTATTGATCAAGAATCTGAAACGGCCGATTCAAATGTGCAGCGATCCCATCTGTCAAAACCTATAGAATCATTTTATCTAGATCAAATAAATGTGTCCAGAATTGCTCAGACATGAACCTTCTTATCAAGTTCCCAAGCGTGTTCGTGGTTTCAATAAATATGTTCAGCGAACACAAAGATAGATGTCAGCAATATGATTTGAACAGAAATATTAAAACATTTGCTATTGTCATTCATGTCGGTTTGTCGGTGTTTACATCATCATTATTGCTCAGCATTAGTTCTATCTACTACATGATCCATCTTACTAGCTTTTCCTATATATTCGGAGGTATATTTGTGAGCCGAAAAGTAGCCGTGTTTACCACCGACAAACCGACATGAAACTCAATCTTCATTATTGATCAAGAATCTATAACGACCGATTCGAATGTGCAGCGATCCCATCTGTCAAAACCTTTAGAATAATTTTATCTAGATCAAATAAATGTGTCCAGAATTTTTCAGACATGAACCTTCTCATCAAGTTCCCAAGCGTGTTCGTGGCTTCAATAAACGTTTTCAGCGAACACGCAGATAGATGTCAGCAATATAATTTGAACAGAAATATTAAAACATTTGCTATTGTTATTCATGTCGGTTTGTCGGTGTGTTTACTGCGTGTGATGCTGGCGGCGGACAGAAAATTGGGTGAAAAATTGGCGCTCACCTCGGATGTTGATAATTACCTCATGTTGCTCCCGGTGCTAGTGAATTACCTTCTCGTTACATTCCTAAATACCGAATGCTTGTCTAAGTTTTTCTTCATCCACTGCATTTTCCGGAAAACGTTGACTAGAACAAAATGGGGAGGTTCCGAGATTCCGAATAGTATTTCGATTGGTCGGAAATTAAAAGTAATGAAGTCTTGAAAGTATACAATCGGATTGGCCATGATAAGCACTTGCGAATAGCTCATACAGATAAATTTTGGGAAGCCTCTAGTTGACCCTAGTTGTCGCATAATGTCCAGGAACACCTCCCTTGGCATCCGGAAACGCAGAAAGTGCTTCTCGTCGTAGGTTGACGTGTCACTAAACTAGTCCTGGAACAGCTTCTGATGACCACAACGGATGTTGGGGCGTTTTAGCTAGTTCTATTCAAGTTTTGCTGATGCAAATCAAGTCTAAAGTTATTCTAAGAATAGACCGCCGCTGACGATGCCCTAATGCATACAACAGGATACAAAATTTTTCTTCACATAATGACTTGATTTTCAGCAAAACTTGAGCCACAGCCATTCAAGCTTGAATCTCAGCTTGTGTAAAATTCCGCAACTGTCAATTTAAAAGGAATCGCCTAATGACAATAAGCAACTAGTAAAAAGCAAATCTGTCATTTTTGTTGGCGCAATACCGCATCTAATTGCACGTCAAAACATCGTTTCAATATCGGGTGGTGTGTGTCGAATGACGGAGTGATATTTTGACAAGCTAGCAGGTGCCACAACTTTACCAAATCAGTGGGCACTTCGACTAAGTGAACTACGTGGCGTTATTTAAGAAGCGATTACTAACGCTAGTGGTTGCTAGCTGTTTGAAAATTTACACAAAGATATCGATTAATTTTGTTCTTGCTAAAACGTCTGTCTGTACTTGAGCCTTCAGTAACAGCATAGACTAACCTATGGACTAACTCTAAGACTAGTAGGTCCCAAAAAAATATTATTTTTTCTTGGCTCAGTCAGTACTAGCACATCGGTCCCAAGCTTAATGATTTGCCTCTAATAATGAACTCACACGAACACACTCTCAAATATTCTGTCTGCAACACAGCAAATCAAAACAAAAGCACAAATATGTACAGTAAGGTGTTGGCTTCAAGGTGTACTTCGGACCAAGGGGTTCTACAACAGTGAACCAATTTCAAATCGATAGTTGCATATTGATTGTTGGTAACAGGGTATAAATAAAAAATGAGAATTTTCTCTAATGGCCAAACCAAAAAGACTTGTTTATAGAAAGGAAAACTGATTGATTCATTGAAAAGGCTCGTCTTTACTTTGAAAAAATATGAACATTTGAATACGGTCCTACATCAGCTATTCGATGAAGTTTCGATGAAGTGTCCTGATATTTTAAGACGAGCGATGTACAGCTTTTTTATCGGTTTGGCGATCTTAAGTTATTTTTGTACACCTGTGCACTCTGATATCCAAAGAAATCTTCAATCGGGCAACACTGGGGCAGATTTGTTCGATTGCGTTTTTTTTGGTAAATACGAGATGTTTTGGTTTTCCAGAAAGGCTTGTGTTTTTCTCGCATAATGTGACGTTTAATCCGGCCATAACACGTAATTTCCATCTGCATGATACCGTGATGTGGAAATTCCTCTCTCAGATATGGCAATATAAAGCAAACAGCTTCCTGGAGAGGACCTGGACATTAATTTTACACGGCAACCGGACGGGGAAATGTGGCAGATATTTTCAAGCACATTAAACTGTCAAAGTTCGCGAAGAAATATCTGATATGGCAGGCCATCTGTACCTGTGACTTGAAGAGCAACGTTTACATTGCGATCGGAACCGTCAACTAGGAAATTTATCTGAGCGAGTGCCTACAAAAACGTTACTGCCTTTCTTGAAGCGACATAATGGTTCCGTTCTATTTTGGCCGGATTTGGCATCTTGCCATTACGGAAAAAAAGCCATGGAGTGGTATGCTGCCAACAACGATCAAGTGGTGGCCAAGGACAAGAACACACCCAACACGCCAGAGCTCCGCCCAATCGAACAATATTGGGCCATCGTCAAGCGGAACCTTAAGAAGACTCAAAAAGCTGTTGTGAGCGGGAAACAGTTCAAGGCAAACTGGCTTTCTGCGGCGAATAGAGTGAACAAGGGACTGTACAAAATGTTATGGCAGGTGTTAAACGAAAGACCCGGAGAAGCTTAGCTAAATATTTCTCCTGAATTCTGCATTAACAGAACTTGAAAAAGAAAATGAATTTGGCTTTGACCAAATTTTGATCGGAACACCCTTCACATCGACAAGGTTGAAGTTTATATGGTTTTGCGTAATGGCACTCGTATAAAGCAATGGCGACCGTTGGCTGGTGGAAAAGTTCAAAGTAAATTGCCACTGCATTTTCCGGATGTTTTTAAATAAGTTCATTTATTTGCTACGCTCAATCTCGTTAGCTTTACGCAGTCAATAATTTATATGTTTTTGGTAACATGAGTGACTTAATACTACTTTCAGTAAAACATGGACCGTGACATATGGTGGGGATGGACTGGACAAAGCAACATGGAAATTAGGAACTCGTATGAACGATGCTAAGAAATTTCATAAGGCTGACTTACGAATGGATTTTGTTTCACACGAAGTTGTTTTTGTACTCCTTTAAGCTTTCTCCTTCATACAAGTGTTGATATATATTAGTGAGCGAGTCGATGTCACAGTCACTGTAGTGGAATATTTTTCCGAAAGTAAAAGCGACAGCTCCCATTAGTTTGCGTGAAAACCTTACAAATTCCAATTTTATGTTTCGTTCTCAGGTCGATTCTGCTGCAGAAATTTCTTTTCGGTTCTTTACTTTTCAGTTTCAGTAAACGGAATTTAACATGGCTTTGGGATCAAAATAGGAATTTCTTTCGAACACGATGTCGAGTGTTCTACACTGAAAAAAATATTGCAAAAACTACAGTTTTACAAATTTACTACTAGGTTAAAGTCCCAAAAAAAAAAAAAAGAATCGGCACATAATTACGGCAGAAGTCGCAGCGAGTAGTCGCAAGCCAGCCTCAACAGCAGAAACAGCAGCCAGGAGCAGCCACCAGGAACAGCAGCCGGGAGCAGCCACCAGAAGCAGTCGCCAGGAACAGCCACCAGGAGCAGCTGCCAGGAACAGCAGCCAGCAACAGCAGCCGGGCCGAGGCTCCACAGTCGAGCGGCCATTCATTAGAATCTACCGCAGTGAGGTTTTGAGAGTTCCCTCACTGCAGTAGAAGCAGCAATCAGCAACAACAGCGCCAATTAATATGGCGTCATCAGAGCACGGTCGCGACAAATACAATTAAAAGTACTTGACTCAAATTTGTTAGGAAATGAATGATTTTTTTTATAGTTAAGATCAATAACAACCCCCCTTTTCTATCTTCTATGTCTCGATTTACATTATATTCTATTGTGGGAACAATAAATCCTATTGCCATCTTATTTTTGTGAACAATGCTATTAGTTGTACATGCTATACACGCTATTTCTAAACAACCCAAATTTGAGTACGATGAACTCAAATTCGTCGGAAGTATGGCTACACACAAGTGAGTAAAGATGATTAGGAGTAACACGTTTACAATTAGTAAACATCGATCGGATTCAAGCCGATGATGACTGTTTGTCACCTTACCACTACGAACTATCTTTACTCACTTTTGGGTAGCCATACTCCCGACGAATTTGAGTCCATCGTACTCAAATTTGAGTTGTTTAGAAATAGCGTGTAGATTCAATTTTATGGTTACAATATATTGAATTTTAAACCTATGACAATTTTTTATTCGGGCCTTCAACGTTTGTGGTATATTTGACAGACTTCATGTTGATGTCAACCCCACCATGGTTGATCTAATCGCAGGCATGGTAAAATCAAACGCCTTTATAGTCAGGTGAAAACTGTTGGTGTTTGCGCGTAAAATGTTGATTTAACCCTTGAAATAGTAGTTTCTACTACGATTTTTTTTTTGCGTGTATTCATTCTATTTTTCTGCATCTAGTACATCACGATTACAAACGAGACCTGCTAGCCACCCCTCACCGGAATGTTTTCGTTTCACATTTCTTGCTTTACCCACTCAACATATCAACAATACTGCCACCGTGCCCGTAGGAACAACGTCAGACGGCTTATTCAAATAGCCCATGATATGCAACGTTAAGCAGCGTGGCTGGCACCCTGCGTCCATCCTGGACGTACGTCGTAAAATTGAAAAGTGGTGACATACAAGACAAGCTGACGGGCGTATTTTCTTTAGATAAAAAGTAAGTTTTCCGGTAATTATTGTGCAAAAATCGGTGCTAACATATCCTCATCGTGCAAACAAGGTGCAGTGCTACTCATTTTGTATAAATTTCCAGCGGAAAAAGTGAAAACCTGTGTGAAAAAATCGAAAAACATTCGCTCTCTTTCCGCCCACTTAGCGGTCGGTGCGACGGTGGCGATGATCCGGAATCGATTTTTCTCCTACGCCCCCCCACTACCACTTCGCCATCGTGCCTTTCTACTGGATCGAGTTGTTCGATGTTGATGACGGTGCGGATGAAGGTGGTCAATGCTAATTATTGTTTGTTCTTGGGGTCTTTCGATTGATGAATCCACTGAACGTAACCGCGGTTCCGCGAAAACTGTTGTATGGTTACATCCGTTCTCTTATCAGTGGATATAAATTCTGAGAGTGCCTCGTGAAGATCATGTTTCTGTATTGTTCTTAGTTAGTGGTTGTGGGAAAATGAAAAAAAAAATCTGCGTTGAATGAATATTCTGCTTGGAGAAATTGTGGGTCAGTGCTGTTAATAGTAAATTCCGCTCAGTTGGATTCTGTTGCCTATAGCTCGTTAGCTCGATAGCTAAATTTCAAAATATGATGTATGATACAAATATTCCTGTTGGTTGATTGCGCTAGATCGTATTCAGTTGACATCGACATGTGAACATGCATCATACTTTGAAACGAGTTATCGACAAATGAATCTGAGCGTTAGAGAGTAATCAATGACTATTTCAAAATTCAACAACAAATATTCGTCGATTCAATGCAGTCTTTCGATTCTTAAAAACAAATCTATTCGATATTACATACATCAGATCATTAAAAAAGGAATCAATGAAAAACGTCCTTCTTTAGCCATTGTAAACTATCAGATAATGCCAACGCTTGCGATATGCATCGACCCGGTTGGGTAATGTGGGTTATCCAAACACTCTTTAGATGATTTCGCGGGATTAACGTTCAATCGTTTAACGTTTAATAATGCTGCCTTGGAACTGGTAGTCGAACATTATCGGTATCTTCTTCCTTTTGAATGAAACAGCGGAGCACTTGGTCTGATTCAGCGCCATCCTGTTTGTGTTGCACCACGAAGCGAAACTATCAATGTGATGTTGTAGAAACCATGCTTCGATGGATTTTACTAAATTTTGAAGTCATCAGTGAAAGATAGCCTAGAGCCTTCCATACAAAGATTAACGTCGTTGAAGTACAACAAGAAGACAAGGGGCTCAAGATGACTTCCTTGTGGAGTACCGGGTGTAGCAAGGAATTCACCAGATGTGTAGTCATCAATCCTAACGCTTAGATGTCGTTCTTTGAGGTATGAGTAGAACCAACGTACAACACTGCATTTAAAGCTCAGTCTCTCAAGTTGATCTTATCGAAAGCTGAAATAAAATGTTCCAGTTGCTAGAAGAGGTGGAACAAGTTATGCAGAGGTACTAGTGTGCCAGAAGAGCACTTTTTGAAAATATAGCTTCAGGGATACCATCCGAACGAACCGATGTTGATGATTTCATTTTAGAAATAGCTTTGCAAAGTTCGCAAATCTAGACAAAATCGTCAAAAGGTCGAATGTAACAATTGTAAACAATGACTTAAAACGTAAATTTCCTGGAAATTCCAGGTTACGAACATCTACATCCACTACCAACGGAAAGGTAATAACTCCCTGTATCTGTGTCAGATGCTATTTGGTTTGTAGGAGCAAGCAGATCACAGATCAAAATACGCTAGAAGTCATTCAGCCTTATACTGCGTGACGGGTGAGTCGACACGACTCGCTCTCACATACGAGGTGACAATTGTCGCCTCGTGTGAGGGTACTCTCCATTTGATTTGCACGGAGAGAAATTGTCATTCAATGGTTGATTGTTGTTTTCGACGCTACAATAACTGTATCTGATGGCACTGTTTCTAGTCTTTAAAAAGATGAATACATCAGAAATGAATTAAAATCCGCACGTATTGCATGAATTTTAACTGTCGTGCTTCATACTTGTTTGACACCGAAGGCTAAAATAAACACCAATGAATAAAAAACTTAGTCGAAAACGTTTGTTTGAAGATTGTTTTGCTGAAGCTGACTAAGAACTGGCTGTCAAAAGAAGATAATGTATTTCAATTGAAAGGGATGGATGTTAAGTTCATCGTCCCACGACGATTTTCAATTGAAAGTGAAGTTGTATAACCCTGCGTTCGACATTCTAAACGATGAAACTGAATTGACCCTTAAGTCTGAATTAGCTGAATATTGATAATTTGTATGCATAAAAACTCCTTTTAGATCAGATGGTCGAGAATACCGGTTCCGAACGTGAGCTCGTCGGTAGTGGGACACAGTTGAGTTGTATGACTGTATGTGCGATATCAAGCTTTCTGTTTCAGTTTGGTCCTTCCGTATTTTTGTCGCTTGAATGACTTTGGGTTTGATATTAATTGTTTACACAGAATCATATCCACCCGAAGTTATCTCTATACCCAATCGTGTTCAAAACAAACTTCCGACATACACGTCCATCGGTGCCACATCCAATAAACGGAGGCAGCAAATGTATAAACAAGTCTTTTTCGGATCATATGCAGTGAATCTGTTCTTTCATCGGAGTGATTCTGAGCTTCGATGTACGACAATCTCCGTTCGTCCTTGGGCACAATCTGGTCACAATGCTTTCGGCAACCACATTCTCCGATGATCAATTTGTGAGCCAGGCGACGTTACTTCGCAATCTTTGCTTTCCGAATTTCTGTTTTGGGTCGTTTCCGCTTCCTGCCCTAGGTTTGATAAAAAAACTTCCGTTAGAGTCTAGTACTTCCTCTTCAAAATTGGAACACTCCTCTGCATTCTCTGTTACATCCACTTGTTCTTTGTCCGGTTTCTGTATTGATTCTGCTCCATATATTTCCATGAGGTGAGGTTTCAGTTGGAACTTGTCATCACCGGGTTCACTACTTCAGGATCTTCTTCACTACCGTCCCTACCATATTCCTTCAATAATTCCAAAGCAGACATACTCGAAATCTCCAGTTCTATTTCAAACAGACGTACCTAATGTTGTAAACAAACAGGGGAAGTAAGATTCAAACATAAATTCAGCGCCAACATTACGGCGCCATTAGGGCGAATCTTGTAAACAGTGGCTTTCGTAGTCATTTTCCCTTGAACAAAAGGTCACAAATACAAATTGAGCACTCTTAAAGAAAGAGGAGCTTTATCTCTATCCGTTGATGTATTCAATTCGGAGGAATTGTATTCAACTTCCGATAAATTAGCAGACAAAGTGTTTGTTTACAAAAGCAGATTAGCCCTAATCAAATGTTGGCGCTGAATTTTTCATAACGTTCAGCACCCTCACGGAATGTAGCATCTCCATCAGGTTAGGAAAATGTTATTCCTTGTGTTGGTGGCGCAAGTTTGCATGAAAGTACTAAGGGTTTCGAGAATTTAACAATCTTTGAATCTTACTTCCCCGCTTTGTTTACAAAATCAGATACGCTCACTCAGGCAAATAAACTTAAGAATTTCATAAGGTTCAATTTATGAATGATGATTTGGAACTTCATAAGGCTGACTTATGAATGTATTTTGTTCCACACGACGTTGTTCTTATACGCCTTTAAAGACATACACGATCGAATCCCTCTCACTTCGCGATTTGCTGAGCACAAATCTCAAATATTATTAGGACTTCGTGCATGATATTTGCAGCAAATGCTTGCTCCTTTGGAGCATACTTTGGTTAGCAGTTTGAACTCTTTTTGTTTCGGTATAGCTGTGATATTTAGTTCCAAACACTGAAGTGAAGTGAAAATTATTCTAACCTAGAATTAATATTGGAAAAGGACTCGGTCGTGTATGTCCTTAAGTTTTCCTGATTACAAGTGTTAATGTATACTAGTGGGCAAGTCATTGGAGTCATAACCACAACGTTTAAGGTTTAATTCCAGGTTGCTTTTTTTCAACATCATTATATTTCATAAGATAAATTTTGAGATTCCAACTGATTTCTTATAGCAAATAATCATAATGCAATCTTATGAATATCGAAAGTTTATTGCGCTGAGTTTCTTATTGCAAAAAGTACTTGAGAAATATTGATTGCTATCGGCGCGTTATTCAAAAACAAAACAAGCGCATCAAACAGGCACGTTGAACGAATGTGGCCTACTTATCAAATTATAGTCTAGAGTCACCAGACTGACGATACGTTCATTGGGTAAAGATTATGATACAATCAACAGTAAAAGCTTCACATAATCCCCCCCCCCCCCCCTACACCAAAATGTAATGAAGCATACAAGACAATCAGATAGAGCATCTAATACAAAAATCATTGCGAAATAAGAGAGGGGGGGGCATACCTTACCTTACCAATCAGACCAAGGCCGGTGTGGCCTCTACTGTACAGAGAAGTTATCCATGGCTGTACCTCCCCAGCCTCGCTGTCTGCGGAATGTCCGCAGATCGCCTTTTACTTGATCGATCCACCTTGCTCGTTGTGCGCCTCTTATTCTTATACTTGTCGGTTCGTTTTCAAGAACCATTTTAACAGGGCTGTCGTCCGACACTCATACGACATGCCCAGCTCATCATAGTCGACCGATTTTAGCGATGTGTACGATGGGAGGTTCTCCCAAGCAACTGATGCAATTCATTCGCCTCCTCCACTTTCCGTCTTCCATCTGCACTCCAGCGTAGATCGTGCGCAGCACCTTCCATTCAAAGACACCAAGGGCGAGTTGGTTCACCACTAGCAATGTCCATGTGTCGTGGCCATAGAGAACTACCGGTCTAATTAATGTCTTGTAGATGATCAACTTGGGTCCTTCCTTTGCTCAGTAGTTAAAGGCGCGGCTATAAAGCAATACCATGCTGGAAGTGGCTGGATTCGACTCCCGGTCTGATCTAGGAATTTTTCGTTAAGGAAAATTCCTCGACTCTCTGTGCATAGGGTTGTACTTGTTTCCTGGCTTCCTGGCATCGAAAGCTCTTAATTAATAACTGTGGAAGTGCAGTTAGAACGCTAAGTTGAGAGCAAGCAATTTTTTCCGATCTTAGCATCCTTCGGAGTACAAAGTAGGTACGATTGCCAGTCATAATACGCCTTTGTATCTCTCTGCTGGTGTTGTTATCGGCGGTCACCAATGAGCCCAGATACACGAATTCGTCTACTACCTCGATTTCATCACCGTCGATCTGAACTCCTGGGAGGAGGCTAACATTGTATTCTCGTGAACTTCTTTGCTTCATGTATTTTGTTTTCAACGCATTAATCAAAAGCCCAATCCTACCCGCTTCAGCCTTAAGCCTGATGTACGTGTCCGCTATCGTCCTAAAGTTACGTGCTACGATATCAACGTCGTCGGCGAAGCCAAATAGTTGGACAGACTTCCTGAAGATCGGACGATTGTTCCAGTCCTAGAATTTTTTAAGGGTGGCTTGTTGGGCCTTCCCCACCCCCTGTCTCACCGGAGGACCATTGTGCACAGCATTGTTTAAAGTCCCCCGCAGGCGCGAGGATGATGATCATCCGCTCCTAACATGGAGAACAGACGCTGTTTTGAGCCACCCTGACATGGAGAACAGACGCTCAGATAAACTTCACCCTTTGAAGAGAGCGCGGATAAAAATAGCCATACAATTAAAATACAACAATATAAAATATCATTAAAATCTATTTCCGACCATAAACTTTATTGTTCGTGAATCAGAAAAATGAAAAATACATATTGTCATCACAATAGATCTACAATTCACTCCATATGCTAGGATTTTCAACAATTGTGGAACCATAGAATTTATAGTAATTGACTCAAATTTGTTTGGAAAAAATGATTTTTTCTATAGTTAAGATACATAGCAACCCCCCTTTTCTATTGTCGATGTCTTAATTTACATTAGATTCCATTGCGGGATCAACAACTCTTATTTCCTTCTTATCGTTGTGAACAATGCTATTAATTGTACATACTATAGATTATATTGTATGGTTACAATACATTTAATTGTAAACCTATGAGATTTTTTTATTCAGGTGCAGCCCACAGGACTGAAGCGGCTGTCATCCAAGATCAACAATCGTGAAGCCGAAAACTTGGTGCTGATTTGACAGCTCGGTTTTCTTGAAGGCTCTATGCAGCAAACACAATATTCGCGGTGGAAGTTGTCGTGTTTTGGTGTTAATTTGATTCGAGAGAAAAATATTCCTTGTTGTACTTAAGGGGACCCTCCCCTGGATTTGGGCAAAAATAAAGCAAAGTTTGTTTGTTTTTTGTGGGAGAATGAAAAGGCGTAGGAACTTCCGGTTCTGACGATTAAAATATTATTCAAGATTTCAAAGAGTTAAAAAAAATGTGACAATTCAAAATGGCGATTTCCGTGAGCCTCTGCACGCAAAACATGGGGCGACAACTTCAAATCTAATTATCATTTCTGAAAGATAATGAAATTGTCTACCGTGCACTACCTCTGAACTAAATTTCAGACAATTTAAACCTAAACTTATTGCATAGTGATCACTTGAACTGAAAAGTTTAATTTTTCACTACTGTTTTTCATTTCAACCGTGTTTAAAAATTATAAATAATTAATTATTTTTGCCAATTTTTAGTTCAAGCCGTATAAAAAATTATAACCTTTCAAACAGTTATTTCATGGAGGGAATCGGATTAATAGTTCAAGCCCGGGGTTTGAAGTTAGATTGAAAAACATGGTTTCGAGAAAAACGCGTTCAAAGCGTCCCGCAGCCCCCGCAGCGCACGTGAGACAGGTGTGTTCGAGACGCTGCCATCCAATAAATATTCATCGTACACGGAGAAAAACAAATATACTTTAAAGCATAAATTCTATGCTAAAATCATATTCGATCTATTCAGTCATTGAATGAATAAACCAGGTTTATACATTGAATAGAATATATCAAAAATATGCATTGCAATGTATATTTTTTATGCATTTATGCGTTCCAATGCATACATGAAATTTATGCATTGTAATGCATTTTATAGAAATATGCATTGCAATGCATAAATTTGATGTATCAAGTAGAATGCATATTTGTATAAATATATGCATTGCAATGCATAATTGAAACCTCATCATATTTATATATAAATTAAAGAGGATTATATTTGGATGTTTTTTTTCTATTTTATAAATAAAACAAAAACTAAAAAACATGAAAATCGAAGCAAATCGAAATGCTTTTGGCTAGCCGCTTTTTATTCAAGCCTTTGAGGGCTGTTCCCGCTACGCTGTTTGGTCCACTATATGTAATGGTTTTTTCTTATGGGTTCTTAATATATGTTTGTTTGGCCAATTACTAAACTACTTACATCGAAATTGAATACCTGCCGGTGCTAATAAACACCAACTGATCAAGTAATAGCATACACTCTTTTTTCAGAAGCGCAGCGAAATCCTCGTTTCTTGCTATCAACACTTGCGGACGTTCCTCCAGCTTATCGACGTGTTCTGAAACAAAATTATAGATTAAACACCACGTACATCGTTCAAAATCAAATACTTTCCGCTCCAAAAAAAAACTGAATATATTTGAAATATGCTCTTGAGCAATCGAATGGTGGAATTTGAAAGTGGATTGTTTACACTTTGTATAAATAACGCGGGAACGCAATATGCACGGAAAATAATAATTATCTAAAATGTATTGCAATGCATAAAATAAATTGATCCAACGCATACTTTTTATGCATTGCAGTGATTGAAAAGGAATAAAGCGTAGAAAGGCATATATAATATGCTTTTTAGCATTTTCCATTTTCTCCGTGTATCAAAAAATCCTTCTACACATATATTCTACGAATATGTGGTTTTCATTTTTCGCCAAAAAATATCGTTTTTGTGGTTCAAATTCAGGGAAGGGTGCAATGGTTCTAACGAGTATGGTATTTTTTCATTGATTATCAGCCAGGTATTATAATGTTTTATCTAAATTACTGATACTAGTAGTTTGGTAGAAGAAATATTGTAAACAAATATAATCCATTGTGAATCGAGCTCAAAATGTTAAAATCTACACCAAAAGTGGCAGGCTTCAATTACTAAATGTCCAGTCATAACCACCGAGCTAAAACCGAAAAATCTGCATACATTTAAAGATTGAATAATACCAAGCCCTTATATTATGGTCCCTCTATGTATGACTGCCATCGATTAATTCTGAACGTTTAGTGAAACAACTTTTAAAACTTTATGACACATTGAACAGAATCAAAGAAATTAAAAGATTTTAATTTGCTTAATCCAAAAATAACGGAAATTCAACGAATAAATAAGTAGGGTAACGGGATGTAATGTTAGCCTAGCTCCTTGGTTCGGCCTATGTACCAAATATGTCATTATTTCAGCGATAATCAACAAAATCATGTGGCTATCAGGAGGACCGATCTATTTCAAAGCAATTGAGACATTATTAATCTAATTGTTCACTTTCGCGTAATTTTCGATTTACTTAACTTTTTACACACCATAACTTTACTGGTTAAGCTGAACAGATTATCTACACGTTCTTCGAATGATCTAAATTTGCCGAAATTGAACCTTTAAGCCGAATAATGCAGCCCAGATATACAGAAAATAGTCACACGTCATAAACTAACAGGTCACATAGGTCAAATAACAATGATTTTACATGAAAACCATAGACCCAATGTTAGGGACACATTTTGTTTCTAGGTTCCCAATTATAGCCTGTTGTATGGAAAGCGTAGTAAAAATGTTGTTAATGGTAACATTTACAATACAAATGTCTGAGTGTTGGTTGAATGTTTTTCATATGGCTCATTTTACCACAAACTACAGGAACAAAATCTGTGTAGAGTGAATTATATTGTTTTGATTGCCGAATTACCGCTAAAGCATATGTAAAAATCACTCAGGGAACGTCCATTAATTACGTCACGCAAAAAGTGACTTTTTCTACCCCCCCCCCCCACTTGTCACGTTTTTTGTATAGACCTTCAAATTTTTTTGTATGGATCGTCACGTTTTCACAAACCCCCCCCCCCCCCCTACCACGTGACGTAATTAATGGCCGTTCCCTCAAGTGTTTCTTAGCAGTTTATATATAGTTTGATTTGTATTTTTTTCTTTTGGGTAGAGCGAATACAGCTGGGAACGCCTTGAATAAAAAAATCAGAAAAAAAAATCGTACATAGCCAACATTTAATAACAAATCTATCAAATGAGCCGAACTTGCATCCATGAATAGACCCAATTTGATGCCTATAGACCAACATTACTTCCATATCCCTCGAAAGTTTCTGACTTTATAAAATAAGTTGTGTAACTTTTCGTGATACATACTACTAGATGGTTTATTAAACATATCTTAGCCAGTGTATAGCTAGTTAAATTTTGCTTCCAGCTCTTATACTTTATGAGTTATGATATAAAATGTAATCGTTTGTTCCATACTAGGCTTAGTCAAGGGACACATACACTATGTAAAATATGGAAAGCTATGGCGTTATCTACCTTAGAAGAAAAAAAATAGCATCCCTAGGCAACGGTTCGCATTTCACCAACACAAACAACCGATCAGCGTTTTGTTTCTCTCTTCCCGTAAACAAATACAAATCAGAGAGAACGCACTGACGGGACAATTATTTTTCTCGCAAATCTCTTTTTTGAGACCCTGCATAATCACCTGCAAATCGCCGCCTGCTGGGTGCCATGCCGTTGCTTATGCATTTTCAAGAGCAAAACATACCCCCTTTGGTACTGAACACGCACCATATGAGTAGCAAAACAATAATAACAGTCATACATTCACAGCGTCATTCGTTGGCTCGCTCTTTTTTTCTTCCCCATATCAGATGTTCCCAGTGCCTATGAAAAAGTGTAGTCGTTAGTTTTCTTTTCGCGTGACCTGCAGCGAAAACGACGTCGTCCGTCATCGTTCGATTTTCCTCCCGCGGCGTGATATTATTATACATATCCAGTAGTTAACCTTGTGAACCCATTTCGTTTGTCGTTTCGCGAGTTGTAGTTTGTTTTTTCTCTCCATCCGGAGGAGTGGATCTTCGGACAGGACAACGATGACAATGATTCCCATCGCCCCTATTCAGTATATATCGAATTTTCCGCCCGTTCTCTCGGACGTCGCCACAGCCGTCGCGCGCCGTATGGATGCTTGGGAAGTTAATAAAGACGAATTTTTTTTTCCGATATTTGTTCCAGGTTACGGGTGTTCGATAAGCAAGGGATGACCGATTCCAAGTACTTCACCACCACCAAGAAGGGGGAAATTTTCGAGCTAAAGTCCGAGCTCAACAATGACAAGAAGGAGAAGAAAAAGGAAGCGGTCAAGAAGGTGAGTATTGGAACTGTGGGTTCTAGGGTTTTTGCGTTCTGTGGATGCGTTCGATGAGGCACCTCGCATTGGGGTATTTCGGTGTTTTGGATGACGAGTTTGTTTATTGTTATGGGAGACATTCGTTGAAGAAAAGTTTAAGTTAGATAGTTGATATTGATATTTTGAAGTAAAGTTGCAGCCACATGCCGTATTGGAATTTGATTGTCTGTGTCGAGAAAGATAAATTTCTACTTATGATCAATCAAATTTATTGATTAATTCACGGCTCATGTCTATCTACCTTGGTCGTTTTATTGGATAATTGTTAAACCAGTTATTGAGCGAAGTTCGAATTATTGAATTATTCAGTCGAAATGCAATTGTCCTTCCGGGTAATATTTATGCAATTCAGAATAGACAATCGCTACCGTTTGGTATTGAAAGTAACAGTTTAGCTCCTGTTCATACCAGCATTACATTCACCGCAGCTTTTTTTTTAACTTATTTGTTTATTTATGTGGCTCAAGTGCCATAGGCATAACGGAGCCGATTATTTTTCATTTTTACAATGATAATATTAGGTGCGCAACTAAGTTCCCGCTGTTTAGCAATAGATGGCGCCAGTAGAAAGTGCTGGTCGAATGTTGTACATCTCAAGCGTCATAAACCAAGCTCAGACATATGATAAACAAACCGCTTTGCCAAATCATTGATTTTGGTTTAGCGTTATATATTTTGGTTGTTTGAAGATGTCTGATTTCGTGCCAAAAAATCGTCATTTGCGGGAAGTGTTGATTCTCTTCTTTCATTCGAAGAAAACGGTGCTTCAGCCATCGAGAGCTCCAAAAAGTTTACGGTGATGCTGCTCTGAGTGAAACAACGTGTCGTGATTGGTTTCGTCGCTTCAAAAACGGTGATTTCAGTGTTGATGATCGTCCGCGTCAAAGAAGGCCAAAAAACTTCGAAGACTCTGAATTGGAGGCATTGCTCGATGAGGATCCGTGTCAAACGCAAGAAAGCTTGGTTCAGGATTAGGAGTTTCCCGCCAAGCCGTTTCTAAGCAATTGCATGCGTTGGGAATGATTCAAAGGAAACATTCATGCGGACTGCCCGGGCATGCTTCAACACCGTCGCCTAGGCCGAATATTCACGCTGCGAAGGTTATGCTGTGTATTTGGTGGGACCAAGTTGGCGTTATTTATTATGAGCTGTTGAAACCAAACGAAAGCATTACCGGGGAACGGTGTCGAACTCAATTGATGCGATTGAGCCGAGCACTGCACGAAAAACGGCCACAATACGAGCACAGACACGAAAAAGTGATTCTTCAGCATGACAACGCTCGACCTCACGTTGCGAAACCCGTGAAAACCTACTTGGAAACGCTCAAATGGGAACCCCACACGCCATATTCTCCTGATATTGCACCGTCTGATTATTACTTGTTCCGTTCGGTGGCACATGGTCTCACTGGTCAGCAGTTCCACTCATATGATGACATCTCAAAATGGCTTGATTCTTGGATAGCATCAAAAGACGAACAGTTCTATCGAAATAGTATTCACGTTCTACCAGAAAGATGGGAAAAAGTCGTAGCTAGTTATGGGCAATACTTTGAATAATTCGTTTGTATCCTTTGTTTTCAAAATAAAGTTCCTTTTTCACCAAAAAACAGCGAGAACTTGCGCACCTAATAACTCAGTAACTCTATGAGTCTGGAGGTATTAGCAGGAGTTCTTACTTTATCAGATCGATTTGTGGAGCTATCGTTCTGGTTCCTCATCCGATGTGAGGTGCTAAATCCACCACATGGTAATTGAAAATTTTGAAAATCCTCAAACTAAGTTCATAACACTGTACTATTGGTACAGGACTCTGGAGGTGAGCCCTTCTTCGAATGTTACTAATCGTGATTACTCCCAAGACTTCTCTAGTTCAACTGTAGTTTTTGATCTGACCATGAAGCAAGAAGCTCGTGGAATATCAGATCCACTCCATTCGGTGTACATTCCATCAATTTTTGCAAGTAAGTTTGGCCATATCAGATGTGACAGGAAGTTTTACACCGACGGCTCAACAACAAATAATTCCACTGGATTTGGTGTGTTTAACGAAATTCATAGCGCCTCCTTCAAACTTCAAAATCCTTGCTCCGTATACGTCGCATAATTAGCGGCTATACATTATGCATTAGAGCGAATTGCCTCCCTTCCCTCTGATCAATTTTTCATTTTTATGGATAGTCTCAGCTCACTTCAGGCTATTCGTTCGATGAGGACAGCAAAACACCCACCGTATTTCGTTAGCAAAATACTATCTCTTTTGAGTGCTCTAGTAAACAATTCCTACACCATCACCTTGGTTTGGGTCCCTTCTCATTGCCCCATTCCGGGTAATAAGAAAGCCGACTCACTTGCCAAGGTGGGCGCTATGACAGGCGATATTTATGATCGACAAATCGCCTTCAACGGATTTTTGCTATTTTCCGTTAACAGGCCTTGATCAGCTGGCCATAGAAATGGGATCCAGGGGATTTGGGCAGATGGTTACATTCTATTCTCCCACAGGTATCAAAAAAGTCCTGGTTCAGAGGGTTAGATATTAACCGGGATTTTATCAAGGTCGTCTAATGTCCAATCACTACTCGTTAGGCTTTCATTTCTATCGAATTGGGCTCTCAGACAGCAATCAATGCAGCTGTGGTGCAGGTTACCAGGACATGCAGATCTGATTGCCAGATTGCCAGGCTTGGGTAGCAATTCCACAAAACTTCACTGACCACCTGATCGAGTCTAGGCCTCGCAAATGCAAGGCCGTAATTGAAAATAAAGGATTCGTTACGAAATATTGAAAGCCAAATTGAATTTGGTAAACAACACGCGAAGTTGCACTTGTTTTGGCCAGGAGGAAAACATTGACTTTTTTTTATGAATTGTTATGTATGAATAATGATTATGTTTGTTATAATAAACATGACAAGTGCTGTTTCTACAAACTAAAAAACATTTTTCTCCCTATTTACTTTTTATAAACCGTCAACTCATGATTGGGATTGACTGGTTGCAAATGTTTTATCCTATACTGTAGTCCAAGTTCAGCTAGCTCCAGGAAATTTCGAAATCTCGCCGCTCCTTTGCGAATAAGCTATGGTAAAAGGCAACGACTTGACTACAGAAGTCCATTAGTCAAATACAAGGTGTCCCGTATAATTGATAATCCACCCGTGTACGTACTTAATGGAAAATGGTGAGCTCAAGTCGTACCGGTTACCGTGGTTTCTTTTTCATAAACTTCCTCATACGTGTCTCATCGATCGTGTGTGTTTTACTTCTTCTTAGAATGTCTCAGAATGACCTAAGTCAACAACAAAAAAAAACAATAATTATGTCAGATATTCTCGTTTCCGTACGTCCTATTATCATTTCCCTTTCTCCATTGCAGGTCATTGCCAGCATGACGGTTGGCAAGGACGTTTCCGCACTCTTCCCGGACGTCGTCAACTGCATGCAGACGGACAACCTGGAGCTCAAGAAGCTGGTCTATTTGTATCTGATGAACTACGCCAAATCGCAGCCCGATATGGCCATCATGGCCGTCAACACCTTCGTTAAGGTAAGCAGTCCCAAGTTGGATCCCCAGCAAGTGTCTTTCGAAGCACCATACACAAACACCATCCGGTCCAAGTTTCTCATTTCTCTAGCTTTCGAGATCGCATTACGTTTCGTTCGATCAAAATAATCATCGTTAAACCCTTCCCTTTCGTTTCGGTTTTTTTTTTCTAAACACATTCGTTTGCGAAACCAAACCCTTTTGCTAAGTTTCGGAGTAAGGCCAGTTTTAATATGCTTGATTTTTCAGTTGGTTTTTTATTTTTGCTATTATTTCACCGCCTCAAGGTTGATCTATTTCATTTCGAAAGCAAACGAATGTTGTAAGATGCGGGGAAAAAATGAAAGAATGTTCAATCGGATTCTTTAAAGATAGACGGGAACGGTGCCAAAAGATGCGCCACCGGGACGAACACGTAAGGAACGCGTGTCGCCCGCCACCCAGACGTCGTCAGTTCATACATGAATGCAACTATTTTACTGTGCATGCGCTAGAACACACTTGGGCTTTGAAGCGAGTATGTTGCAATTGCTTGACATCGCAGCGCAAATCAATTTAGATTTTATTGAAATTAATAACCCACATCGTCGTTTTCCCTTTTCGTTAATTGATCACCACCCGGCGAGACGTTAGTCGTTAGTTATAGTCGCCTTCTTACTGTACATAGCGATTCAAAAGTTCTCGTCCCTTGACGGCTTTGTCTAATCATACTGATGCGATAAGTAAAGCAATTTTTTTTATCTTCTGGATTGTGGTGCTTTAGCCGCGGGGAATATTTATTTCTTGGAATCCACGGTGAGTCAGGGGTGAAGTAGATTTAGCAAATATTGGCCAAATGTGTTTGTGCCGTTATCTATTTCAATTCGGTTACTTATTTTAGGTATGCATTTTAACACCTGTAATGATTAGCGAAGCAGTAGGGTGATCCCAAAAATGGTTGACGAATTTTTTTTTAAATAAATTCGTGATCAACTTACGCAAGAATTACACAATAATAGGCAGAATTAGTGATAAGAAAATTCCAAATATTCCTGTTACTATAATAGTAGGTTCAGTTCTGACAGACATTCAATTTAGAATAGCGATTAGTTTAAATAAACAGCTTCTCGTCCGATCGACAACAGGGAGAAGAGTATGCATCAGTCATTTGCAAATATAATCTATAACCTTGTGACTAATTGTCAACGATATCTTCCAAAATACCTGTTTTGCTTGATATTACTATAATTCAGAGCTTGCTCTCTCGTTTCAAGAAGAGATATGGCTTATTGTTTCGCGAGTTCGTCTTGAAATTTGTTTTGAGTTCTTCAGCAAAACTTCTTTTTGCTGACAAGGTAAATCGTTCATTGTCGATGCGCACCTTAGAAGCTTTTGATATGTTGAAAGAGATAATACATGTATTACTTATCTTAACTTTTAACTTGCGTCTGTTGACTAGTTCATTCGTTCCGTGGAATGTTTTGTTAGAACCAGACAGGATTTTTCATTCACTTTCGGCGGCTTTGTCTTGAAATTTATTTGAAATTCTTCAATAGGACTTCCTCTTGATGACGTAGTATATAGTTAATTGCTAAGTATCTAGAATGATGTAAGCAAAATCGCCTCTTGGTAGAAAGCTTTGATACAAGCATAGCATCTTGGGTTACCATTTCCATTTTCATCTCATGTTTTAGCAATTCGCGCAACTTGAAAACGAAAGATCGACGCGTAACCCTCGGATTTCTAACTATTTATTTAAATTTAATGTTATTTATTTTTGGAAGTTGAAAGTAACTTAATAACAAAAGGAATACATTGATTCATACATCAAACTCCTGTAATTCCGAATATTATGAATAATGGATCATGAGATAAATAATGGAACAGGCTCCCTTATGTGATAATGCTTTCTAAAAGTGCGCTAGGTTGTGATAATAAACTATGCAGGTTTTTCAACTGCGTTTATCTGATCAAGTGCAACATTCCAACTATTCGCAAATCCTGCACTTGACCATCGATCACTAGCTCAGTATGATAATATTTGTCGATAGGAAATACTGGCGGATTTTCAGAAGCATTTTTGGGCTGCATTATCACTGATCTGGCAACACTAGTGTGCCTCTTTCCAAAAATTGTAAAGAACCAGACCAGCCCTGGGACCTGGTAGTTGAAGTTAAACTACCTCAAGGTTTTGCCAGAGCCCAGGGGAATCTGTCAGTAAGAAAACTTGCCACTAAATTTTGTTTCAGGGAGCGATTCGAATGTTTACTGGTACAAGAAGACTTATATCCTTCTCTTGAAAGGATGGTACGCACGGTGGGAAAGTTGGAATCGTATTTCTTTGCCAAATCACGTATGGAGACACCTGGGTTGCCTTTCACGTACCTCAACACCTTTCTCCGCAGATCTTTCTACTTAGTGTCACTTGTATAGTAGATGCGATGTGCTCTATCCACACTCAAATATCCTTGTAACGTTTGATTACAAGACTATTTTTGAGGCAGACCAGGAAGGATTCTCTAGATGTTCCATGTTCCATGATCCGTAATTTCGAGAGGCATCGATCAATCGAGAAAAACGTTTCACCAATTTCTTCGTCAATGAAGTTTTAACAAATGCCTGTCAAACGTTGTTGGTTCCAACCACCAGGGACGCGGTGGTGTATGAAATAGTGCGTCCAGATTTACTTTGAATCGAGCTCAGAATACCAGAATCATCTCACGTATCTTTTTTTTTTTGGGGAACCACTGCGGCAGTTTGACAGATTCGGTGAGCGTCATAAACATAGTCAATTCGTGATCTATTTCAAAGTTTATCTCTTGTGAAAAAAGTGGACGAGCTTGAATTAATAGGCCTGCTTGCCGAATCTTCATCCCAGAGGAACACACGGGCCCGGCGGCCAAACATTGATCGTTCAGCTGAAGAAGGTGCAAAGCGATTCATGGACGATTGCTTTGTACCCCAGCCAACTGACAACGCTGTCCAATTCCGTAGACGCTTCCAAATGAGTAGGGAACATTTCCTACGGCTCGTGAAAGCAGCAGAGGCTGCCAATACTTATTTTGTTCGAAAAGCCGATGCGACGGGAAGGCGAGGGTTGACCGCATTGCAAAAATGCACCGCGGCAATGCGCCAGCTGGCGAATGGGTCCCCAGTCAACATAGGCTGGGGTCTAGATTCCGTAATTATTCCGGATCCCCTATGCATCGGCGTTTGGGGTTTTTCAAGAATAACTTTTTGTTTCCTATGAAATCCTTCTGAATCACTCTCAAATATTTCGACAATGCTAATACGAACTCCAGGGGTAATTTTCCCAAAGTTTTAGAACCTACTGGGTGTTTCTGGAGCTTCCGGAGAACCTGTCTTAATGTTATTGATGTTTTTTCACCAAACCATGCCGGCCGACGCCTTTTCTTCATGGTTTCTCCTAGAGATCTTCGATAGGCATGAAAAGAATTATTATTCACCTTGGTCTCTCTTGGAACCTCTGGGGTGCCCTGGGGGACCTGTAGGAGAGGACATTTATGTCTTTGCACCAAACCACGTGATGCGACGGCTCTTTCTTCACGTATTCTCCTGGAGAGATCTTTGGTAGACATGAAAAGAACGATTGGCAACAATGGCCACTCTGGGAACCTCTGAGTTGCCCCGGCGGAACCTGTGAGAGGAGACATTTATGTTTTCGCACCAAACTTCGTCGTGTGATGGCTCTTTCTTCATGATTTCTCTTGGAGAAACGTTCGGTTGGCATGAAAAGAACCGTTGGTTACATTGGTCACTCTGGGATCCACTGGGGTTTGGTACAAAAATATAAATGTCCTTTCCTATAAATTTCGCAAAATCACCCCAGAGGTTTCCGGAGGGGCCATTGTGGTAAATGATTCTTTTCGTGCCTACCGAAGGACTCTCTAGGTGAAATCAAAAAGAAAGAGCTGTCGCACGACGTGGTTTGGTACAAAAACACAAATGTCCCCTCCTACATGTTCCCCCGGGGCACCTGAGAGGTTCCGAGAGAAGCCAATGTGGCTAATAGTTCTTTTCAGGCCTACCGAAAGGCTAATGAAGAAAAAAAAACATGAAGAAATAACCGTCGCACCACGTGGTTTGGCGCTAAACATCTCTTACAGGTTCCCCTGGGACACCCCAGAGGTTTCCAGAGCGGCCATTGTGGCTAATGGTTCTCTTTCATGCCAACCAAAAATCTATCCAGGAGAAATCATGAGAAAGCCATCGCACGATGGGGTTTCGCCCAGGAGGTTCCATAACTTCGGGAAAATCGCTCCTGGGATTCGTATTTCCGTTGCCGAAATGTTTGGAAGTGATTCAGAAGGATTCCATGGGAAACAAATAAGACCCTAGTCTTTGTGTCACTGAAACAAGAATAAAAATTGGACCTCTCAGAGTACCATCTAAACCTGTTGAAAAACAACACTGAGAAAAAAGCAATGATAATATCTATGTGTCCTATTTATAATCTTTTTTTTAATATAATCAACAAATGACATCGATTTGTAACCACGTATACTTCCTATGTGCACACATAACCGCTATGTGTGGCCACACATACTTTTCATTTGTAACATAAACTTCATTTGTGTTTCTGTGTGTTTGTGTCTATGTGTGAACACATCAATATTATGTGGAATTTTCTATTAAATTTTACCAATAAATATGTATGGATTATTTCCCGTGAACGAATTTATGACTTTTTGATCATCAATTTTTTTTCCATAAAAGACCTTTTCCGCTGTGTTTCTCAGTCAAGTTGTTAAAATTTAAAACAAATTTTCCAGTTCTTGAAATTGTACATGGTGTACATGCTTGTACATGGTGAATAATTGCCACTTGCCAATTAAACTTTCCAATGAAAATCACTTGGAAGCACTTCTAATTGCGTAAACAAAAATAAACAACAAACCAATCGGAGATTTTTAACAATTGGCAGTCGAATAGCAACCCTCTCTCGCGCCACTATCGCGTTGCTAAATTTGAGCGCCCGATGTTTTCCGATAGTCGCGCCACAATTTTGCTAGCGCATTTAGTTGCGCCCGATACGGTTTGAAGTGATGGTGAGGGCGATCAAATATAGTTTAGTCGCGCACCGGTACGGATGCTCTTAGCATAATGAATCGAGGCTAGATCCGTCCAGAAGACCAAAACCTACTTCACCTGATATTTTTTGATGAAAAAAGAACACCAGCTTGAACATTCCTTGTTCAGTAATCGTCTGCCACAAAGGACCCTTTTTTGGGAACCTGGTGTGTGAGATATATTTCACGTCTTACCTTCGTTTGGGGGACATAAAATACCCGGTCCCCCGCCAGTCGTTGACGTCCAGCGTCAAGCAGGTCTCGTCATTCAATACGTCCATGACAACGTCCTTCACCGGAAAGGACCCTCTGCATGGCTGGATTTTGTACCTGGACGCTGCTGGGAGGGCCTAATCTCATGTTAACGATTCATTGGAGATAGCTGATTTATGATAGATGTAGCTAGGTCATGTCATTGTATGTATGTCATGGGAGAACCAAAGGTCCACACAGAGTAGTGATAATATCACACTCGCTCCTCTTTCTATTTAATAGCCACGTCGTAGCACGCATGTATACAGGCACTAAAGTTGAGTGTGATATTGGCGGGTTGGGCCGCAAGTCACTAAAAATTTAATCATAGATAGATTTATTAAATTTTGAAAACATTTAATATAAATGTTAAAAATTTAAGGTGGTAGTTTGAACTGTGTCATAGAATTTCCTATGCAGTGGACTTCTAGACCGTGGCCATCAGTATTGTGGTTTTGTGGGATGTGGAGGACCCGTTTAGGAACTCAGAGTATCGTATCACTAGGGTTTGTCATAGGTGTGTTTGTTCAGAATGAAAGAGGTGTACTACCGGCGGGCTTTGCCGCAATTTACGGTTAGACGAGGCTAGAAACAGTTTGTAGACGCCTGACATCATGTAGTTAAGGGATACGACAGGCGGTGCAGTTTTCATTGGCGTGGCAATTCTTTCATTGTTGTTTACTCATGGATTGTCATTAACTAAACACCAAACTTAATAGCAATTCTAATTCTAACATAAATTATAATTTTAATATGAGAGGTATACGACAGCCGACTTTCAAATTATAGGAAATCATAGAGAGATGTTACTTTGATATAGCAACTTGCAGCGTAAAAACAACATGAAATTTACAGTGGCATCTCAAATAGCCTGGTCACATTGATAGGATCTACAGGGAATGGCTCTTTCTATCTTTTCGGGATTTGCCGTATATCATTGTAATGCAGAATTGTATATTAACGATTTTATGATCACTTTCACTTAAAAAAAAAACTTTTTGAGTGTGTTAGTAGAACGATTGTGATTAGGAAACGGGGATAATTTAAAATTGACACTTCATTTGATCACTATTTGAAATAAAAGATAAAACATTGAAACACTTTTTTTCAAATAATCACTAGAGAACGCGAATTCCACTGGAGAAGGCTATCTTCTGACAGATAAGCCAATTTCGTCTGCGACTTACAGACTTCTTCAGTGTCAAGTGCTCGACCTATGATTTTCTTTCTGTAGTATTTGTAACCGGTCCAAAACGCCCTACCTTAACCACCTACCCTAACCTATCCTTGTTCCTTCCCATGGAGTTCATGTGGTCTGAAAAGACTAGTCCGCCATTACCCCTCCTTCACCATCGGCTTGGACTGACTTTTGACTTTGGCTTTGCCCCACCAAATGCTGGAAAATGAAAATGACAACGTCCTTCACCGGAAAGCTGTTTTACACTAGCACCTTCAATCGGTTTTACTGCTAGTTAAGTTACAATGGGTTTTCAATAAAAAATGAGTTTTTTTTTCAGTCATATAGTAATTTTGTTTCAACGAATTCAATATTTTTTATAAAAAAAAAACATAATGTTTATTCTTCAAAGCAACGTCAATGAATATTGGAAAAGGGCACTGGTCAGCCGTGCGACGCAACTTTTTTTTTCCTCTATTATCGAGATTTTCAGCCCTGGGCTGGTTTATCTCCCGTCGTAGTCACTCAAATACCTTTTTGGGTATTTTCGTAACTTGTCCGGGGTGAGATACGAACTCGTGACTTTGGCGTGATAGGTATGGATGTTAACCTCTACGCCGGGGACGCCCCCACTACGCAACTTAGTCGCGATGCTCTCACAAGAGCGCTGGACGGCACTGACGTCCATCTTCCGGATACAATTCCGGATCCTCGTGGTCAACTGCTTGGTATCCTTGGACCGCCAATTACTTTTGTACACTAGGGCACTGAGGGAGCCGAAAAAATCCTGAAATGCAGATTTAGGGTTGATTTATTGCATATGCTAATGCTTATTGGTTACCTGGGTGGGGCAAGTTGGTTGGACTCCAGCGTCTTCTTGGCGTAATGAGAAGACGCCGGCCAGAAGTCCTAGTTCCCATCCGCATGATGCTCCTTAAAAAACGACCGAAGAATTTTCTCAAGACACTCCTCCTGGTACACTTGTTGATTGATGACAAGACCGCTCGGCTTGAACCACGGCTTTGAAATCCCTGAAATGTGCAGCATAACTTTTTCTTCAAATGTATGCTTAAACGTATATTTTACTTCGTGTAAAGAGGTTTCTACTCTATTCAGAGTCTCACCAGTAAACCTTAAAAAAAAAAAAGAAAGGTATTGAAATCATTCTCATTTTTTTATTGAACACCCGTTATACACGGAAAAAATCCGTGCCTAATTCTGCGAACTGTTCTCACCTCGAGAACAAGCAAGAATACACCTTGAACTAGATCATGTTTTAAGGTAAATATTCTGAAAACGTGAACTACTTTACGGTCAGTTTTTATTGTTAAAAACTCCTTTGTTTCTGTGTAGTGAAAATTCGATATTTTTAAAATATTTTCCCTGATCTTCATTCGTTTGTTTTCATATATTTTTATTTATTTTGAAGTTCTCA
>JASCZW010001482.1:0-207341 GCA_034211315.2 Aedes japonicus
CGATTTGGACCGATTAAACCAACCGTAGGATGCTATTGGGGCCACTTACAGAGTGCGATAGTGGTATTTCATTAGGAAAACAAGGCAATTCAACTCAACGCCTCAGAGCCAACGGACCGATCGACACCAACAGTACGGATCGCTGAGTCCACTTACAAAATGGGACAGTGGTTTATTTCTTCCAAGATAGGGCGGCCCGACGAGCATGGCGAACGAATAATTTGGATCACAATTAAATATGTACCTCTCCATCGACCGATTTTACCCGGCGAACCACGACTTCCACGACCATGCTCACTCGATCACTCGCGCGACGGCAACGCAATAAACAGCAAAACAAAAGACATAGACGTCCGATAAAAAATATTACGGAACAACGCATCAACACAACCGATTCAACCGATTTAACTGATGGTCTGCGCAAACCTATGAAAAAAGACATATAGAAACAATGGGTTACAATTACCTGTCTGATCCACGTCCTTGAGAGTACTACCTCACGAGTCGCCTGTACCCAACTCCACAGGCGTCCGTCAAATTGAAAAATTCTGAAAATCCAAATTTCCAACACCCACCTTGAGTTTAGTAACTAAGAGAATTACTACAAACTCAACGTCGTTAAAATCAAGAAATACTTGATATAACATCACCAGCACCAATATTTTGTTCTCGAAAACCTGAATTACTATTATCTTATAATTTTTATGTTTTGAAGCTTGAAAGATCAATGATTTATATAGAGTGATTTTGTTCTCGTTTGCAAACGAGAGACCAAAGCAGATTACGCAATACGCAAGAAGTCCGATTTGCGGTTGTTACCCGTCATTTTGCCAAAATGAAACAAGTCAGAATTGCAGGTCTGAACTATTTCCTCGAAAACCAACTATACCAAATTAATCAATGTTCCCACCCTGATCTTTTGGCAGTAAATCTTAAAATGTCCATCAATTCTTTCGTAAATCGCACGAAAGCTAATCAAAAAATATTGAACCTTCTTCGTAACTCATATGACCTAATTGAACATCAACGTTCATTCAGGAGTTACTAAATAGTACGAGGTCTGTGTTCCAATCCCAACTGTGCCACACCTTATAGAGACTTTGGTGCCAAACAAAGAACAAACATACATGTTCTTCGTGAGAGAAAGTATTGGTAGTTCTGTATAGGGAGGCTTGAAACTGAAAGATACAAGTTTGAATACAGAGCGGAGGGCACTTGCACGGAAGTATTCGACCAGGTACATATCTTTTACCAAGCTACCCAATGCAGGGTAGGCAAGGGGGAGGAAACCTTAGAAAGCTTCACTTCAACTTTATGTAAACAAATGTTACTCAATAGCATTTAAAGACGGGACTGAAAAATGATCACCAAAAATTCATTTTAACTCGGATACTTCTCAAACTTTCAGGGATTAAATACCTATATATAAGCTATGTTTTGGCATTATTTATTCATTCCTTCCCCAAGCTGAATGCATGTACATTTCTCTTATCACTGCTCATGAGATCTTGGGCGAGCCTTTGTCCATCTTCCTTACACAATTTCTCCTAGTTTTTCTTCAAAGCTTCATTGGTTTTGAATGTTCTCCCCATTATCGCCCAAAACTTTTCGATCGGACGAAGTTCTGGTGTATTTGGCGGGTTCGCCTACTTCGGGACCACATTAACACCCTTCGCTTCGTACCAATCCATTACAGGCTTGGCGTAATGGCACGAAGCGAGATCCGGCCAGAACAGCGTGGGACCACGGTGAGAGCAGAGGAAGGGCAGCAAGCGCTTCTGCAAGCATTCCTCTCGATAAATCTGCCCGTTTATGGTGCCGGTTGTAACGAACGGCTTGCTGTACCGTCCGCACTTCGCAGATCGCCTGACACAACAGGTACTTCTTCGCGAATTTGTCCATCTTTCTCTTCCGGAACTTTTCCGGAACCTCCATGCGGGACGTACCGACAAAAAACTCGAAGCCGGGGATTTGTTTGGTGTCCGCTTTGAATATGTCTCGTCGTCCATGACGAGACAGCCTGGCTTGACCAGCCACTCACGGTACAGCTTCCGCGCACGCAATTTGCCCACCGTGTTTTGCTTGTCAGTCCGGTTTAGCACCTTCCTGACCTTAAAAACACGTAGCCCAGCCCGCTTCATGGTCTGCTGGACGAACCACTTCGACGACTGACCTTTTTGCCCACGTCTCGGGTAGAATGGTTCGCGTTATTCTTAAGGTACTGGCTTATCTTCCGCTCCTTCTCTGGGTATTCCGTTTTCGATCTTCAGTCGCTTGCAGCACGCCGCTCGATGGTCTTCGTGTCCTGGAACATCTTCACAACGCGGGACACGGTGGAATGGTGGATTCCAAGCCTTTGCCGCTCCATCTGTGCGACTGACCAGGATTATCGATCAGTGCGAATGCATCTTGAAAACTACTTGACAGATCGCGATAAAATTTTGCACACATAAACATAACACTCAAACTACTATTACCCGAAATTTCATTAATTTTACTCACGCAATAAAAAGTTACACCCAAAACAAAGTGTCGCATTTCATTCCGAGTCCAATCTTTAGCAGAAAAATGGAAACTCCTCGTACTGACATATTTAAGGAAACATAAAACTGCAAAATATTAAGCGACTTAGGCATTATTCTAGACTCGAAACACAGTTTTGTAGAACATAACAATACAATCATAAGTAAGGCAAACGGTATGTTGGGCTTCAATATGTAGTTCAGCCACAACTTTTAAGACCCATGCATCATTAAATTATTAACATTTCATATGTAGAGGCCAATTTTGGAATACTGCAACCTAGTTTGTAGTCCCACTGTACCATAATTGAAGAACGCATAGAAACCGTCCAAAAACAATTTCTTTTATATGCCCTAAAACAATTTAATTGGACTGTATTGCTTTTTTGAACATATGTAGCGCGCTGCATGCTCATAAATTTACAAACACTCAAGGAACGCCGCTTTTCTACATCATTGACATTACTTCACGTCGTATAAAATCAGAAGTACTACTCTCGCAATTGAATTTTTATACTCCCAGCTGGAATCTTAGAACACGAAAATTATTCTGAGAAAAATAATACAACAACAAATTATGCCAAAAATTGCCCCATCAATCGAATAATGCGCCAGTATTATCTACATTGCGCAATTATTGGCATTACTTTGTTTCAAGAACATAATCTCGTCTAAAAGACAAAATAAATATTGCATAGCATGTAAGTGAACAATTGTAACCATTTAATGTAGTCTACTTTGCTTGGTGAAATAAAGAAATAAATAAATGAATAAGAGTGTAATGTCCTCCACACCTCCCCTCCAGTCTAATAAATTCCCTGCCATTGCAATATGTCAGTTGTCCCATGTCCCAGTTATACCATCCTTTTGTTTCCGTGCTACTTTTACCTGCCCAGCAAGCTGAGGTTACACATCTGCGGTTTAGTTCCTAAGGGGGACTACAGGGACCGAGCAATTGGTAGCGGTCGCAACCATCAGCAGCCAATAATGGCTTAAATAAGTTACCTGCCTAGCCCCTTCCAAACGATAATGTGACCCATTAACCTCGAGCCACCCACGAGTTATTGACACCCCACTTACTTACACCAAAAAGCAATTCATTCCCTAATAAACATGTACCATTCAGGAACGATATTATAGATGGTGTGACCATACCACTTACAGTTGGGATGATACCCCCAACTGGTGGTTAGGCACCTTTTATGGTTGTTGTTTATGCGGGTTGTATATTACAATATTGATTATCGGCTCCATATAAGTGTTACATACGTCTGAGCCCTGCAAATAAACGAAGTTATTAATAAATTAAATATTGAAAAAGCCGAGCCCTAGAAAGTTTGAGCTGTTTAGTGGAATACCTGTAACTACACCGTGTCCAATATATTCTCATACAATTTTTCCTTGCATTGGTATTGTGCAACTACTCAACATGCTTCACGTATGTGTTGGTGTAGTTTTGCACTTTGTTTATACAAACGCTTTTAGGTTATGTCCGATTTTTTCATGCGATGTTTACCTGCGATGAAGGAGTTTCGTGCTGATGTGATAAAAATGTTTTGAAAAGTGAGCGCCCGGGCGCTATTTTCAGAAAATTGAAAAACCTCAGAGTAATGCGGGATTTTGTGTACCGAACCATCCGAAGGTACCGTGACACCTGCTCGTTAGATGGCCGGAAGAGATCCGCTCGTAGTCGTACGGTGCGGACTGCACGAGTTGTTAAAGTGGTCAGGGAATGGATTAGACGAAAATCACAGCGCTCTGTACGTAAAATGGCCGCAGATCTGAATGTATCGAGTCTCATGCACAATATACTGCAAAATGATCTCGGATTCCAAGCTTTCAAGAAACGTATGGTTGACGGAGTTTCGGAGCCTTACAAGCAGAAACGACTCGAAGAGCAAGTCTGCTTTTGTCGCGGCACGGTGGGGACGAATTTACCTTTTCCGAGAAAGAGTTATTCGTCTTGCAACAATCCCACAATGTCCAGAACGACAGATTGTGGGATCTCTCTTCGAGAACTGTTCCAGAGAGTGATAGGAATATTCCCCGGTTCCAAAGTGCTGCGTCAGTAATGGTTTAGGGAGGAATTTGCAAGCGAGGCAAATTACCACTGGTTTTCATCGAAAAAGGCGATTAAAGTGAATGCCGTATATTATAAAACGGAAGTTTTGGAGAAAGTTATCAAGCCATATGTACACAGAGGTGTTTGGAGATGATCACTATGTGTTTCAGCAGGACAGAGCGCCATCGCATACTGCAAATCTCGTTCAGGGCTGGTGCCGAGAAAATTTGACCGACTTTTTGGACAAGAATGAATAGCCTCCCAGTTCACCAGATCTGAATCCCTTAGATTAATTCGTATGGTCATACATGCTGGCGAAGGTAAATGACCACAGGGCGTCTAAAATGAACCAATTCAAAACCGTAATCAAACGAATTTGGGACGAAATACCGATGGAAGTCGTGCGTGCCGCCTGTTACGGTTTCAAAAAACGTCTGGAGCTGATCAAGAAGCTTAAAGGCGGTGTTATTCCAAAACATATGCTGTAGTTGAGCATTATTATATTGCAATATGATGGGTAAAGTTATCAATAAAATCTGGATTATCGATTTGAAATAAATAGAGTTTTACAGATACACGTATTTCGTCTACAATGTGCAGACTTCCTCAGTGTCATGTACTAATAACTCGACAGTTATTAGTACACGACACTGATGAGATCTGCACATGTAGATGGAATAAACGTATCTGTCAAGATAAGCAATAAAGGTAGTTGAAATTAAATAGAAATACTGAAAAAAGGTGGTTTGTATCCTGGCACTTCCTTGCAAGTGCCTATTGTCGTACATTACTTATGACCGGAACAAATTTCACGGTCAAACATTCATCCAAAAGTTTTCCTTCATCTTGAACGTATGAAAGAAATGTGTAGTTTTTTGCGTTATATAGTGCACTTATAAGAAATGCTAGATTTGCTCAAAATTCATGTTCAATTCAGGATTTTATGTTCTTTAAATCAATATCGTCTTTTCGAATTTTCGCGTCTCTCAAAATACAATATTTTTCCGTATTCTCATAAAATCTCCAAATTTACTGCACAACGAATGCAAGCAACCCTGACCACGGTTGGAGTGAAAATAATCATCCCTACTTGGAAAATTCCTACACACGTCAAACTCTCTAAAAACAGAGAAAGTCCCCAGTTTTCTCAGCGAGCAGAGCGGAGAACCATTCCCGAATCCTTATGCAAGTCGATAACATCGCCCCGCACATACTGCTGAAGGCCGAGTGGCTGCAACACGGCCACACCTGTATGTGTGTCTATAACCCGACTTGGACACGATGGGCTCTCCGTCCATCATCGGTGCTTCGTTCCTACCTGCCAGTGTAATATAGAGGAAAAGCGGTTGACAGCGCCCCGACCAACCAGCTGATGAACCAACCAAGGATTCTCTTCTGTGCCACTTTGAAGTGATACTTTTACTCGTGCACACGTGTGTAGTGGCGAAGTCGAACGGTGCGGTTCAGAATCTAAAGTCAAGCTCTTCAGCTGATCCTTTTGTGTGAGAATTTCCTCTGGCTTTTCCAAAGCGGGTAGTTGGCAGTGCGTGCTATATCTTACATCTATTAACGGGAGTGTGGTTCGCGTACTTCAGGTGCTATTTTCTCTATAGATATTAGCAGTCGGTGTCGGTGAATCGTACGGCGAGGATAACGGTTGTAGAGAAGCCTTTAGCGTGGAGAATCCGTTTTGAGAACAAGTGTTTTTACAAGCTGTAATTGGAAGTTATTAGCATTTCAGTGGTTTTTGGATTCCGGAACTGATTTTCTCCAGAACCCGTACACGTCAACTTTCCGAAGGAATTCGAGTCTAAGGTAGGAAATTCGCATAATTAGTTACTTGGAGGGGTGTTAATATGTCTTGCGTGTGTAATGACTAAATGATACGAATTAAAGGGAGCAAAACGTTAGAGCATTTAGTCGTTGTGGAGTAGTTCTGTCGTCGGGGGAAAAGCAACGTGTAAATTCAGTGGTTCACGAGAATGCAAATTGATTTATTCCGTGCTGATAATCGCTCTGTTTGCTTTCATGTGATTTTTACTCGAATCTGTTTCTGTTGCTCAACAGTTCGTGGAGCTTTACGATACACGTAAGCAAAGGGGCCGGTACAATGTGGTTGTTATGCAATGTTCTGAAAAGAGACGAAATTCGTTCGAAATTGCGTTACTGTATGGAAGTTCTGGATGTTCCCTCTCAGAGAGTCGCAATGCAATGGGAGCAACTAAAATCGATTTATTGCGCTCAGGTAAGAGGCTACTCCTAAGCCACATAAACACCTCGTAAATGTACATGGTTGATAATCCAGGATGGGAGCGAAGGTAGAATTGTTCACTAAAACGATCTACGAAGTTCATGAATTGCTCCTAGCCTAGATACAACCAAGACCCGGACTGACCACGTTTGAAATCGCCTAGATTATGGTCCGCTGTATGTTTAATTCCAACTGGTTGAGGACGATCTGTATTAACTCATAATTTGAAACGATGACCTAGTTGTATGTTTTACTATATTGAAAATCTTTTTATAAAACCACGCTGAACCACGTAAATTTTTTTGATTAATTCTATCAATCTAATGTGCAATATAAAATAACGTATGCAATCATAATTAATGTCCTTTGCTTTCCTTATCATTAATTTATGTTATATCTCTAGATGTATGTCCACAAAGTAGTGAAAGATAGGCTTTAGACTGAGTTTTGTGATTTGAAAGATGTAATTCTACATGAAGTCATCAATTCTATACTATAACTTAATGCAAACCATTCAACTTTTTACGCAAGCGTCTTCATACATTGCACCTCGTTTATCGAAGGAAGTATTACAGGGTGTCCGAATACTATCCGTACAACAAAATGGTGTTTAAACTAAAGGGTGATACGGTCAAAATTTGGTCAAGGGAAAACGCGTGTAAATCGGTGAAATCGTTTATTTAAAAAATCAAATTAAATTTCTTTTTCAAGTTCAATTAGTATAAAATTCAGGAAAAATATTCAGTTAGGCTTCCGCTTTTCCAAATCCGAATTGCCGGGCCTTACGCTTGACCCCTGCCATCAGATTTTGTACAGCCACCTTGTCCACCTTCTTCGCCGTAGAAAGCCAGTTTGCCTTGAACTGCTGCTCGTCCTAAGCAGTTTTTTTGGTCTTCTTTAGGTTCCGCTTGACAATAGCCCATTATTTCTCAATTGGGCGGAGCTCTGGCGTGTTTTGAGGGTTCTTGTCCTTGGGAACCACCTGCACGTTGTTGGCGGCGTACCACTCCATGGCCTTTTTACCGTAATGGCAAGATGCCAAATCCGGCCAAAACAGTACGGAACAACCGTGTTTCTTCAGGAAAGGCAGCAGACGTTTATTCAAACACTCTTTCACGTAAATTTCTTGGTTGACAGTCCCGGAAGCTATGAAAATACTGCCTTTCAAGCCACAGGTACAGATGGCTTGCCAAACCAGAAATCCAGAAAAAGAAATCTTTGCGAACTTTGACAGTTTCGTGTGCTTGAAAATATCTGCTACCTTTCCCCTTCCTTTTGCCGTATAAAACTCCTGTCCCGGAAGCTGCATGTAGTCGGCTTTGACGTAGGTTTCGTCGTCCATTACCACGCAGTCAAACTTCGTCAGCATCGTCGTGTTTATCATCGCGATTTGGAGTCACTACCTTCTTGTAAGTCGATAGTCCGGCTCGTTTTTTGGCTCGATGCACGGTTGTAGACGATACACCCAGCTTATTTGCGGCATCTCGGAGAGATAGGTTAGGGTTTCGCTTGAAACTACCGGCAACTCTCTTTGTCGTCTCAGCGGCTTCCGGTTTTCGATTTCCCCCCGATCCAGACTTCCTGGTTGTCGACAAACGTTCCCCAAACACTTTAATTACATTTGTAACGGTTGATTTGGCAACTTTTAGCGATTTTGCCAACTCTGCGTGCGAGTAGCTCGGATTTTCGCGATGCGTGAGCAAAATTTTGATACGCTGCTCTTCTTGCTTGGACGGCATTTTGACAACTGAAGAGTGAATTCCAAAATCAAAATAGACGCAACATTCTACACACACACACCTTCAAAATGAGGGGTGTTCAGGTTTTTTAAATGCAAAATTGAAAGAAATACGTCAAGTTGATATTGACCAAATTTTGACCGTATCGCCCTTTATCTTTTATTGTTAGATTAAAAAATCAATAAGTACTGTTTGTTTCATCAATATGTGTGCAAATTACAAGTTTTATTTGTTTATTTCAAATGGCTGCCTCGTGCTGAGATGCACGCCTTCAAACGTTTCGAGAAGTTATCCACGATGGCCGCGAGTTCTTCGACAGATAGTTGTCCCCAAATCTCTGAAAACGACGATTTTAGATGTTTTAGTGATTTATTAGTGGTGTACTGCAGGCTTTTGACTCCAAGATGGACCATGAATTAAAAGGAAATTCATCGTTCGTTAAAAAAAAAAAACTTGGGAAAATACGTCCGCAAAGACTAATAGTTTTTTTTTGCTGCATTAGCCAGCGCCCAGTCTTGTTGAAAAATCCATTAGTTTTTGATTTACTTTCATCCCCTTGTTGGGGTGCCGTTCTTTGAACGCGCACACTTCTGAACGGAGTTGCTTCACTGTTTTTGCCATCACGGTTAGAGTTCGACTGACGAAGGATTTGTTGACTGGACAAGGGTTCGTGGAGTCGCCAGTCCCTTGTCATTCGAAGACACGCGGCCTTCTGGCCGTAGTCTTCCGAAGGTCCTCACTGAGATCGGCTGACCCTGCTACAAGAAGCCATCACGTAGGCTATTCTCTCAGAACAACCTGCTGAGAATAGTCCTGCAGCCATAGGTAATCCTTGCACTGATGGTGGGTTCTTATTACACATCACATCACATCACATCACGGTTAGAGTTCGACTGACAGAGCTGTCAAATTGTGTCTGCTGACTCATGGGTTACTATGATTGATGCTGCATTGGTAGTTTTGTCAGTGCGATTGAAGGTCAACCCATGAGAAATCGGCAATTTTTGTCATTTTTTTCAATGCAAACGTTACGTCTCCTGTTAAGCTTATTTACCTTACCAATCAGCCCAAGTCTCTTCCTGTATACAAAAGTTGTCTTTACTCTCTTCGGACCATTGCTGCACCTCCTTGCTCGTTTCGTGTCTCTTCTTCTCATGCCTTTCGGTTCGTTTTCGGGAATAATTTTAACTGGGCAGTCGGCTGACATTTTAACGACAAGCCCAGCCCATCTCAGGTGAACGATTTAAGCGGTGTGTACGATGGGAGGTTCTCCCAGAAGCTGATAAAATTCGTGGTTCATTCGCCTCCTCCGCGTTCCGTTTTTCATCTGCACTCCTCCGTAGATCGTAAGCAACACCTTCCGTTTACCAAGGGAGCGTTGGTCCTTCACGAGAAATGTCCATGTTTCGTGACCGGTGAATTTTAATGTATTTCTTTTTTTTCTTTTTTTATTATAGTGACTTTCAGCCTTTGGCTGGTTTGACACTTATTAATTTATCTCTTGTACATAGTCAACTTTGTAGTTCGGCGAACTTTGTTCAATGCTAGCGTCCTTTGGAGATCAGAGCACAGCGCTGGTACCTTTTAGTGACATGGTGTCAATGTTAACTATAGTCACTTTTTGTCGAGGTATAATTAACTATTTTGAGCAATGAAATCATATCTGTTAGCATAACATAGCATAGCGTAGCTTAGAACACTTGCATAGATCGATGAGGGAGTTTCCTTTTGCATTGAACATTTCGTCAAAAAGCCCTTAATGCCGTTGATCCGCTTCTCTCTGCACATCTGGCCACGTCTCTACAACTGTTTGAAGAATAGATAATTGTGTTGGAATCTATTTCCGATCTTTTGTGACGTTTCCCTGGCGATTAGTAGTAGGCCGAGAAAGAGACGGGAATATGAAAAAAAGATTAAATAAAGATACAAAGTGTGGAGGATTAGTTGCGACTGTGTAGTTTACAATTATTAATATAAAAATTATTGATAGCTAATATCTAATGCTAAATTTTACTACTCTAGAGGGATCTAAAATCTACATACAGCCTAACCGAAATCTTAGCATATAAAATCCAGAATAGTTCTATTAAACAACCTGTTCCTAAAACTACTTAGGTTAAAAAACCTACAGTAGAAGGACAAAACGTAAATTAAAGAATGTTGGGAATGGCAACAAACGGACAGGGGGTTTCTTCCGTAATAATAATATCTCTTTGAAACCCTCAAGACCGGGGATTCAGATATTATTATTACGGAAGCAACCCCTTCATTAAACCTTAGAAGATGGTGACTTTTTTCTTCTCTGGCAGAAAAAAAATCGCAAAAAAAAACAGGCAAAATAAGGATTGTGTGGGATGGTTGCTGCGAAAGTCTTTGGTGTTTCACTAAATTCAGCTCTGCTAACTGGCCTCGACCAAATTTGCTCGCTATATGCAATATTGCTACAATTCCACGAATACCGTGTCGCACAGTGGTCGGAAAAGCCTTTTTTCAGGGCGAAATTAATTACTCCTAAGGGTTACGTTTCCGAATCATGGTGTCTTCTACAAAGTTGTATCTGAACAAGTTGTCCATCTTGTGGTGATAATTTGGTAGTTCCAAGCTTTACCGCTAGGGCGGCGCTGTTGCTAACTTTTGAACGAAACACAATAGAAGGGTGATATCAAAAGCAAGTTTGTAGAGAATATAATTTCTACTTTGTCTCAGACACCATTTTTCTATCTCTTCATTCGACCGTGATAGAGCTATTTTTATGCTTTATATAAGGGTGTCTCTTAAAAACGAGTTTTTTCATTATAACTTTTTGTTTCTCATTTTAGGATTAAGTGATATTTAATCAATATATAGAAACCGTTATAGCGCACATTTTTGCTGAACAAAGTTTTTTAATTGTGCTTTTAATCGTGCTTGTGATTCAAAAGTTACGAGTAATTTTAGCTAAAAAAAATGCGTTTTTTCTTTTAACCCTTATGATTGTTTAGGCGAGAATTGGCCAAAAAATCATCAAATTCTTGTTTAAATGGGTATCAAGGAACATAATGCTATATAAATGAGCCCGGGTACTTCTGGGGCACACAAGCGGGGACTTCTTAAAATCGGCCATTTTTTTCGTTAAAATTACCCCTAACTTTTAAACAATAAAATATACTTATACACTTAGTTCAGCAAAAACTTGTATCATATTTTTCTCTGGTTAGATATCCTAGGGGCACCCGTAAATGCAAATAAACACCAGTTTTATAAATTGCATTGAAGTTTGCCATACATGTTCACACCAATGGAAATATTTATTCTTTCAAAACTGAATGCTGTACAGTAACGAAAACAAAGCCAATATAACACGCTACATGCTGTTCATTCACGACTCTGGCCCTTGTGCACTGCTATAGTTCGGAGCTATTTTGCTGGTGTATATTAGGGTGTCCCTAAAAAATCAGTTTTTTATTCTAACTTTTTAGTTTCAATTCTTAGGAAAAAAAAAATCTTGGGGCAAAGTGTACAGAATAATATGATACATGTTTTTGCTGAACTAAGTGAATAAGTATATTTTATTATTCAAAATAATGTCAAAATAACTAAGATGGACAACTTGTTCAGATACAACTTTGTAGAAGACACCATGATTCGGAAACGTAACCCTTAGGAGTAATTAATTTCACCCTGAAAAAAGACTTTTCCGACCACTGTGTGTCGGCGTCACTGGTGACATATATGGGAATTGTTCCACCAGATCCTTATATGCGAGAGATTGATCAACAACGCCTGCGGTTCTTTTGGAGAGATGAGGCGCAAAATTCAAGTTTACTTAATGAACGGAATGTCATTCGGTGCTATTTGCTCCCGAGCCAGTGCTCAATATGTGAAAAATATCAACGCGGATCGGTTTGCAGGCGTGTTTCCAGAGGCAGCTGACGTTATCAAGAAGCACCATTACGTAGACGATGCGATGTTTAGTTGCGAGACGCCTGATCATACCATTCGTTTAGCTCAAGAAGTTCGGCAAGTGCGTTCTGCTGGTGGTTTCGAAATTCGCAACTAGATGAGCAACTCGCGACAGATATCAACGATGGTAAACGAAAGCAGTATAAACGTTTGTCGACCTACTAAACGTCAGATATTACATTAAGAATTGGCACTACTTTGTTCAAATTTTTCTAAGTGTGAGCAAAGTCTGGGTACATTTTAAGAAATGATATTTTTCCACATGTTGGCTTCTGCTAACTTAGGTTCCGTTTGACGTACCGTCAAACGGGGTGACTTGCAACAGTGGGGTGACTTGCAACACTTACGTTGATACGCAGTTTTTGTTCAGCTATGGTGAAAACAAACAAAAACAACAACAACTGTCAGTTCGCGTGCATTGTTTACACTCTGTTCGTTATGTCTGGTGACTAATCGGATGAAAAATATTTCATTTTGTTGTTTTTCTGCCGGAATTAGATAAATCCGCATATTCAGCTCGTATTTAGGCACCGAAAATCGTAAGTTATTATAAGATAATTAGAATCAATGTAACAAAAACGATCATTTCCCAAGTTTTGGCATCTGTCCATAGATAGAATCCAGCATAAATAATGTAAATAATAAATTTCACTCTATTGGAAAAAACATCTTTTCTAATATGTGCCTCATTGAGGGGTGACTTGCAACAGTTGAAGGGCAATCGTTTAAAGACTCTAAAATTATGTGTTATTATCCAATATAATTATTTTTAACGATTACTTGTTACAGAGTTCGTTTACATCGAAAATCATGCCCAGAACCTATAAGCGGCCAGCCGGAAATCGCAAGTATGCTGATTTCTCGAAAGAAACTTTGGAAAAAGCAGCGCTAGAAATTAAAAAGAACAGAATGTCCATCCGGGAAGCGGCAAAGCGATACACATTGTGTCCATCAACAATTTCGCGGTACTTGAAGAAGGAGAGACCTGAAGAAAGAACTTATGGTGGACAAACAGTGTTGACTCGCCAAGATGAGCAGATACTAGTTGATGGTTTGCTGCTCGCAGCGGAGTGGGGAATGCCTTTCCAAAAAACGACCTTAGATTGATCGTTAAAGGATATCTAGACAACCAAGGGAAGAAGGAAAAGCGATTCAAAAACAATCATCCTGGAAATGATTGGTGCACATCATTTTTGAAACGCAACAAAGTGCTCTCCAATCGTCTGTCGGAAAACCTTTGCCAACCGCTTGACGTAGCATTTTTCCGCCCGTTGAAAATCAAATGGCGTAACGTTCTTTTGGAGTACAAGGCGAAGTTCTCTGGTACAGTACCAAAACACTTGTTTCCGGGTCTTCTTAAGAAGACTGTTGAAAAGCTTGACCAAGCTGCTGAGAGTTTACGAGCTGGATTCCGTACAACCGGTATTTTTCCGCTTAATCCACAAAGAGTGATAAGCAAACTGCCAGGTATCACAAGCACATAAAACACCGGAGCTGAAAATTCATGGTCCAAGGTTTTTGTCAACGTTCTTAAGGAAGCGCGATTCGGGAAATCTCCGGAAGTAGGACAAGCCAGAAAAAACGAATCCTCGCTGAACCTGGGCAGACCGTGACTTCCCAAGACGTGGTGGAGAAGACTACTTCGAATTCGACATCAACAGCAAAGCGCATGAAGAGAACCAAACTCGACAGAAACAACAGGAACCAGTCTAAAGCACAAGCCACCACACCTAAACCATCAGAAACGCCTCAGAACAACAAAATAACGATGATAAAACTGTTTTAAACCACTTTTTAACTCATATCGCAAAGTGTTGCAAGTCACCCCGCAGATGGGGTGACTTGCAACAGGCAACGTTTCGTCATTTGGTGGATAAGTGTTAAACTTCATATTTGTTTATATCCTTGTATTTAGTAGTAAGAACAGTCATTAAAACATTCATGGAATACTAGAACAAAAAAGCTTTTAATCGAGAGAGATAAGAAGACATAAACCTGAAAAGTGTTGCAAGTCACCCCGTTTGACGGTATTCAAAAAGTTTGTTTCTTTTTTTTTTTTTGATCATTTATTTTCCGTCGGCCTATTTCCTCACATTGTGACAATCACCGATGCCAGGGAGACGACTCCACCACCTGGACCCTACCTACCGACTCATGACTATGAACCGGGACCAACGGCTTTACTTCCCTTCCGAAGGAAGACGTGACCAAGATTTTTTCGCCTCAGAAAAACCACCGACGTCGACTGGGATTGAACCCAGACGCACTGGGGTGCCAGTAGCAGTCACGCTTACCACTACACCACCGACGCCGGCACAAAAGTTTGTTTCTTGATTATCGAGATTTTTAGCCTCGGGCTGGTTCATCTCCCATCGTAGTCATTCGAACACCACTTTTGGACATTTTCGTAACTTCTCCGGGGGTGTGATTCAATGTTAACCAATTCGCCGAGGTCGCCCCCAGGTTTCGTACTGCTTTTCAACCCATACTTTGAACAATGCCATCCGACAAGGACTGAATGAACTCATTTCGTGGCACAACTTATTCACAAATCAACCAGTGAAAAAAAACAACGCCTCGCTGAGTAAACAAAACCCAAAACTAGCCGTTAACAACAAGATACTTTGGAGTGATCCATACATGACGAAGCATATTTCAACCAGTTTGAGATTTTATGCCTTCTCCCGTAATTTGACTTCATATCTAGACCTGTGCGCCGATCTATGGTGAATCGGCGGCGGCGTGTATGATAATTTTGAACGACGGCGGCGGCGGCGGCGTGGATCTAAAAATCTGAAAATCTAAAAATCTAAAAATCTAAAAATCTAAAAATCTAAAAATCTAAAAATCTAAAAATCTAAAAATCTAAAAATCTAAAAATCTAAAAATCTAAAAATCTAAAAATCTAAAAATCTAAAAATCTAAAAATCTAAAAATCTAAAAATCTAAAAATCTTAAAATCTAAAAATCTTAAAACATAAAAATCTAAAAATCTGAAAATCTTAAAATCTAAAAATCTATAATTCTCATAAAATCCTTATATCTAAAAATCTTAAATCAAATTATCAAAATCTGAAAATTTTAAAAAATTAATATCTAAAAATCTTAAAATTTTAAAATCTAAAAATCTTAAAATTTTAAAATCTATAAATCTAAAGATCTTATAATTTTAAAATCTTAAAATCGAAAAATCGAAAAATACTGAAAGTCTTCTAAAAATCTTAAAATCTAAAAATCTAAAATTCTAAAAATCTAAAAATCTAAAAATCTAAAAATCTAAAAATCTAAAAATCTAAAAATTTTAAATACTAAAAGTTCTAAATATCTGAAATCTTAAATTCTAAACATCTTAAAATCTAAAAATCTAAAAATCCTAAAATCTAAATATCCAAAAAATGTTAGAAGCTACATGTTTCAAAACCTAAAAAAAATCTTAAAAAATCCAAATTGCATTAAAATTCATGTATTTCAGAGCTTACTCTGAGATCAAAAATTAAATCAATCATAAAAAAGTTAAAACTTGAGCAGTGATCTGACCGAAATATCCATATTCTTGAAATATTACTTTAATCATGTTTAAAAAAGAATCCACTTTGCACAGATTTACCGGTTAATTCAGTGGTTAGCCACAAGGGGTGAGAAAGTTCTACTCTGAGTTGCTTGGATGCACCTAGTAACTCGCGAGTAAATCAATACAGCTTCAAATTGACTCAATATTTATCGGTTATTATCAGGCGCCAGGGTTTCAAAAGTTTGGGGATGAGGATTCTATTTACATATTTAATATGCGATACGTGATACGGATGTCTTAACTGAAGTCCAATGACAGTTTTGTATAGTAAAATTACCAAATGGTTATTTGGTAAACATTGATTCTAAGAAGCTTTACGGTTTAGTCGGAATAGAACGTGCTGAGCTCGTTTGTTTCTTCTCTTGCTATGCTATAATATCAAAAAGCCGGTCAAACTTAATCCAGTGCAATGACTTAAATTGAGCCATGAAAATAACTTCTCTAAAAAAAAAGGTCAACACTAATCGTTGTTAATACGATATTAAATTATACGAACAGATTCGTAGATTTTGAGGAATATTTGTTATTTTCTAAATCAGGCTTAAATAGAAACCATTTAAACACACTGAAAATGGTGCATACACGAGAGCTCATGTACTAGCGGGCGGTTTGTGAAAAAAAGAGAAAACAATAAAACAATGCTCGCTTGCTGAGCAACGTGAGTTACTGGAGGTTAACCAAGTTATTTGATTCGAGATTTGTCACGCGCAAATAAAAACAATGTTTTAACAAACAACGGGAAAGAACTTAGAAAAATTCATCAATTTCATTATAAATAAAGTTTATTTGCCAAACGTTAACGGCTTATTGATTGCAGGATTGTTCTCAATATCTCGATCCCTGTCTTTCTGCAAATTAAGAACAGCCTTTTGTTTTGCTAAGATTAGACATACATTGCAAAACAATTTGTCAGGAAGCAGATGATGAGTAAAACCATTTGTGACATATTTTAGTGCACCAATTTTTTTAACTCTTCGCTGGTTCGATTACCATTGTTTGTGGTATCAATATGTACACTGGATGGAAATTTTCTTGACATTCAAGGCGACATTTTATAATTATTAAATTCAAACTCACTCGTGAAATTGCTGAGAGTCGAAACACGAAAATGAGTCGAAACACGAAAATGTACGCTGGCAGTTGCTTGAACGAAACGACAAAGCTGATCACGCTCTCCCTCTGGATGGCACGTCGCATCGAGATGTCATAATTTATTATAAAATCACATTTCTAAAGGGTTAACGAACATTACTAAAGGGATACATACACGGTGAAAAATTTCATTGGCGCGCCTCAAATTGCCCGGCGGCGTGGGTAAAAAAAATGCAGCGGCGCGCCGGTCGAAAACAGTGGCGGCGTCGGCGCCATAAAATCGTCATCGGCGGTGGCGTGGCGCAGCGGCGCACAGATCTATTCATATCTAGAATAATTTGTCAAAAGAACCTACCTGATTTTGTATACGAACATATAAAGAGAATCAAAGTGTACACAATGGATATATTTTTTACTCGTCGTTCACGACATGTGTCAATTTTTTCAAGCTCTGCTCATACCCCCCGAAATGCTACGTAATTTATGCATGTTCCCTTTATAAAGTTATCCACAGCGAAGCGCAAGCAGCAGTATAGAGCATCAGTAGTGACATTACGTTGAAATCCCAACATTCTATCTACAAAAGTGGTAAGTTTCTAAGTTCAATAGTTACAATTCGACCTATTACTAACAATATATCGCATTTTGATTAGACTCGGAATCTCACAGAGCACAACGAGTCACTTTCATTCTAATTCGTTGAATATTATGACACATCTCCAATATTAATTGACTAATTACTAGTATTATTTCTAACAAAGATTTTAGTGGGTACCCTTACTACTAGTACTAGTTTATTAGACATTTTTTTGAATAAAATCGGTTTTATCGCTTTCTTTTAGTTTGTTGAGCATTACGTCACATACTATAACTATTTCATACCATTTCAAACTAAGAATTTACTAGGTATCCTTTGGTACCCGACGCTTAAAATTTTAGGAATACTAATTCATAAGATACTCTTCGAAATAAAAATAATTTGAGACCCCGCCAGGACGCACATATATTTTTTTAGTTTGTCGAACATTCGGTCTCATGCGAAATATAAATTGGCGTATAACCTGTACTGTTTCAAACTGAAGTTTTACTAAATACCGTTCGCTGAAAATCTCAGCAAAGGTTAGGCTTGTTTTTGTTTCCAAAGTTTAAGCAACTCTTCTCAAGACACATAGTCGATAAAGTGATGACAAAAGAGTGAAAATGTTTTTGACCGTCTTTTTTCAAAATTGTGCCAATGTGCAACGTGGTACTAAATGAACGATTCGAAGCGACCGTGGATACTAGCCGAGAGCTCAAGTAGCTGAAAGCGGCAGTTGACTAAGTCCTGAGAGAATTTGTAACCGCGCAAACGAGCGGGGACTGTAAGGGAAACGCGAACGAGCTGGGATTGTAAGGAGCAAACGAGCAAGAGGCGTCTATGATCGTCCGGTGACTAAGTTGACGATCCTGGAAGTTCGATGTGGAGAGGAGCAAGCCGACCAAACGTCCGACTTACCGGGAGAGAATGTTCTCCATCCCTAGTAGCCTGCGCATCTCCACTATCCAGAAGGTCCCTCGGTTGATCGAGCAAGAAGAGCGAGAACAACTCTAATGCGATCGTTTGTGACGTTTCCCTGACGATGGTGATTTGGTAGTAGTTGGTCTATCATCGGCCGAAAAAGAAAGGGGGAAAAGGGAAGCAAGTTTAAAAGAAGATGCAAAGTGTGGAGGATTAGTGGCGACTGTTTAGTTAACAGTTATTAATATCTAAACTTAATGCTAGTTAATATCTACTGCTAAATTTGACTTCTCTAGCGGGATCTAAGATCTACATACAGCCTTTCCTAAATCTTAGCAAATCCTGACTCATGCTATTAAACAACCTGTTCTAAAAACTACAAATGATAAACCTAGAGTAAAATGTTGGAAATGGCAACCAACGAAACCCATTTCTTTCGTACTAAAAATCTCTCTCTGAAAGAAAGAAGAAACCCCCTGTTCGTTAGATACTATTCGCAACAATCATCATGCAAGAGTGCGATAAAAGATAAACAGCGATTGGCTGGTCTTCACTCCATTTATTCCATGCATTGTACAACAAGGTGTAATGATAGCAGTTCACCAGATAAAAAGCAATAAGAATGTTTCATTCAATATACGAGACATTTGTTCTAAGGCTTGTTCGCGACTAAACCTCGATACCTCTAAATATGTATATCTCTGGAAATATTTCATCAAAGCGTGAAATATTTCGCAGACAGATGAACGTATGTCTTTTCATTGTGTAAAATCATGTTTTGGTGAAACCACAAGCTTTTAGATCAAAGATAGCGTCGAAAGAAGAGCAAGTGCGAAAAGCAATTGCTTTTGCGGTCGTAATGAAAATCCGGACCTGTCAGTAAGAAAATTTTCAAAAAAGCTGCAAGTAATGGCCATAACGGTCCTAAATCTTTCGATACATGTTTGACAATAGCCAAGAAGGCTCAGAGCGGAACAAAAACAGATTTCAGGAACCACCAGTAGGATGTGAAGGTGAAGCAAATATTGCAGAAGAGACTTGGTTTTTCGGTACGTACTGTGGCTAGAAAAAGAAAAAATTTCCCCAACTTTCGTGCACACATCCTAGCACCGGCAAGGTATGAAGTTATTGTAGGTAAAAACTGTATCAAACCGTAATGATAAACAGAATGTGACGGCTAAAACCGGGCTCGCAAGTTGTATCGCGAATACTTGACGAAATTTTCATGCGTGATGATGGACGATTAGACTTCTGTGGTGGAAGACTTTAAGCAGCTTTTCGGAATGCCTTATTATACTGCCATGCAACGGAACGTAAAAGAGCATTTCAGGACGAAGAAAGTTTCCCAAAAACTATTTGGTTTGGCTGGCAATATGCAGCTGTGGTCGAGCAAGCCAAAGCTTCATAACTAACGGAATGGTAAACAAGGAAATATACCGTGAAGAATGCCTAAAGAAGCGATTTTTGTCATTCATACGCAGCCCTAACGCTCCCTCGATGTTCTGGCCTGATTTGGAGTCTATGTTGTACCGAAAGAGGCGAACCCCCCTATCTGCGAGGTCTTACGGGAATAAAGCAAAAATCGATTGTGACCAATTACTGCACTGAAAACGGATTGTCGCTAAGAAAATTAGCAAAAGAAGAAGCTGTTAGTGTCTATGCCGTCCAAAATGCGATCAACCGATTTGTTATGCATAACACATTGAAGGACTTACCTGGCCGTGGTGGAAAAACAGGTGCGTCAAACCCAAATTTAGACAAACAAATTTGCAATGTTTTTGAAGGATAAAAAAGGGGTATCCGCAAAAAAGTGTGGAACGACGATTGGAAAGGTCCAACGCGCAAAGGAGCTAAATTCCCCGACGACGCGCCGGAAACAAAAATGTCCGAAACGCAGCCAATTCAGGCGAATTCCGTGAAAACTCGGGCTGTAACGACGTTTTGAGCAAAAATGGCATGTGCATTATCATGGATGACGAGACGTACGTCAAATTGGACTACAGGGTACTTCCAGGGGCACAGTTTTACCGAAAGGTACCGGAAGGAATACCTGCAGAAACAAATTCTGCCACTAATCTGAATACACAAAGGTTCGACACTGTTTTGGCCTGATTTGGCATCCTGCCACTATGCGCGTGTCACCTTGGACTGGTATGAAGGAATGTCCAATTTGTGAAAAAGGAAATTAATCCTCCAAATTGTCCGCAAACAAGGCCCATTGAGAAATTTTGGGCTTTGATGAAAGGAAAGCTGGGGAAGAAAGCTAGAGGAGGATATGACATCATCAAATCGGTCATTCTGACATCACTGTTTGCTTGCACTTGTTTACCTTACTGAGCGCATATTTTGTTTATGTTTTTTCTCCGTTTCATATCGTGCTATAATTACTAATTCATCGTTCTCAGTGTTATTAATGTTTACCATACAACTTTTCGAGTGAAGTCTTGTTTGTGTACGAGCTAGTTTTTAAGAATTAGTGTTGTAATTTTCGTGAAAGTGGTCCTTAAACATTTCCCCTACCACCTCCCTTCGCTCGATTTTTGTTTTGTTCTGTGTGAGTAGTAACTTTCGAACATCGACAGTGAGTGGTAACTTTCGAACAGCCGACAACATTTTGTCCAAGCTTTTAAGCCTATCATCGCTATAAAGTTTCGTTACCGTTTTAATTCACCACTTGTGCTACGTGTCGTATACAGCAAGGCGTTGTGATCACCGTTGAGGGACATGGAAAAGAATTGCGCTAAATGCAGTCTGACCATTACTGGCATTGATTATGTTGCCTGCCGTGGTTACTGTGGTTCCATGTTCCACATGACATGTTCTGGTGTGTCTCGAGCACTATTGGGCTATTTCTCGTCACATCGGAAAAACCTATACTGGATGTGTGATAACTGTGCTGATTTGTTCGATAACTCCCATCTCCGCACCATAACGAAACATGCGGATGAAAAATCACCTCTGACATCGCTTACTGATGCTATTAATAGCCTGCAAACGGAAATAAAAAGATCTCTTCCAAGCCGGTACTGTCATTACAATCCCCAAAACTCAATCGCTGGCCGACAGCTAGTGAATCAATACGTGCCAATAAACGGCCCCGAGAATTCGATTCAGGGATACGCACATCTTCTGAGTGTCAATCCGGATCAAAGCACCTCAACCCAAACGTAGTTTCAGTACCTATCAGCATGAAACCAATTGATAAGTTTTGGCTGTATTTTTCGCGTATTAAACCTGATGTGACGAACGAAGCAATTATGGAAATGGTTAAGGCAAACTTAGGACTGGAAAACAATCCCGATGTGGTAAAACTGGTCGCCAGAGGTGCTGACACAAGCAACATGTCATTTATCTCGTTCAAAGTTGGTCTCGATCCAGCCTTGAAGAACATCGCACTTGATCCCTCGACATGGCCAGAGGGAATAATGTTTCGACAGTTCGAGGACTACAGCTCCCAAAATTTCGGAGACTGTCTACTTCAAATTCAGGCGCATAACCAGCAGCACTCAGAGCTACTCCAACAGTGACAATGCAACTACAAGCAAGACTCTACCGCAAGATTTTACTCCGGGACGCACCGAACACAGCACTCTGGAAGCCCTCAATCCCCCACCGTAGTCGAGCCATTCCAGCCAGCGACCAGCAGCCGTCCCGGCCCTACGTGTGGGTGCGGAGAAAGGGGCTTTCAAAACGTGAATACACGTAAGTACGTTTGCGCTAATTGCCCTTCAAGACCTGATCCGCCCTCCGTTTCCAGCGTTTTTCATTGTTCGACGCATCTCAACAATCCCAGCTTGTAGAGCCGAACACCGGGACGCACCGAACACAGCACTATGGAAGCCCTCAATCCCCCCACCGTAGTCGAGCCACTCCAGCCACCGACCAGCAGCCGTCCCAGCCCTACGTGTGGGTGTGGGGAAAAAGGCCTCCAAAACGTGAATTCAGGCAAGTACGTTTGCGCTAATTGCCCAACAAGACATGAATCGCTCTCCGATTCCAGGCCAAGATCCAGCTTATCAGTGTACTACCAGAATGTGCGAGGTATGCGCACCAAAATTGCTCGCCTTCGTATGATGTTGTCTAGTTGCGACTACGATTTGCTCGTTATCACCGAAACCTGGCTTCGTGACGACATCGAAAGCGCAGAGATTTCTCCCGACTACACATTTTCCGCTGCGATCGCAGTGCAGCAAGCAGTCATCACTCACGAGGTGGTGGTGTGCTGATAGCCGTGAAGCATCATTTACGCTGCGAGGCGTGTCCACTGTCAAATAGCGAACAATTGGAGCAAGTAGCTGTTCGGGTGAGTCTGGATCACTGCTCCCTCTACATCATCACAATTTATATCCCCCAACTCGTCCGCTGACCGGTATTCTGACCATGCAAATGCAGTGCAGAGCCTCGTAAACAGTGCGTCAGCAAAGGATATCATTTTGTCTTTGGGTGACTTCAACCTCCCAAATTTGCGATGGGAGTTGGACGAAGAGTTAAATGGCTACATCCCTACGAACATTTCATCAGAACACGAGCAGTCTCTCATCGAAGCATTATTCGCTACCGGTCTTCGGCAAGTTAATCACTTCGTGAACATCAACAGTCGAATCCTTGACCTAGTTTTTGTAAGTCTGCCAGAACTTCTAGATCTAGTTGAACCTCCTGCACCACTTTTACCAATTGACAACCATCATGCGCCGTTCGTTTTGCTATTTGACGTGGGCGACGCTATTCCGACTTCAATCGACGACGTTGACAGTTTTGGCTACGATTTTAACAGGTGTGATTTCGATCAGTTGAATATAGCGTTTGGAGAGGTTGATTGGAGCTTTCTCGCGCGGACCGTAACGATCGATGAAACATCTGTAGCATTTTACGACAAGCTCTTCGAAATTTGCAGCATTTTTGTACCGCGCAAACGACGTGCGGTTAACTCAAATTTCAACAAACCGTGGTGGACCGCTGAGTTGCGACATCTTCGCAACTTACTCAGGAAGGCACGCAATCACTATTTCCTCTCGAAAATTGGAAGCCGACAAAACCATTCTAAGAGAAGTTGAGACTACATTCAAATCTGTTTTGCAATCCACTCACGACGAATATTTATCCGAGATTCAAGCAAGCATCAAACAGGAACCCAACACGTTTCTGGGGTTTCGTTAGAAAACTGAGATCCTCTGCAAGTATTCCTTGCAACATTACATACGAGAAGGCTCATGCTGGCTCTAACGCAGAAGCCGCTAATCTCTTCGCCGAATTCTTCGAGAATGTGTTCAGTAAGTCGTGTCCTGTACCTCGTCACAATTGCTTCGCGCATATTTCTTCGCACAACATTAACTTTCCCGTCATCCAATTCTCCTCTGATGAAGTACTGAAGGTCATTTACAATCTCGACTCCAAGAAAGGATCCGGAACAGACGGCATACCACCACTACTCCTGAAAAAGTGTGCTATGAGCCTCGCAGCCCCTGTCACGATTTTATTCAACCGATCGCTTAGCGAGAAAACATTTCCTTCCGTTTGGAAGAATGCTTCTATCGTCCCCATCCATAAGTCAGGAAACGTCAACCGAGTCACAAACTATCGTGGTGTTTCCATTCTGTGTTGTTTAAGTAAAGTTTTCGAAAGCTGATGCACAATGTTCTCTACACAGTAGCCGCGCCATTAATTTCTGAAAATCAACACGGCTTCATGAAACATCGCTCAACAACAACAAACTTGATGTGCTACGTTACCTCACTGTCACGAGAAATTGAATTGGGAAGACAAGTGGACGCGGTGTATGTCGATTTTGCTAAAGCATTCGACACAGTTCCTCATATTTTGATAATTGACAAATTCAAACGCATCGGCTTTCCTGACTGGCTAACGAAGTGGCTTTTTACATATCTTTCTGGCCGCACAGCGCACGTAGTGGTCAATTCATCAAGATCTCGTCAACTCAACATCACGTCAGGAGTACCCCAAGGCAGCGTATTGGGCCCGCTGTTATTTAACATCTTCGTTAACGATTTGTGCTTGTGCCTCTCGTCGTTCAAATTATCGTTCGCCGATGATCTCAAATTTTTCGTGTAATATGTTCTCCACGCGACTGTTTTGCCTTACAAGAGGATATTAACACATTGTTAATCTGGTGTAGCGACAATGGCATGCGTGTTAATAACGATAAATGCAAAGTTATATCCTTCACTCGCTCCAACAATCCCGCTCATCACCAGTACAGCATGGGGTCAGCGCATCTGGATCGTGTGGCTTCAATCTGCGACCTGGGAGTTACCATCGATGCCAAGCTACAGTTCAATCAGCATGTGGGAATCACGACTGCTAAAGCCTTCTCAGTGTTAGGGCTAATCCGCCGGCACGCCTCTGAGTTCAACGACATCTACGCTTTAAAATCACTATATTGCAGTTTGGTACGGAGCATCCTCGAGTATGCGGCCCCCGTTTGGTCTCCTTATTATGTGGCACCCATCGTTTCCATTGAACGCGTACAGAAGAAGTTCGTTCGTTTCGCACTTCGTTCACTTCCTTGGAATGACCCGGACAATCTCCCTCCGTACTCGGACCGTTGCAAACTAATAAATTTGGAACTACTGACTGTCAGGCGTATTAAAATGCAGCGTCTGCTGGTTTTTGACATCCTAATCGGCGTTATTGACTGCCCTGCGCTGCTTGAGCAGATTTCACTGAACGTTCCTCCTCGTCGACTTCGAAATTATCCGATGCTTGCTGTTCCTTATCACCGCACTAACTACGGATATAATAATCCATTAGATTCGTGCCTTCGCACTTTTAATTCAGTATGTGACGAATTCGACTTCGATATATCCAAAAATGTTTTTAAAAACCGAATAAGTAGAATTGTTTAGACTTTAAGTTATTGAAAACTAGTATTAAGTAGTTCAGTCTGTACGATAGTTTTTATCGAAGACGGTGATAATAAATAAATAAATAAATAAATAAATAAATCAATAAAAGACTGGGTAAACGTAAGCAAAACCATCGACGGAACTGTGCTGTGCAAAACCTCAAGAAGAAGGTGCGAGAGCTGGCCAGATCTGCGAAAAACTAAATGAATACTGATGTAATGGCATTTTTTGTTGGTCAATATACAATGTAAATGAATTTGAGTTGCAAAATAAATAAAACATTAAAAAAAAAGCAATTTCAAGGTGTGTTCATAATTAACGATACAGTCCTTAAATCAATAATATCGCAGTGCGTCGTACACAACTCTGCTCTTTAAACCTTGTAATTTCAAGCTCTAAAATTATTCGATTCTTTTTTCAATCTCGTTTCTTAATGATCTAAGCTTTCATAATCCTGACTTTTTTGGTTGATGGATCTTAAACAATGATTTTAAAAATGATATGCAAAAAACAAGTGTTATCATTAAATATCTCAGTCTGTGTACAAATTATGCTGAACTCGATCATATTCTGATGAGTTTTGAATACTTGGCCAGACAAAAGCCCAGCTCAAAGAAAATGTCAAGAACAACTGAAAAACTTACCTCTTTGAACTGTAATTGAGCCTTAAAGGTTATCGTTGCATAACGTTCGCTCAACCATTATAAAATTATTACAAACCATCAAAAGCCCTAACTGACAACCCTTATCCCGGGCAACAACAGAATGCAATTGCAAGCCATGGTTCCCTGGAAACCAGCTTCCGTCATTTCGTATTACAAGCGGATCTGTTGGTCATTCATTTTGCTCCCTTCGTTGACGTGTAGCAACATAAACTAAACCAGAACCCGCCCACACCATCCAATAACAGGGCAATCTGAATGGAAGTGGTGTCCTATCTTGGGACACCTGTCCATCTCCGCTGTTTCCCCCTCTGCTTCGTGCCACCAGCTGACTGTAGGTGTATGTATGTATGTATGGCTAGAAGTGGGAATGAAACGATGGCGTTTCGTTGAAACATTCACCGAGCACTAATTAAATTGTTTTCCTTGTTTTCTATTATAACCCATTCTTTTCCGGTGGGATCTCTTTTTGAGAAAACCGGGCCCGCTGCTGGTTTGCAGTTGGTATCAGAGAATTTTCAGTCGGAGAGATGAAGGAAATTCAAGGCAACGTTGTCAGAAGCCTGCAAGGCTTCAGTTGACGAGGTGCTTTTCATTTTAGACTCTTTCCCTTTTTATGAGTTCTCGAAACCTTTCTTGGTTATATTTTCACTAACTAACACGCAACTAACGCTTCCAAAGCATATATCAAGGGTGACAGTATTGAAATCTCGCTGTCTGACGGAATCTTAGCGATGTCAATTCTGACAAAAAAAGTTGGAGGAAATCTAAGACTATTTATACATTTAAAAGTATATAAAGTACACAAACCACTTTTGAACTATGAACTATAATTCACCTCTCCCATTTCTGGCAAAGAAAATCACAACTTTAGGAAAACCACTCTTACTGAACACCTACCCTACCCTTGTGATGAATGACATTCCGAAGATTTCCAAATGAAGCAAATTCCAAAAGTTCCCACAGTGTTATGATGCAACCAAAAATGACAGAAATCCATTCATTTCCCATGGATCCCATCTCCATTTTCAATTGTCTCTTGGCTATAATTAACATCACTTCTCGAGCAAGATCCGGCTCTTCTCCAGGACCACGTTTGGATGTTCTAGAGCACTATTGTTCCATTTTGGATGTCATGGCAGGGGTAGCGGGGGTTAGACAGTCACTACTGGGAAATTGATTATGTTGTTTGAAATAAGTTTGCAACATGAATGTTGGTTTTATTTATATGGTGGAGTACTAGTTTGGCAGTGAACCGATTCCCGTCAATGATTGCTATTACCCATGATTACCCGAGAAACACTGCATGTTGAGTTGAGTTTATACAGCTAAAAGATTCAGCTTATTCAGCTCTTGTCTAACTTGTTTGTTGAGTAGTGTTTGTGTTGCACATGTTTCAAAAATTTGAATTGATCCACTGTCGAAACAGTGCCTCAACCTTCTCTTGAACAAAGTTCAAACAAATAATTCAGTGTTAATGACCTTAACTTTTCAAAACCGCATATCTTACATAAATTCGGAGATTCACATAATTCTCAGATTCCAAAGTGAAATTGATAGACGGCGTAGGTACAGCATTCGAACGAATCGTGTCATCAACCGTGTCAGGACTGTATATTTTATCCCCGCTTCCCCCAGGTCTATTTTGACCTCGGCACTTTAAAAGCTGTCCATAGCTAGCGGTATATGCAGCTACACAGTCTTGCCATTTATTAGATTACACCAAGGAGGGCAAACTTTTGCTTCTATTTTGACACTGAAGCAAGCACAATCGTGCTTCCTTTTTGTGAGATTTTTGGGATGGCAACGAAGCCCGTTTTGAAAATGCCGCGGACAGTGTCGAGGACATTACTGACGCTCCTCCCAACGCCCATCTTGTCGCCCCGAAAGTGTATGTGTGTGTCTTTTCCGAGGAAATGTAAATTAGTCAGGGCAAAAGACAACATGCCACGAAAGTGCGGTCGAGTAAGTCATCGTTATCAATTGGTAATTAAGAAAGCCGGTTGGCACGCCTGTGTGTCGTTCCGCTCGATAAGGTAAATTAATGAAACCTACGGTGGAGCACAGTATTGACTTTGGCGAGGACTCTGCGAGTTACGACAACGGTCGTCGTTGGAGAAAAAATAAATGCATAAACAAGTTGATAGATGGAGGTGCACGGAATTCAAATCTCGACCATTATCGAACTGTCATGTACCTCGGAATTTTCTTCGTAGAAAAATTGCAAATGTGATTAGGAATATGAATGGTGAAAGTTAAAAAATATTTCATTGGCAATTTTTTGAGAAAATTCGTTTTCAGTTTCTTACTTTTCTCGTGGAGGCGCTTGGAACTATCTAAAATAGTAGAAGCTTTTGACTTCGTTTTAAATAGTTCAAAAAGATATTTATAACAATCTGAATCTTAAAATTTGAGAAAGAGATTAATAGGGAAGAACAGTACAAAATGCACTGGTGGGGTAGAATGACCCACTCAATAAAAATTCTCAAAACATCAAAACTATAGCTTTAATGGGATGATACTATCCCAATTTTCACATAAAACAACATAACTCATAGTTTTGTAGTACAATAACGCAGTAAATTCACCAAAATACGATCAAAATTGAGGAAGTTATCGTGACTGTACCTCACATGTAAATAATAGAGTAATTTAAATAAGCTTTTACCATCCATTAATATTCATGGTTTATATATAATTAATTTCACAAAATTTCAAGATAGTAACAAAACTTCACTATAATTCCACGTACTTTCAGAATATTTAGACAAAACTAGGCAAAACTAAAACTAAGACAGAATGCACCGTGGCGTTATATACGTCTACACGCTTAGAAAAAAGTACCCAGTGGAGTTGGGCCAACGTTGGGTGAACCCAATAATGCTAACAAACGTTCGCTTCCCACACTTTACTGCTCCTTTGGTTACTTTTTTCTAAGCGTGTATATGTTGGGAAGTTGACAACATATCGCAACGTTTTGCTTTTTTTGTTCTACACTCCCGTTCCATTTTACTCAATGTTTGAGTACAACTGAATACTATCTCTTTTTCTCTCACGGAAATTTTATTCAGTTTTCGTCAAAAAGTGGATCAACTTAATCTTTGAGTAGATCCACTTATTAAGAAAATTGAGTAACATTTCCGTGAGATAAGAAGAGATAGTATACAATTGTACTCAAAAATTGAGTAAAATGAAACGGGAGCGTTTACCGGTTAGCTGCTTGACTACCAAACAGAGCTTATTTGTTTATTTGTTTATTTGTTTCAATTTTTTCATCTGACTAGCAGTCTTAATGAAGTTTTGATGGGGAAAAGCCTGCATGATTCGGCCGCATGCAGATACCGTATCATGGAGGCGAAAAAACCCCATATCTTTTCTAAATTATTTACTACAACTAAAAACCTAAACAGAATACATAGTTTGAACATAGATTAAAATTAAACATTTATAATTTCTTCTTTTTTTCTCAATGCCTTTCCGAAAGCTTACGCTTGAATGTAGCAGCAGAAGCGTTGAAATCAAAAAGCATGTACGATTGGTTGAAGCTAGCTGACATGAATCGTATTGGATCATGCTGACCATACATAGCATGACGGGACTCCAGATGCAGAAAATCTCGTTGTCGAAGGATTCTCTCTGGTGCGTAGATGTTTAGCTGTGCCAGGATTTCCGACGAATCTGTATCTCCCAAAAGGACTTTAGCTACAAATACTGCTTGCGCGGAATTTCTACGTTTCTCCAAAGTCTCTATGCCCAGTAGTCTACATCGATCTTCGTATGGTGGTAGATTGAGAGGGTATTCCCATGGCAGAGAACGGAGGGCGTATCTTATAAATTTACGTTGAATTGTTTCGATCCCATCAATCCAACATGACTGGTACGGGCACCAAACCACGGCATTGGATTCTAAGATGAGACCGCACCAGAGCGCAGTAAAGAGACCAAAGGCAGAGAGGGTCGCGGAATTCGTTTGCTATTTTAAAAATAAATCCAAGCTGTCGGTTAGCTCTGCAGATTATGTCGTTGTAATGCAATCGGTAGGTCAGTGCTGGGTCAAGGATAACTCCTAAATCACGTACTTTCTGGACACGCTCAAGAGGTTGATCAGTAATATTATAGTCATGTATTATCGGTCTTAATTTTCTGTGGAATGAAATGATGTGGCATTTATGGATACTCAAAGTAAGCATATTACTGGTACACCACTCAGAAAAACGATCAATTAGCACTTGTAATTCGAGGCAGTCTTCGATACAATTCACCTCCATGTAGATTTTGACATCATCAGCATAAAATAAACGGCATCCTGGGGGCAGTGTCTCCGATAGCTCATTGATGAATATGGAAAACAGCAGAGGCCCTAAGTTGCTTCCTTGTGGTACGCCTGATAGGCTGGTGAATGGTTCGGAAGATTCACGTCCAATATTTACCATAAGCTTCCGGTCCGTAAGATACGATCTGAACCAGCAGGTTAAGTTCCTAGAAACACCGAGTCTTTCAAGACGTTCAAGCAAGATCCCATGATCAACACGATCAAATGCAGCCTTCAGGTCGGTATATACAGCGTCAACTTGTGCGCCGAGATCTAACGTCCGCAAGCAGAAAGAAGTAAACTGCACAAGGTTCGTTGAAGTACATCTTTTGGGGTAAAATCCGTGTTGATCCGAAGATATGTAATGTTTAAAAGAATCAAACAACATTTCGTTAATAATGATCTCAAAAATCTTCGAACAGGCACACAATGAAGTTATTCCTCGATAATTTTCGACGTTTCGCTTATCGCCTTTTTTATGCACCGGGAACATAATGGAAATTTTCCAAGCAGAAGGAAACTTGCACTCTCGCAATGACATGTTGAAAAGAAGCGTCAAAGGGTGTAAAAGAACGTCACAACATCTTTTAAATATACACGAAGGAATACCATCATGACTTGGCGATGTAGAATATTTTAGTTTGTCGATGGCAGATTTGGTGTGTTGGAGAGTAGCTTGTATATTTCTCAGATGGCAGACATCACGCGGGGTGTTTCTACAAGCCTTTTCTATTTGAGATGATGATGTCGAAAATTTGTTGAAAGCACTTTTAAAATGATCTGCAAAAAGATTGCATTTATCCAATGCAGAACTGGCAAAAACATTCCCCAAGAAAATCTCCACTGGTAATCCGTGATCCTTCTGTTTGGTGTTGACGAACTTCCAAAAATTCTTTGGATTTCTCCTTAAACAATCTTGCATACGTAGAGTGTAGCGTTTGTACAACAGCCGATTGTATAATCGGTATCTCTGACTAGCTCGATTGAAAATTTGCTTCGCAAAAGGACAGTGGGATTTACTGTAGTTACGGAGTGCTCTAGCTCTTTGTTGCTTCAAACGTCGCAGGTGTGAATTGCCCCAAGGTGGTTTGGGACTTTGTCTACGTAGGGGAACATGCTTAGCAATTACACTTTGCATTATGCTAGTAAAGCGTTCAACTGCATAGTCAACATCACCGGTGGAGCTCATTTGCGCCCAATCTATGCGATTAAGTGTCTCTAGCATTTTCATGAAATCTGCTTTATGAAAATCGTAGCTCGCTACATCGAAATTAACGAACTCTATTCCCTTGGAAACATCAATTTCGACTGCAAAGGGAGGGTGGTCGTCATCGATTATAGATAAAGGCTCTACAGCACCTGATATCGTGCATCTTTCAAGCGTCGTATCATTCACCAAAGCCAGATCCAAAATGCGACCGTTACGGTTCTTTAAGTTGTTGATTTGATTAAGACCATGCAGAGTGAATCCATCAAGTAATGCTGCACATGGCGCGGAGATATGTGATTGCAAAACATTTATTGCGGGATGGTCATTGCCCTCGGTTGTCCAAACTAAGCCGGACTGATTATAGTCTCCAAGTAAAGAACGTGATCGCTGATCCCGAAATGTGAAGATACAGCTTCAACAGAGTCGATGTGTTTGGTTATGCAATTCATGTCGGTCTTGCGATCAGGTGGAAGATACAGAACCCCTATACTCACTGAATAGTAGGGTAATTTTATCTTGACCCAGAGCTGCTCTAGTGAAACATCGACCGGCGTAGGATCCAAAGAACAATTCAGGTTAGTAGATACAGCTATCAACACTCCACCACCTCGAGATTTTTTGCTGTTCAGAGAACTGCGGTCATTCCTAAAGACAGTGTATGACTGGCCGAACAGTTGCGGAGAAAAAATTTGTTCATTTAACCACGTTTCTGTGAAAATAATGACATCGTTATGCGACTCATTTACAGCAAGAAAAACTTCATCGATTTTTGTTCGTAAACCCCTAACGTTCTGGTAATAAACCCGCAATCGGTCACTTCTGGCAGCCGAAATGTTGTGATTTCTCAGAGTTTCAACAGCATCAGGGAGTAGACTGTTCTGATCGGAAGATCTATCGAGCGCAGGCTGGATGGGCTCGACTGTGATGGGGAGCTCAGGAGTTTCCAATGTGCCGGAAGAGGTGCCTTTCGGGTGCGGTAAAAAGCTTATAGATGAGCTGTGCGGTGTGCAAAACTGCGTCCGTGACGTCGTACGGCTGAGAGTTGAAAGGTTTTCAGAGGATGCAATGTTCTTCATCGAGTTGTACTTGCCTGAAAGGGCAAGCTGGAAGACTCCTTTGCCCGGCCCGAACACAGGGGCAGGACGACTGAAGAACGCTGGCTGCATTATCTCGACTGTGTCGGGGGGCTCAGGAGCTTCCAAAAAGCCATATGATGTGCGTCCTGGGATCGTCGATATTGATTGGTGCGTAGCGCTTGACATGCTTGAGCTGCAAGGCGAGAGAACATCAGAGCAGAGAATGCGCTTATTAAATGGGTACTTGCCTAGAAGGGCAATTTGGAAGTCCCCATCTCCAGTACTGAACACAGGGCCAGGACGACTTGCTGCATTTCTAGGGGGCTCGGGAATCAGCGCGACTGTGTCACGTGGATAGGGGGCTTCCGAAATGCCATATACGATGCGTCCTGGGATGAGTAGCTGAGTTGATTGAAATAATGAAGCGGTATTGTTTGCTAATGGTTCGGAAGACGTGCAGCAAATCCGTTTTTTTGGTTCTGTTCAAATGTGCGAACCGTGACACTTTCAGGCCAGTACCAAGAATCACCAACAACGTTGGAGGCAGATTTACATACTGTCACTTTGAATGAGACAAACGATAGATCCTGTATGTTTTTCCCGCGGGGAACTAGTTTAGTCACCTGCACTAAAGATGAGTCCACATTGCAAATATCAATGACATGCCGTTTGACGCCGTCCATATCCTGATCAGGATCAAATGGAGTCACATAAAAAGATTCCATATCTGTAAATCCCTGTCTACTGTTTGCAACTTTTAAATTTGGAACATTGAGAGCGGCATGGTGGTCGGCGTGAGTTTCGCCATTCTCAATGCCTTCGGGTTGAGCAACTGTTGGTTTGTTGACTGTGACGGTAGGGCGATTCGACTGATGTGCAGAAGCAGCTGGAGTGGAAGCGTTGATTCGAGTTGCATCTCTTACTGGGATTGATGATGGCTGACTGGTAACTATTTGCACACGTTTATTAGAGCCTACGGTAAACTTCTCCGGGATGTGTGCAATAGAGCCGTTGATTTCGTCAAGCACCTCAAAAAGGATGTCTCCTCGCAGGATCTTGAGCGGTTTATCGGATCATCAGCACTGTCGTCAAGGGTGAGCTGATCAATATTCTGTGAGAAGTTTTTAGATTGATTCGGTGGCTTTGACTGTTGAGTTCCGTAAAGCGTTTTGTTGATTTTTCGAAGATTATCTCCATAATATCCAAGCCGAGTATCCATTGAATCAGTGCGGATCAATAACTCACGTAATGCTTTCATTATTGTCCGCTCGCGATCGTACACAGCAGGGTCAAAGTTCACTCTGCAAGTTTCACAGAACCACAAAAAGCCTACATTTGCCGTCCAGGATTAATAGTGTGATTTCGTCAATCCAACGCAAGTTTGATGAAAAACCATGCTACATAATCCACTGCATTTGATCACTCTTCCTGGGTCAGTGGGTTTGGAGCATACTTGACATGTTTCCGATGGCATGTTGAACAATTAAACAGTTGAGTAATCGCCTATCGGTATGCAACGTTCGCTACTGGTGATGGGGTGAGCTTCTTACTTTTGCTGATGGCGCTTCGGGAAACCGACAGCGAATCGGAGTATGCAGACAATGGACTCTAACAATGTCTAATCGAGCCAACACAAAAAACTTACTAATTAGACGATATTTTAGGCACAATTTACGCATATGGCACTGAACAATGATAGACGGAACTGATTGCAATAATCAAAACACACATCAGCTAATAAGATGTGGCGATATGTTGCAACCTCCACACTTTACAACTCTAATGATTAACTTTTTATAGCCGTGTCCTTACCTTTTAAAAAAGGTGCATGCTGTCCCAATATTGTGCTGCAGCATATCCCAGTATAGTGGTGCGTACATATTGAGCAATAAAACAGGCGCCTTACCCTGGTGTCGTCTTGGGATCAAATTGGAAAAGGTTTAAAAAATCATGAAAAATCATCGTTTTGAATTTAAATCACATTTGACATTTACAATAATCAAAGAGCTGTCTAGAACTCGGCGAGAATAAATAATTTGTGAACGTTTGATTCTGATTAGCCTTGTTCATTTCGATGATGACGCTAGCTATAGAGTTCTCCATAGGCACTACAGTTAATATGAAATGGCTGAACTGCTCTTAGATATTTGTAATATCGTTAGCTCTTTGGATTGAACACTCTTATTCTTCTTCTTTTACCGTGTACGGGCATTCGACATTAACGTTCGTGAGATTCTACTTGGAGACTTCTATATATCGATAAAGATTTTTCTTAAGGGCCTAACTGACAATTTTCGGCAAAAAAATAAACGTAGGTGTGCGTTTTTGTTTGGCCCTCGGATCGTTACTCCCTACCATAGTTTTCCTTTCTGTGTAGAAGCATTTCATAGAAAAAACATTTATCTTCAAAGTACACCGTATCTTGTCAGTTTGAACGTATTTTTTCCTTGTTTAAGGCCAGTATCGACCTAAAAAGTAAAGAGGCTAGGGATGTTTTTTCAATATTACACGCTACCAAATTGTCATGTAAATTTCTGTCTCCTGAGACCGACACATGCAAGCGTCCTTCAGCACACAAGAATGAGTTGAAAGAGATGAGGAAATAAATTCAATCAAACACTCTTTTGTCGAACTGCGTATGTGTCTGTTTCAGGAGACATAATTTTACACGAAATCTTTTTTTGCGTTCCTCGACTTTTTACAAACACGTATTACGTCTCGTTAAAATTCATAATTTCTTAGTGTGTACCAAATGGAATTATGACAATTGATTTACATGGAACGAAGTGTCACTTTCACTTACGGAATAATCTAGCGGAATATTTTTCCGAAAGTAAAAATAATAGCTCCTATTAGTTTTCGTGCAAACCTTACAAATTCAAATTTTTTTTTCGTTCTGTTTAGGTGGATACAGCTGCAGAAATTCCGTTTCAATTCTTTACTTTTCCGTTTCAGTAAAGGGAATTTAACATGGGTTTGGGATGGAAAAAGACATTTCTTCGAACACGAAACCGACCTATAACCGTAGCTTAAATTCTTATGCATAATGTAGCACTGAAAGTAACTTAAACATCCCCCATTCTTAAATATGAGGAAGTACAAACTTTTATCAGAACATGCTGCTTATACGAGAAATTCATAGTTCTCAACAATTCTCATGTTTGGTTGAATTTAGTGACTGTGATTGGGAAACTAGGAGAGTTAAAAATTAACACTCCATATGATCACTTTCTAAAAAATTAAAAAAATAAACATTGTTTAAAGTGTTAATTTTAAATTCTCCTAGTTTTCCAAAGAAAACATTTTTGTTTCATTTGTATGAGATGGTCCAGAGAGGGAAGGGGCTTGAACCGTCATGGAAAAAAAATCAGACTTCCAAAAACCCTCACGTACCTCAGACATTTCTGTTTAATGCAGCCTACCCTCCCCTTCAGAGGAAAAAGGGGTCTCGAACCATCATAGATACTTTGCATGATTAGTTCTCGAGTTATGCAAAAACTAATGTTTCATTTGCACGAGCAGACCCATCTTCCTGAGTAGAGAGGGGTCTCAAACAACCATAGAATTAAATACTGCCTCCAAAATCCCCCATATGCCCAATTTGGTTCCATTTGCTTGATTAGTTCTCGAGTTATGCAGAAATTTGTATGAGAGACCCCCCTCCTACTCATCCAAAAGACCGAGCACCATATAAAGAAACCGTGCCTCCAAAATTCCCCACATGGCAAATTTGGTTCCAGTTTCTTGACTAGTTCCCGAGTTATCCAGAAACTTCAGTTTCATTTGCATAAGCACCCCCATCGTTCAGAGGAGGGAGGGGTCTCAAACTACCATAGAAATAAATACTGCCTATAAAATCCTCCATATACCAAATTTGGTTCCATTTGCTTGATTAGTTCTCGAGTTATGCAGAAATTTGTATGGGAGCCCCCCTCCCCTCGTCTTCTACAAGATGGTGGTGTCTTCAACACTGCCTCTAAAATCTCCCACATACCAAACTTGGTCACGATTGCTTGATTAGTTCCCGAGTTATGCACAAATTTATGTTTCATTTGCAAGTTGGATTTTCTTGAAAATTTCAGGAAATAAATTAATACATATGGATTATGTTTTGGCATAAATATTTTATTCAATTTCCTTTGCATCGCTCAAAGTCTTCACCTTTCCCTTAAGACCCCTTATTAAATTTTGTGCAATGGTAGAGCCGACCTTTTTGGTCACTTTCATCCATTCTTTTTTCAATTCTAGCTCGTTCTTAAACACCTTGGACGATTTTCGAACTTTGGCCTTCATTATGGCTCAAAATCTTTCCACCGGACGAATCTCTGGTGAATATAGGGGGGTTGGTGGTTTTTGGTACAAAAACAACGTTATTGTCTCTGCACCAATCCAACGTCGATCGCGCGTAATGGCATGATGCCAGGTGCGGCCAAAATAATGTCTCGCCTTCGTGGGACCGCAGGAAGTGCAACAGACGCTTCTGGAGGCACTCGGTGTGGTAAGTTTCACGGTTGATGGTACCCGTTGAGATGTGCGGTTTACTCAGTTTACCGCATTGGCAAATGGACTGCCAGAGCAAGTATTTTTTGGCGAATTTGTCCACTTTCTTCTTCTTTATGTCTTCCAGAACATCAAATCGTGATTTGGTAACGTATAACTCCAGCTCTGGTATCTGCTTTGCGTCTGCCTTGATGTAGGTTTCGTCATCCATAACCACACACATCGGTTTCGTTAACCACTCTCGATACAAATTCCTTGCGCGGGATTTGGCCGCCGAGTTTTGTTGATCACGCCGATTCGGTGCCTTGTCCTTAAATAAACGAAGCCCAGCTCGTTTCAGGGTTTGCTGAACGAACCAGGTGGAACACTTTGCCTTCAGAGCCGCTTTGCGGATCGAAAGGTTAGGATTACAGTTGAAATAATCCAACACCTGCCGGGGCTTCACAGTGTCAGCTGTCTTCGATTTTCTTCCACTTCCAGTCGGCGCTCGGTCGTCTGGGACTCCTTAAACGATTTTACCACCCGAGACACAGTTGTATGGGTGATTCCCATTTGTCTTCCGATACATCTCATAATCGTAGTTGGATTTTCTATGACGGCGCGCAAAATTCTACTGCAATTTTCTTCTTGTTTCGATGACATCTCAATAACCGCTAAACCATTATAACCACTGAACCTGTTATGAAATTTTGCACATGTAAACAATACACTCCAAACTAGTTATACTCAGATTTTCATTAATTTTTACCCACGGACAAAAAAGGTACACACGGATAAAAATGGTGCATTTTTTTCGAATAGAGGTCTTAGAACTTACAAAGGTGCATACATGTGAAGCTGAAAATGTCATTTAAAATAGCATAAAAAATATAGTGAAAGAGTTAGTATCAGTGCCGGTAAAAATCAATTCAACGCCAACATTTGATCAGGGCGAATCTGCTTTTGCAAAACTTTGGCTGCTAATTTATCGGAATTTGAATACTATTCCTTGAAAATGAATATATCAGCGGATAGAGATAAATCTCCTCTTCCTTAGAAAGTGCTTAATTTGTATTTGTGACCTTTTGTTCAAGCGAAAATGATTAGGAAAGCCATTGTTTACAAAAACAGATTCGCCCTAATCTAATGTTGGCGCTGAATTCATCTGCACTCAAATGAGCTGTAAATGAAGACAACCTCAACGAACAGACCAACTATCTTCTCGAATTTGGATTTTGAATTGACAGTATTCTCTTGACCAGAGCAACCGCTGAGTTTCGAAGTATTTATTTCTAGGGTTTTTTTTTCATTAGGGCGAATCTGCAATTGAAAGATTCTATTTGATTACTTTCTCTTCCATTTATGTTCCATTCGGCGTTACGTTTTTCATTCAACTATTTGTAGAGTATAGTAGCCAGCACTGTTGTGTTTCTATCTGTACTAAAGAATCCCTCAAAAGATGTATTATGGCGCTGTAATAAATGAAAGAGAGCGAGAGAGGAGAGAGCCTCTCATTGTTAGATTCGCCCTTTTGAAAAAAAAATCCTAGATTTAGTTCTGTTCATTCGTCTATGGATGAGCACTATCGCCGGAGCTGTTGTCAATCTCAATATTTAATTTCATCTAGGTGGGGATGATATTGAGTATCAAATGAAGACACAATATTTGATTCTTTTGATGTAGAACATGTTGTGTAATTCTTTTTGGCTCAGATCGATATTGCAAGTTTCACGAATTCCTAGACATTTGTGAAGATTGTGCGTGCAGTGTATTTTTTCCGCACTCAGCTTTTCCCAAAAATTTGCATTGACAGTTATGTTTGCATTTAGCGTGCATATGTATTTACATGACGTATTTACGATTATTGTTTATTTACAAATCAACAGAACAGCACACAAAATGGCTTCAAAAAAGTGTTTCGAACCAAATTCCGAACCTGCGAATAAAAAACGCCGTCAGAAATATCCAGCATCGGAGTCGGACACCAGTACGTACACGGAAGAGGAATTTTTGATGGACTCGGAAAGCGATCCGGAAGAAGAGTATAACGACGATTTGAATCCACTTCCGCTGGACATCAATTACGATGCTAATCTAACCACGGATGATGACCCAGAAGACCCAAAAACTGCTTCCTCCGGCGGGTTTTCTCAACAAAAACTACCGATTGGCAACTATAGCTGCTGGCTGTCGGTGTCTGTTCGTCATTTTAAAGGCCATTCTTCCGGAAAAGAAGTGGGAAAATGGGGAGTAGCAGGCGACAACGCAGAGGAATTTATTCACCAGGTTGTTTGCTCACAAATTCTTAAAGCAGGAGGTTGTTTTCCAGTGCGATGGAGCTGGTGCTGTCACTCAACCGGCATGGAGTGGCCGAGAGCCAGAAGATTGGGAATTTGCCTTATTCCAAGACACAGCCAACCGCAGGCATTATACCATTGACAAGGTGACCGAAAACATCCTTCAGCATTGGAAAACCAATGAAGTTTATCTATTCCTACACATATATTCTTTATCGGTGAATAATAAAGGTGTTTTCAAATCCGTCAAGGAAACACTTCTGGATCCGACGGCTCGAAATAAATCGGGAGCAGCATCTATAAAATCGGTGGACACGCTCTTAGCTAAACTTCGTGCTAGACATGGTGACCATATCCAGGCACAGGACATTGCCTGGAAGATGTGGGCTAATATTATCCATGCCTCAGAATCGCATCTTCAAGACGGTATGATAACCAATGCACCGCCTGTTGACATAGTTAAGCTATTCTCAGTCAAGGAATCACTGAAGGTACGTTCCATTCGACGAAACTTTTCAATGGCTTATAACGTCAACTCGGGGTACCATGACGAGATAGTCGCAATCCGAGAAATGTTTGACGATTTAGATTCCACCATACAAAGTTTGCCAACCAAAATGCAGTTGATCAAACGATGCATTGACGCATTGGAGGCACGTGATGCTACATGTGAATCATTAATTTCCGCTGCCGAAGATGCTGTCCGAGTTGAAGAAAACTCATTTTCTGAATCCCTGGCCGATAAAGTAGGCGAACAAGACGACACTGACCATCTTTAAACCGAGATATAGACGCGGCGATCCTCTATTGAAATCATTTATGTCCAATTTTTGAATAATTTGATCAAATGTACTAAATGAATTCTGCAAATAAATAAACAGCTGCTATTTTGTGTTTTATCCCTGCCTTTGATCTGATCCCGCCATGCAATCATACAATCCATACACTTTGGGGCCATTCGAAAATGATGTCCACGAATTTTTAGATAACACCCACCGCTCGCGTCCTACAGGATATACGTGGAAGACACTGGAGAGACGGGCATTACATATCCGGTCCGAAGAAATCATACGGTTCTGGGAAGAGCTGAATGCAATCAACTGGGATTATCATAATCTCCTCTTTCTTGATGAGGTGAGTTTCGACAATCGATCAATGCTACGAAAGAAAGGATACGGCGTACGCGGGAAGCGACTCGTATGTGTTGGAGAATTTGTCAAGAAGCCCAGAATGTCTTTGCTGTGTTTTGTTGGACAAAATGGAATACAGGAGGAGTTCAGTACATAAGGAACCTTTAATCGTACAACATTTTTTGAGTGCTGCCGTACTTACGTAGCAAATTCGGACGAGGTAGAGCGTCATCCCGGATCGCATTCCGTGTGGATATTAGATGGTGCCCGTATCCACTGTGACCCAATGATAATTTACTTTCTACGGTCACTGGGCATTATTCCAATCTTCCTGCCTCCTTATTGCCCGATGTACAACCCAATAGAGATCGTTTTCGGTCTCGCGAAACAACGTCTGAAGCGAATTTACCAGGAATGCAGCCACCGTGATATCCATCTGGTCGTGGCAGAAATTATGGAATCATTTTCAAGATTTCCAATGAATAATCTTTTCAGAAAATGTGGTTATATTCGAGGAGGACGATTCGATCCCACACTGCAGTTCAAAGACGATGTCGCTAACCTTGTTCCGAAAACAAATTTTCAACTGCCTTAAAATAAATAATATTTCATAGTCTCATTCCGACATAGATTTATTCCACGCCACACATTTTTGAAATTATTTTTCAATCAGCCTTGACGGAGTGTTACGATTAAGACTGAAGATCTGTCAGCACAAATGACAAACGTGCTGGACGATGAGGAAGGAAGATCTGACAAAATATGAACCGGAAAGAAACCGTCTGATTGCTGTGAGAATCTCGAGCTGGCTTACCAGAGGACTGAGGGAAGACGACGAAGTATCACGAAGGACGACCGGCACTAGGTGGTGGTGGTTGTGGTCAGAACAGGGATGTTGCTGGAAAGGCTAAGGGTCAGCTAAAAAAAGCTGCTGAACAATCACAAGCACAAGAATGAGAACAAATCGAGCCGTACCAATCACAACCAAAGTTATTAAACAAATTTCTAGTAGATTGCTCGTCCTCCGTTCTCATCTGCATTTTCATCGTCGTCCAGCAACGTATCATCTTCCTAAATAAATCCGGATTAATCTCAAATTCGCTACAAAAAAGGAATTTCTAAAACGTACCTTTGATGAACTCGAATGCTGTGCTTCTTCGAAGTTTTCCCGGACAGATGAAAAACACGGGTTTGACAGATTCTTTTTTTTCTATAGCATAGTTGTTCGCTTTGACATTTCGCCGAGCAGTGTACACGCTAAACTCAAACAACGGTAAATGTAAACTTTGGGACAATGTTGAGTGTGATAAAAAAATCACTGTGACAAAAAAATACTCACACTACTCTTATAAGGTGCAAAAAACGCAATACAGTTTCTACAAAATTGGTTGAATAGAAAATGAATTTTTGATGTTTGATAATCACTTGCAATTTTTACAAAGCTGGTCCTGAAACTTTAACCCCAATGAGTTATAAAAAATCGAGGAGTCAAAGAAGCATAACCAGTTGATTTGTCCACGTTCATCTTCGGTCTGCTACTTGTGTAAAATTTTAAACCGACATTTCAAATGTATGTCGTTATGCTCCTGGTAGGCGTTGCTGCAGTTGTGCGATAACTGTCATGTCAATGTTTATCAATAAAAGGCCTAGCACATAACCTGAAAAGATTTTTTTGTTTTTCTCTGCGGTTGCTTTTTATACCGGCTGCCCATACTTACTTTTACACAGGTTTTTAAGAAAAGGTATATAGACATCAATGTCTGTTCTCTGTGATTTGTCCATCGCCCTTGATTTTGACATCTGAGATTTTCAATACAAATACAATTCATGTACACTGACTCGAAATGCTTTTAATTGCGTATGATAGTAGGTGATAAAAACAGACGTTGGTTAGAATATAAAATGATGATACAAATTCTATTTGTAGCGGACTGAAAATTTCGACAAAATATCATAGCCACGAGGAAAAAAAGTTAAAATTATAATTCAATACTTAGGAGTTTCATGTATGATCTGAAATTATAAACCGGATATCTGAAATTTCGATTCGTAGTGAATCTTATAGATACTGCAGTGATTTTAATTAATAAAATGAACCATTTGAATTCCTTGTGTTACTACGGTAATCATGCAAAAAAGTCAGTAGATAAATACAGTTAAAAAACTAATTAATGTGATATTACTACAATGTAACTGACTCATAGCTTTGGGTCTTGACCAAGAGTTCCTGCTGAGCCCTTACGGCACGTCAAGCCGGGCAGTTCAGCGCAAGGTATTGAAAATAAATTACTCAATTCACCCTAAAACAAAGTCGATATAATTGAAACGAAAACGAAAAGTTTGTAAGAATTTGAAGACGCCATCCAGCGAAGGAAAATCCCTTCAAGCCTCCAATGATAATAAATCACCTTACAAATTAGTTCAGCTTCGCTTGTTCCTTCCATCGGATCTCAAACGACCTTAGTTACAACACCTCTTTATGTACAACAACATGCTATTTCGATCTGATTACAGGCGTTTGGCAGTCCTTCTTGAAGTACAAGTACACCTAGACTACTTGTAGCTACCAACTGTTAATTTATGCTCCCGCATCACGCAAATGTGTGCATCATTAGAAGGCAAAGGAGATTACTTCTCTATATCATCGGTTCTATAGGTGTACGAATTGGAAACAGAAAAAAAAGACTCGGTTGTTCTTTTCAAGCCTTAATATTGCAACAAACAACAGCATTACCTTATAAATTATTACGCCACTTGCTCTCATGCGGGACACCACTAATAGCAGTAGGACCAACCAGTACGTTCAACGAAATAATTCCGAGCTCATCGCAAATTTCCTCCCAAGGCAAAAAAACATAGAAAATGGAGTGGAAAAATCGTTACCTACAGCGATTCTGACTAATACTGGCAGCAGGTTGCTCTTATGCAATAATTCTTAGTGCTCTCCCGCTGTACCCTTATAATGGTCCTCCTTTGTTGCAATGGAATACGACTGGCTTCACTGTTCATCGCGTACCAACCCCCCCGCTGACCTCCCCCCCCACCGGACCGTTGAGCAAGAAGGCAAAAGATAAAGTACGATTGCTGCCAGGAAGGGGACCTTTTCTGAGGAGGTAAAAATCCTTGAAGATGAAATACAGCCACAAGGGGTTGGGCAACTGCGAGTGTACCTTCTGTAGTGTTTGTTTCGAACGGTTAGCTCAGTTCCCAGTATGGTAAGATAAATAAGTTCAAGGTAAAGTTGTCCGATTCTCGTGCAAGATATTATGAAGCAAATTTCCATGTTTCTTTTGCAAGGATGCTTGCGAGAAATGCTGATTGTGCGATACGGCGACTACCCGGGAGAGGAATGATTTCAGTTGAATTTTCCCCCGCCCTCGGCTTACCTCCCAAGAACTCATTAAAGATTTAACAATTCGATAAATATTGGCAGTGATTGATTAAATCGGGATAGCTTTTTCATGCAAGGAGAACAGATTTGCTTTATTATTGTGTTGAGGAAGGTGAAAACTTTGGATCTGTTAGGAGTTTCTAAAACATGTTTCAAAAGAGAATATACACTTCAATAGTAATAGTTAAATAATTTAGAAGTTTGGTGGCGGTGCAGGTCCTGTACGTCAATGATGAAAAATAGAAGTTTGCGGAAGGCCGCTCGATTTGCTCATGAAGTGGACCAGGAAGAAGCACTAAATACTCATAGTGACTTTATACAGAACTTGAAATATGAAATTACAGCCGAAAACAGAACAAACTTCGCCGCTCTGATAAATTCATATTTATTCACATCGAGATCAACAAAACCATCTGGTATAGGGATACAATGGAGTAGCACACGTGTTGCCATTCGATAGAATAACATAAATATGATGAGCAAAGGCATAGTCACATCGACAACTTCTTCCGTTTTAAACGGTCATCCACAGCAAACTCATGAAACATGCCTGTCCCGACAACTACTTGAAATCCGTATTTCAGTATTTCGTTTACCAGCTTCATGCAGAGTTTCCACGCATGCGTTCTGGCAACACTTGGTATTTGGGAATTTTACGTTTTCAAACCGGATCGTTTCTTGGTCCGCACAAAAAAAAATTTACCTGTCGCGTAAAATTTCCCCTCGTTTAATTTCAAGCCAAAAGAAGTGCAAACAACGAAATTGTTTGCAATCTTGCATGCGCCATACAACAATGCTAGCAATCTTTCATACAACAGACTAGATTCTGGCATTATCCGGCTTAAAGTTACATGAAAGATTCCATTAGTTTCTGCCAAATCTAGCGTTCCCTTTAGGTGCATAAGACAAGGCAGAACATTACATGATTTTTTTTTTAAACTGTGTGTTGGATGATACTTTGCGAAAAATCAAAGTTTAAAAAAAAAGTCCTGCGTCGAAATGTTCTAATTCTACTTAAAAGAAGCAATCAGCGCGCTTTCATTTTTCGTGTGCGTGGTTCACGCCAAGCTCCTAGCTTGTGGTCCACTATCGTCCACTTCAGAAACCTTTGGAGGACCCTTGAGACGGTCGAACGATGTATGTTCATAAGTTTTTGCAAGGCATGATGCAACAACCGAGGATATTGCTTTCATCTCGACCGAAACCTCACTGCAAACTGCACCACTGAATGAATGTAAGCAATACACTCTAAACAGAAACTGGTTGTAACTTTTTTCATATTTCACCGACATCAAGTTGGTTCATTTTGGTCATGAATGATTTTATTCACGCAAGCTTGAATATGTCACAATAATAATCAACTCACACTATACCTTTTCTCCATTGCTGATAATAGTAGACGATAACAAATGTTATCAAGTTAGCACTTAAGCGATGAAGCGTCTCGAGTCCACCTAGTTCCTAAGGGGAGAGATAAAAATCTTCTTTTATTTTTTCAATTGAAAATCGGTATGAAAGCAGATTCGATTAGCGAAGTGCTTTAAAAAAAACCTTGACAACTGTTTCTTCAATTATTGCAGTTTATTCAAGAAACAGATATAAAAGTATAAGTGACAACTCTGTACGCACTTCTACCATAGACTAACTCTAAGACCAGTAGGTCCCATACAAAAACGATTTTTTTCTTGGCTCAGTCAGTACTAGCACATCGGTCCCAAGCTCGGTGCCAAGCTTAATAATGCGCCCCTAATAATGAACTCACACGAACACACTCTCAAATATTCTGTCAAAATAATACAGCAAATTTAAAGAAAGGCGCAAATATGTATAGGAAGGTGCTGGCTTCAAGATGTACAGGGGATGATCAAAAAGGAGAAGACTAGCAAAATTTTGTCCAGATTCAAAGTGATACAGTTCGGTGAATAATAAACCGTTTTTGATGAAACTAGAAGAAGGGAATTTATTCTAATTTTAGCATGTTTATTCAAAACTTGATCCGGACACCGGAGATAGCACGGATACTTTGAGGTTATGTCAAATGTGCTAATTTTCTGCAGCTCGTAATTTTTTATGTTACTTGGAAATCGAAAATATTATATTTTTTTCAGAAATTAAAATTCATAACAAGTCTTTCAGTGGTTAAAGATTGTGAATCGGCTCATAAACAACCGAGATATGGCCATTTCCGTAAAGTGTAGTTTTTTACCCTATTGCCTGACACTTCTTATGTTGAAAAACTCCTTTTTAATTTATCTGTAACTCTGCGTACCCGTAACCAAATTAGATGCAACTTTTTCCATACGATTACAAATTTATCCTAGTTTTTGGAAGAGTAGCGGACATTTCGTTATTTTCCGTAGTTCCGGATTCATTATCGGGAATCGTGAAGGAAGTACCCTACCAGTGTAATGGCCAGAGTTAGAACTGTATCAAACCTGGCTTGCGACAAACCAAACTTCATGATTTTACAAACCAATACCACTGGTAGTCAACCTGAGAGTATTATTTCACATTCGTCACACCTGGTGACGTTCCTGATTCCGGGTTCCCCCAGGGAAGTGGCCAGATTTCGAATGATGTCAAACCCTGGCTTGCGACACATCAAACTTCATGATTTTACAAAACAATACCGCTGGTGGTCAACCTGAGAGTATTCGGTCACATTGGCCACACCTGGTGACGTTGCGGATTTCGGGTTCCCCCGGGGAATTGGCGAGATATAGAACGATTCCAAACTATGGATTGCGACACATCAAACTTCATGATTTTACAAATCAAGATTACTGGTGCTCAACCTGAAAGTTTTCGGTCACATTGGTCAGACCTGGTGACGCTCCGGGATCCGGGTTCCCCCAGGGAAGTGGCTGGATTTAGAACGATGTCCAACCTGGCTAGCAACACATCAAACTTCATGATTTTACAAACCAATACCACTGGTGGCGAATCTGAGGTTTCTATTGTGGGCATCAGGATTCAATGGCAAATTATTCAAACATAGTTTCGAAAATATATAAAAGTTCGGATATGCTAACAATAATTCAGTTATTTTGATTAGATAGATCGTTTCAAAGGAAAATCGCGTTTAATACGGCGTGGGTCCACCATTCACATTAAAAACGGCCAGGATATGCCTAGGGATGGAATCGTACAATTTTCGGATTGTTTCGGTAGGTATTTTATACCACTCATCGATCAAAACCTTCTCTAACGCTTTTAGAGACGATGGTGGTGGAAATACACTTTTCACGCGTGCTTCTAATGTAGACCAAAGTGGCTCGATAATGTTGAGGTCTGGTGACTATGCTGGCCAATCAAGGTGATGAAAATCTGTGTCATGCTCTTCGTACCACGCCTTTATGATTTGAGCAGTGTGGATTGGAGCGTTGTCATCTTGGAAGATTCTTCTGCCATCAGGAAAGATGGTCTTCATCATTGGCAGCACCTGTTGGGCAATTGTGCTATTTTAAGTATATTGTGAAGGTTTTCTAAAAAATACCTGGTCATCCAATATTTCTTGATAATCTTTGGCCTTTATTTTTCCCTTCATAGCAACTAAAGGCCCAAGAGAATGCCACGATATTGCACCCCATACCATAACTGACCCCCCGCCATGTTTAACGGTTGGCAGAAAGCAGCCAGGGTTGTAGGCTTCTCCAGGAGTACGCCATACGTACACTCGACCTGTAGTTGGAAACAAGGTAAAAGATGATTCGTCCGACCACACAACTTGGTTCCATTGATCTGGCGTCCATTCCGTATGATCCTTGCACCAGCGCTTCCTGTTTACCGCGTTTTGCGGTTTTATTAGCGGTTTAGAAATGGCCGCACGAGCGTAAAGATTCATGTCGTGCAGCTCCCTTCGGACAGTTGATGTAGAAACTGGTTCTTGAAGCGCATTGTTCAAAGCAGCAGTTGCTTTAACAGCACTAATGCGTCTGTCTGCTTTGACTATGCGCTTCAACGAACGTTGCTGCCGGTCATCCATCTTCTGCTTCCGTCCACAGCTACTTTTATCAGGCGATGTTTTTCCATGTTTTTTATATTCCGACATTATCCGGCAAACTGTGGCCCTGGCAACACCAACCAGTTTGCATGTTTCAGCGATCGAAGCACCGGCTTCTCGAGCACCGACTTTACGGCCCCGTTAAAATTCCGTAAGCCCTAATGGCATTTCGAACTGCACACTTCAGCACTTAACCTTGATTTGTCCCATGCGCAAGCACTCAATTCTGTCACCATTTGTCTTCTTCTATGCAAACATGTACACGGATAAAAAATAATACCCGATTTGAGTTCTATTCCGTCAGGTCGATGGTTCCGTACGCCAAATTAATTTTGAGTTATTTTTCAATTAATTTTGAGTTATTAATTTTGAGCTATTTTTAGTTTAGGTATTGTTTTGTAATATCATGAAGTTTGATGTGTCGCAATCCATAGTTTGGAATCGTTCTATATCTCGCCAATTCCCCGGGGGAACCCGGAATCCGCAACGTCACCAGGTGTGGCCAATGTGACCGAATACTCTCAGGTTGACCACCAGCGGTATTGTTTTGTAAAATCATGAAGTTTGATGTGTCGCAAGCCAGGGTTTGACATCATTCGAAATCTGGCTACTTCCCTGGGGGAACCCGGAATCCGGAACGTCACCAGGTGTGGTCAATGTGAAATAATACTCTCAGGTTGACTACCAGTGGTATTGGTTTGTAAAATCATGAAGTTTTATATGTCGCAAGCCAGGTTTGATAGAGTTCTAACTCTGGCCATTACACTGGTAGGGTTCTTCCTTCATGATTCCCGATAATGAATCCGGAACTACGGAAAATAACGAAATGTCCGCTACTCTTCCAAAAACTAGGATAAATTTGTAATCGTATGGAAAAAGTTGCATCTAATTTGGTTAAGGGTACGCAGAGTTACAGATAAATTAAAAAGGAGTTTTCCAACATAAGAAGTGTCAGGCAATAGGGTAAAAAACTACACTTTACGGAAATGGCCATATCTCGGTTGTTTATGAGCCGATTCACAATCTTTAACCACTGAAAGACTTGTTATAAATTTTAATTTCTGAGAAAAATATAATATTTCCGATTTCCAAGTAACATAAAAAATAACGAGCTGCAGAAAATTAGCACATTTGACATAACCTCAAAGTATCCGTGCTATCTCCGGTTTCCGGAAGTCAAATCAAGTTTTGAATAAACATGCTAAAATTAGAATAAATTCCCCGTCGAACGCTTCTAGTTTCATCAAAAACGGTTTATTGTTCACCAAACTGTATCACTTTGAATCTGGACAAAATTTTGCTAGTCTTCTCCTTTTTGATCATCCCCTGTATAGCCAGTCAGTCCCAGCCTCATTAAATTGATTCATTGCATAATTTCACTAATTTCGATCAAGTAGCCGTTGATTTGTGCCGTCAGTGCAAGCCCAGCTAATTTATGGAATTAAGAACGACTAAAATATTTACCTGCACTTAGTAATTCAGAAAAGCACCAAAAATGAAAAAGTCACTAATTATTAGCCTGTACCAACAAATAATGTGTGATCAGATTGAATGAGCATAAAAGATGAAAAGATCTTCGACAGTACCTATGTCAAATAAAGCAACAGCTATTAGTATATGTGCAATTAAATATGGCATATTTCCTCAATTATTAATTGACACTAACTATGCTTTCAATTTTATTGATTTTCCATAAAAACAGTAAAATGAGATGGATAAATAACCATATAAATATCCATTGCTCATTTTTGTTTTATGGGAAAATCAATAAATTGAAGACATATGCGAATAGTTTATGCTCAATTACATAATTTGCGGATATACTGCCATATTTATTTGCACATATACTAATACTGTTGCTTTATTTGATGATTTACCGGTCTTAATTGATGATTCATTATTGCCATTAAGAACTTCGATGGCATTTATTTTATGAGGTTTAGGTTCCGGTCGCACAGTTCTAGATACTGTTTTCATTAGGGCGAATCTAATATTGAGAGACTCTCCTTGAATACTTTTTCGTTCATTCGAATTTCAATCACGTTTACGTTAGTCATTCTATTATTAGTGGTGTTTACCAGCCTTTACCAACAGTGCGTGTTCTGTACTAAGGAGTCCCTCTAAAGTTTTATAATAGCGCTGTAATGAATGAAAGAGAGCGAGACAAAAGAGAAACTCTCTTTGTTAGATTCGCCTGATTGAAAACAGTTCCTAGAATTCTTCATTCCATTTCTCGGCCAATGTGTGGCCTTGAAAAATCACTTCGCACTTTTATAACAGATTTTCCCTCATTAATCACATGAAACCTGCTGCAGAACCATGATTGATTATCACAATAATGTAGGTGAGCAAAGTTCATCGTTTGTTATTTTTAATGAGGTGAAAATAAATTACCACCTTTAGCACATTTCTTTGTGGAAAAAAAGACTTTAGTCCAGTGTTGAAAAGTCCGGAAGCATTTTGGGCCATCCATAAAGAACATACTGTGAATGAATATCTGAACGGAGTAGAAAGATTGTGGTATTTACGTAATTTACCGGTAATTTTTTGCCATTATTGAGCCATTTGTTATTTTCTGTGGTGCCTGATGGCTATAACGCAGCATCCTGAAAAGGTGAAAACGGCGATTTAAGTGATTAATTACTTTACCCCCACGTCGTTCGAAAAAATCAACCATCGCCGGCATCGTAAGAATCTGTTCAGTGTGGAGTTCTCAGAAACACTTTTTGTCTTGCTATTCAGGTTCCGGAAGGAAGAGCTCCCACCAGTTGCAAATTGAATGGACTTTTGTTACGGATTCTAGCCAATCGATCGACATCTGACAGGCTGAATGCTAGTGGAGCTTGATTTTTTCTCTACAGAGAAGAGTCGGATAACATGAAGGACGTCACACTAATTTAAACTACACTTTTGAATCAACATTTGCTTTCAATCTGAACCCTTCTATCAGTGTCATTTTTTTATTCGTTTCATGGATTTTCCAATGGAAGGAGGGTATTTTTGTTTCATTTCCTTCAGGTCACAATGGTTTTTCAAACTGGAGGATTTCTGGCAAATGCGAGGATGAAACTTCTACTTCGACCTTTGATTGCATAAGCCTAACAGAATAAGGTCATTTCCTGCTGGAAGAGTTTACAGTCAGGAGGAGAAAATTTAAACTTAAAACGAATTAGTAGGCTTTTCAGTTTCAAATATCTTTCGAACCTTGCAGAAATCCAAAAGCACGAGTGTGCCAAAAACTTAGTTTTATAATTTCAAAAACTGGTATGTTTTAAATTGTTATCTTTTTTGTTTTCTTTTAAATGCAAATAGCATTTAAAAGAAAAAGTCGTCTTGAAACAAAAAATAGTAAACCCTTTGAAGAAAACGACGAAAACAAGGCAACATTATTTTTGATAAAATTCAGGATGATTTAAAAATGTTTTTAGGTAGATTATTATTGCTGATGGAAAAAAAAGCTCAACGAAAAGTTGAAAAGCTCAACAAGGAAAATGTTAACTGGTACTTGATATTTGACCAACCAAAAGTGTCTGGCTCTAGCAACACAAAAGTCGGTAGATCTTAAAAGAGTTTTGACGAGGTTTGTGACAGAACCGAGCGATTAAAAGCTAAAAAGATGAGGGAGAGATTGAAGAAGCCGAATAATTTGAAAATCGGCCAGTAGCTCAAAAGTATATATAATAATATATAAATATATGTAAAATTTCACTTTTTGGATTACCCTATTTCAAAATGGGTCACCCTGATGACAAAATGAAAAATCATTTTCCAAAAAGAAGCAATCTTACCAAATACTGCGAAATTCTATGATCCACTTTATCTTTTTGGTGTGGAATTGCTGAACTATCAAATTTTACGGATATTCTGTCACTTCCAATAGACCATGAAATGGACACTCTCAGCCGTCAATTGTTCTCCACATCGCTTGACCCCTTACATTTTATTTACAAATGATTTTGAAAAACAAATTGTTGTGCTTTTGGAAGAGACTAATGAGATTATCATTTGATTGGATGTTACGAATATTCCAGTAGCCATATTTCAATAGTTTGGGCTAAAACGACAATTTATGTAGAATATAGATTATCATCGGCCCAAATCAAAAGCTTGTCTATGTAAAACATATTTTTAGACTTTTCTCCACCTTTTGTTTGAAATGGAACCACTGTGGGGTAGCATAGTTGTGTCCAGCTTGCAATATATTTCGTCATCCATCAAAATTAATGGATTATGAAACAAGCTTAACATTTTATTAAGCTTTCGGCATCGCTCTTTAGCTCGTTCTAGCTGTTCCGCGCTCCATTTTGGCGTTTTTTTTTTTGTATGTCCTGATATTTCTTTTTGACGCTTTGGACAAATCCAATGGATACTCTAAGTTTTTTGACAACCTGGCGGACTGTGTTCATTTTTTCGGATAACAGGAGCTCAACACATTTCTTATCCTTTTGTGGGATGACAGGGCCGCGCCTGGTTCTGGATCTTGGCAGATCGTCCGCAATACGTTCCTCTCCAATTTATTTGATGATTTCGTGCACACCAGTATTCGATTTTTTTTTTCACAATCAATACGTCTACAAGACAGTCCTTCGTAGTATTTTTGAATATCATTTCTTATCCAATCTTATCCTATATCTAATCTCATCAATTCGCTCCATTTTGTTAAACTCTAACTGTTTTGAGGGGATTTTTTTGAATGATCGTACAGGTTTGGGCCTAAGGGTCTCACATTGTTACGAAACTGTGTCCACCAAAAAAACCAAAAAAACAATATTAAAAAATAGGGATTGCCAGTTTCCTGGAAAACGTAAATTGAGGTCTACCAATTTTCCCGAACATCACTAACATCAAAAATTCCTTACTCAAGAACGATTCATCGTAGAATAATTTTTTTACTCCTTACTGTGATGAAATTTTCCTCAAAAATTTGGAAAAAATGTGATTTAAAAAAAATCCAAAATTTTCCATAGTGAAGGAAAATTGCTTGGAAAAGCCAGAAAAACCATTTACTGAGTCATAATTTTTTGTTTTGTTTATTAATGTTATTGTTATTGTTCTTGAATTATGAATTTTCGAAGTTAGTGATGTTCGGGAAAAGCGGAAAACTTCAATTGGCGTTTGCCAGGAAAACTGGCAACCCCAATATTGATTTTTGTTCATATATCCATGAACCTTACGCGTAGATGATCGAAGCGTGCTTTGCTCGAAGATGGAAGCAAATATGTTTTCTTCCGTCAAATTTTGGAATTTAACTCTAGTTTAACATAAAGTATTGTTGTTTAATATTTTATTACTGTTTTGAGTGGTTTATTTGAAGAAACCTGTTGAAAGCTCGGATTGCGAAATAGAAATCAGTGAATTCGAAAAACAGTTCCAGACGCGAGCAGAGTAAATGAAAAAATGATTAGGCATGCAAGAAGACTTGTTCGAATCGCAGACCATGTAGAATCGAACGGTGAAGTGACACTTTCATGGGGTTCAAAGTCCTGACCGGTTAAAAGTCCTGAAATGTCGGCAGACTGGTTAAATGGAGTTTTGGGAACAATCCTCAAGTAACACATAAAACATCTTTTTAGAATGATTAGTAATTGTTTGTTTTATAAATGTATTATAAACGTATTGCAAAACATATATAGCTCGGATCGGTTTGGATCTCTCGTATTCTATACATATCAAACTGACTTACGATTGAGCCTCAAATACATTTTTCACTGCTGGAATTTATTTATACTTTATTGTTATTAAAAACATGAACAGAACATGATTTTATAGGTAGTTTTAAATACTATTGAAGTTTCATTACACCAACTTTGTTTTGCATAACATTTGTTTTTCTCATAAAGATGATTTTGTTTTACAAGATTGTGGTTTCACTGCCAACGGGAAGCATATCATAGATACTCAGAGTTGGCTTAGCAAAGAAGCTAAGAGCAAGAAGTTGCGTCGTTCATCAAGAAATATCATAAGCGTGAAGACGCGGTGTTCTGGCCGGATCGGGCGTCGGCCCACTACTCGATCGTTGGAGGAGATGGAGTGGCTGAATATTGGTGTGATACCCAAGTTGGCGCGTCCCATCGAGATTTCTGGGCCAACCTGAAGCGTTAGATCTACTCCAACATTTTTTCGCAAAAACTGAGGAGGAGTTGCTAGAATTTGTTTGCAAGTAAGCTTGAATAATTACCTTCCAGGGGAAATTTATCAAAAGCAATTATCTGTCTTAGCTGTTTTATATTACCATTCGAACCATTCGACTAACCGTGGAAACTTTTAAGAAACACCTCCAACATTAATTTGGATTCAGGAACATATCTTAGTTTTGACACTGTTGATTCTGATAACTTCATATGAAATCTTATAATCTCCTCCAATAATCGTTTCTCAAACTAATAAATCGTATTGTACGCAGTTTCATTATTTGCTACAGTGTATTGGCGTATTGTATATAAAGTTCTCTTCATTATGTTAAATGTTGAAATGGAAGTATCAAGCTCAGGATGTTGTTTGTTTCATAAAAATCTGAATATTTAACAAATATATTCACGATATTCTCGTTTAACCCCGTTCTCATGAATGATGAAACACCGTTTTGCATCTTAATCCAAAAAACACATGTTGGAAAATCTAAAATATTCTCACCGCACAATTTATTCCATTTCCAAATCACGTGCAGGATCACATGCATGCATTACTTGCCCTTCGAATACATAGCACAATCCACATTGTTTGTTTTTCACAAAACATCCACTCTTCATCCGACTTCGCCTCCCCTGGCCCAGGTCTTTCTTTGACCCCGAATAAACAATCAACCGAGCACCAGCCGCACTGGCGCTGGAGCATATAATGGCTGCAATAATTGCAATTTGTTAGCTACCATTTCTCATTCCGGACCGCCTAGCAAACGGGCTGCTAACGTTTGTGGTAAGACATACTATTATGTGCAGATTTGTTAGGTATTTTCTGTCTACTGTACTGCTTCACTCCCAGCCAGGGGATAATTTTCCCGCATGCTGTCAAATCGACAAAAATACAAAGCACAAATCCCAGACAGAACATGCCATTCGAAGGAAAGCTTTCAGCTGGCCGTCCAAGGAAAGTCTGTCCATTTTAATGAATTACAGAATGGATAACGTGATTGGTGTTCCGTGGAAGCCACACAATTGATTCCGTCTGTCCTCCTCCCTAACCCCGGAAATGAATGGCACACGGCCATTGCATCGCTGCCTGGTCACGTAGTTCGATAAGTTCTGTTCTGACTGATTGCCAGTCGTGATGAATTTTCAATTACAGTTGAGGTAATCGAAAATTTATTTATGAATGATCGTATCGCAACTGGTTATCTGGTTGGTTTTTCACTCGGTAGGTACGTCAGCGATTATGGGACTGAAATAGGATTCGGTGTGATTGGTGACATGATTCAGTTAGGCATAATGGGGTTAATTTTAAAAACCTGATTGAAAGGTGGATTCCGGTAATGAATATAAATAGATTGAGTCGTCATTAGACATCGATTTATTGTTTGTATGTATCATAGTGACAGCTGTATGCAATGGTGCAATTTTATTAGTAAAAAACCCGCATTAATCCACCGATGATGAGACTGAACCCTTCTTACACTTCACCAGAATAACGAACTCAAATGTGGCCAATAATGTACTGGATAGATATTTTCATTCGAAATCCCAGGAAGATCCAGGAACATTCGATATGTCATATATTCAGTTTATAAAATTAACTATTTGTCAATCCTGAACGTATTGTTCATCGAAGTGATTAACATATTGCCATTAATAGTCTTTAACAGGCTGTTTATGTCAGTTATATACAAGAGAACTTACATAAATATTAGAAATTTCATAAAATCAGTCCAAAGAATGAATTATTAGACAATCCTAAGCGTCAATTTTGATTATCGATATGGATTCAAGATGCTTAATAAGTACATATTCGTTGAAAATAGTAAATGGAGACTTTGTGCGACACAATAGAATGCAAGCGGCATCGATTGGTGTGATTGGGCTTGTTTGGTTTTGCACTGCAACGAGTATATTTTCATCTCACAATTATGTGCTCTCAGGTATTGTTTTGGTCATATCTCCATGAAGAATTATTCAATCATAATGAAATTTTGACCAGTTATTTCATAGATTTCAAAGCTTTGATTTGGCACCAACAAAACTAAAATCGGTACACAAATAGCTCAGTATGTAATCGGAGACTAAACTGTTTGATTTCTATTATAATAGCCCGTCAAGTACTGTTTCGTTCATATCTTCGTAACGAAATGTCCGAATGAAAAAAAATCAATAGCGTTCTATGGGAATGTTGTAGTTTCCATTTGCCGTCAACAGAACTGAAATCGGTTCACAGATGGCTGAGAAACCGATGTGACATTATTTGTAACGCACACACACATATACACACACATACATACACACATACATGTGCTCAGTTTGTCGAGCTGAGTCGAATGGTATATGACACTCGGCCATGTGGGCCTCGGATAAAAAGTCGAGTTTTCAAGCGATCTTAATACCCTTCTATTGATGTAAGAAGGGTAAAAAGGGATTTAGACAGATTTTTACTCTCAATAATTCCAGTTTTAAAGGAGAATGGTAATACCTCTCAATTTATTGCTTGCCTCTGTACCTCCTGTCTTCCTCAGATTTGACCTTCATGGGATGGTTCCGTAGTGCCTGTTTCATAATAGCCCAGTATTTTTCGAAGGGCCTTGGTTCCGGTGCGTTGGGGGGGGGGTATCGTGTCCTTGGGTACGAAAGTAACCCCGTTGGCTTCGTACCACTCTAGGACAACATCTTAATAGTCGCACGAAGCTAGATCCGGCCAGAAGATCGTAGGGCCCTCGTGTTGCTTCAACAGAGGAAACAAACGCTTTTGTAGACACTCCTTGAAGTTGATCTCTTCGTTTACAGTTCCGGTAGCCACAAACGGCGCATGTATTTTTTGGCGAACTTTGAGTTTCTGCTTCCTTACATCCTCAAGATCATCAAACTTGTGCTGGGCGGTGAAGAACAGTCGCCCCAGAAGCAACCAGAAATCTGCCTTGACGTGAGTCTCATCATCCATGATGAGAAAATGAGGCTTCGTCGGCATCTGGGTGTACAGTTTCCGGGCCCGTGACTTTCCCACCGTATTTTGCCGTTCTTCACGATTTGGTCCTTGGCTCTCTGAACGAAGGACTTGGACAGATTCAACGTTTTGGCCACATTTCTGACCGAAGCATTGGGATTCTGCTTAAACGCTTTCATGAAACGCTTGTGGTACTGATCACTTTTAAAACATTCATTCTGACCGCATTTCTCCTTCCGTTCGATGCTCAGAGTTTCTTAGTAACGTTTAATCACACGACTCACTGTTGACCTCTCGATTTCGAGTGGTTTACGATGTCCCGATGACAGAGTTGAGGATTTTCCAGGTGCTTGCGCAAAATCAATTCGCGACGTTGCTTTTCGACGCCATATCTTCCAATTTTCGAAAAACTGACAGCAATAAAAATACGACAACTAAAACACTCTAAACTACTTCCACCCAAATTTTCAAGAGAAAATACCCAATGGATAATTTTCTACTGTGTCCCCACAGTGCGTCTGAAATCAATACCAGTTTGGTGTCGTTTGGATTTTTATCAAAGAGGAATAGGCATTTACCTGGCAATTTATTTTATTGCCATCATTACTATTCTATATCAATTCAATAAAAATACATTTTATGTAGCTTGAGCTTACGAAATAGGAGAATTTAAAAATTTCCCAGTTTCCAAATTTCCTAGTTTCCCAATCACAATCGTTCTACTAATACGCTCAAAAAAGTTTTTTTTTAAATAGTGTTTAAAAAAAGTGAAAGGGCTTACGAAATAGTCATTATCATGATAAGCCATGAAATTTAAACGTTCTTTTGAAATTTACTAACATTGTTTTGAAAAAAATATATATTCATTTTTAAACACTTAAAAACAGTTAAAATTTGATTTCTTGGAGAAACTTCATTTTCATGACTATTGTATCTATTTTTCTTATTTATTCACGCCCCCCTTTTGTTTTCGTACCAGAGTTCTGTTTACAAATTGAAATCCCAGTTTCAGAATGATTTTCGAAAGCGTTTTGAGTCCTATAATAAATATGCAGAATTTCTACTCGATCGTTGAAACTATATTTTGGCGCCCGCGGTTTTAATTTTACATAGGTTATTTCATGGAGAAACTTTTAAAGGGAAAAAGTTGGGCAGCAGCAGGATATCGGTTTTCCTCCATGCTGGCATAAAGTGGTTTCTTCGCGCAAACAGCAGAAGGCTGCAGGTGGCAGTGCTACTCGAATGAAACAGTCCCCGAAACTAACATCCCGTTCACACTACAACGTATATTACGTGATATGGACTATCTTGATATCAGCATCTATACATCTAGTTTTCACTGGAAATAATGTGCATGGCATTTAATATCAAGATACTCTTTATCACGTAATATAGGTTGTAATGTGAACGGGGTGTAAGGGCACTCTTTTCTATCGCTGCCATTTGAATATACATTTTTATTCGACTAGTCTGACGGCTCACCTCATTGTTTACACCCAAACGTCAAACCGAACACAGCTCAAGGCAATGTTTCACGCGCATTTCGAGAGATTGGATAGATTTCCGTTAAAAAACGCCGTGCCATCGTGCACAAGTGGAGCTCTATTACAGAATAAGCAGTTGAATTTTGCACTAATATAATTCGTCCCAAATGGCTCTCAAACGCAAAGTGGAACTACATTTTTTTCATAAATCCAAACAAATATTATCTGGAAATTCACATGAATTTTTGCAAATAAATATGTGTGGATTATTTTCCGTGTACCCTATCGGAAAAAAATATTGGTGCTTACCTTGCAATTGACAGCCTAGTGCGAAACAGAGAATTACTTTTGTATGAGATCGCGGGAACGTCGACCACTGAAACAGCTTTCCGTAGCAATAGCAATTAGAATCAAGCAACTACAGGGTGCATGACGATTTTTTGCATTAATAGAATAATGACACCATTTATAATAATCAAGAATCTTCTCACGAGTCACCATGGTCTAGTGACTCACTAGTAGTGAGATCAACCACGAATTTAGTATCAGCGCATTCCAAAAATACAGGATTTAATCCCATGTCATAAACATTTAAAAAAACGCTTGGCAACTCCACGTGGTGGCGCTTTTTTTTAATAACATTTTAAGTCAATATAGTAGATCAGCCTGTCGTTCATGCAACCCCCAAAGAAATGTTTTTTTTTTAATTTGTAACAAAATATTCGTGGCTCTTTTTAATGATTTCGTACAATTCACGAACGTTCTTTCTGTGCCTCGTGCTGTTGTCGGTTGTGCATGTTCCATTAATTACGAAGGTAGCTTCATAAATAGTACAAATCAGTTTCGTTGCAAAAAACAACGATTAGATTTGATACGTAATATAAACTATTTTCAGTGTACTTAGACGCTTCCGGACACGTTTTACCATGTTTTGATCCATAGTTGTCATCACCGCTTTGATGTTAGCTTTGGCAACCAAAATGTGGAGTCAGGAGTTCTGTTGGTATTCCGTTCGACTAGGTCGCACGCGAAACAATCCGAAAACTCATATCGGGACTGCTAGGGGTTCAATTTTCTTCTCCCAAAACTCTGGAATATTTCTAAGCATTGTGAGCAGTTGTCTTGTTGAAAGATGAAATGACGGCCAGCAGAAACCTTCTTCATCCACAGCTGTTACGTTCACCATAAAAGCATATCTGTCTCATCTGGAAAAAAACAGCAAGTCGAGTAAAACGCTGTTGAAAATTTATTTCTCTGGTAGCTGTTATGGGTTGGACAACCTAGTTTTGGTGTGTAAACGATATTTTCTTAAAGGTACTTTCAGTGCCTCTAGCATTACCCCTACCTCCCCCCCTCCTCCCACCGGAACCACCTTTCAGTATTACTTCGAGGAGGTGGCTATTGTGCGTTAAACACCCGCTTATGTCTAACTACTTAGGACTTTAGTAGTTAGTTGATCCCTGTGGCCTGTCGCTGGTCATTTCGCCACTTGTCCTGTAGCTCTAAGACAATTTGTCGCCGTTTTTGCCGCGTCCCAAGTGTCCTGTTCTTGATATATTCTCTGGAACAGATTGTCCGGGGTCGTGCCCCAACCGCTCACGGCCATCATGCCGTTCCTCGCGTCGTTGAAGCGAGGGCAAACGAAAAACATATATTCTGCAGCTTCGTCCGCTTCCGCGCATACGGGATACGCGTGTCCGTACTTTTGCAGATACTGTCTGAAGCAGCCGTGACCTGGCAGTGGAACTTCCCCATGATGCTGATCGAACCATCCAGATGTTTTCGGAATATGTCGGTGGGTCCACCGACCTTTGGTGGAATTATTCCACTCCCTTGGCCACCTGGCCATCGATGTAACACTGGTGGTCCTGTGAATACTTCTTGTGACCCTTTTCTCGAAGCACTATGCACAGTAGCGGACTCTTCGCCTCTTCACTGAATTGCCACTTCGGCCGTCTTGGTGACAGACAGAATGGCATCCACCGTCGACTTCCCTTTACGGAAGCCAAACTGGTTTTTTGACAGACAGTCAGTCTGTTGAGTACAGCCCTCTCGAGCACTTTACCCGCTGTAGCCAACAGGCATAAAGGTCTTCGGTAGCAATACTAGAGTCTGGATTTTCCAGGCGTCCTGGAAGACGCCCTCGTCCAAACATCTTTGCATCGCCGCCCTGAACATTCCGGGCGCCAGTGAAGTAACCGTCTTGATGGCAAGGTTCGTATACCGTCATGTCCTAGCACTTTGTTTACCTTTAGAGATTTGCCTATCGCGATGAATTCTTCGTTTGTAACTGTCGCTTAGTCCCTTTCGTCTGCGGTGCCATTGACGTGAGGCAATTCTGCCCCTATGGAAGGCCAGGGTCTCTGGTCATGGCTCGGGAAGAGTCCCCTATTGATCGTTCATCATCGTCATCATATAGATGACCTGTAATAGCTCTGGTGATTGCTAGGTTGGAGCTGTCATGCGCTTGGTTTGGCCATTACCACCCGATAGGCGTCACCCTAAGGGTTTGCGTTGGCTTTCGAACACAGACCCTCGAAGCAGGCTTGTCTGGTGGCTCTTTCTCTTCCGTAAGAGCAGCCTTAGCGGTGGCTAGCACAACGCGGCGCTCCATTCTTTCAGAATTCGACCGCGCTCTTTGCATCCTCCTTCTAGATCGGTGACAGTTTCTCCGGAGGTTGTCTCTGTCAACCAGTACCAGTGGCAACGGTCTGGTGCAAGCCATTTGATATTCGTTCGATTCATGTATTGATCCTAGTTACAGTTATTTTTTTCATCAGAAATAAAGATCAACGGATTGATAAGATGACTTAACCAATTCATTCGTTTTTGGATTCCTCCAATCACCCATCTAACAACAAAAAGCACTGTTTTCCGTTTTGCAATTTGATGTGGGACACCCTTTAGCGCAGAACCAGCTGATGTAAATTTAAGAAAATTGGAATGAATATATTTAGAAGCATTTCAATTAAAACAAAGTTTTGATGAACGGTCACAATTCCAAATTTAAACATGTGAAATGAATTTGTTTTTGTGTATTTCTGTGCCATGATTTCTAATAGTATCTCAATTTAAATATTCACTTTTTATGACTCCATTGATTTTGCAAGAACCACACGGAGCGTACACTCTTCTTAGAGAGCATAAGCATCTTCTCATGATCCGAAAATAACTTTTATTTCTTTTTTTTTTATTTTATTTCTTCCACAGATTTGTAGTTCTACGAATCTCAGAAGAAATCGATAAAATATTAATCGGATTCTTTTCTTTTCCAAATATATGTTACACATGGGCAAGGAAAATTTGGTTGGTAAACTTTAATTCGAAAAGGTTGGGCAGATGAAGTGAATGGTATAGAGTGGGTATCCTCATTCGTATCCTTTCCAATCCCATCAGTTTTCATAATAGCCGAGTTTCATGCCAATTCATCCAGTGGTTGGCAGCACCCTCTCAGAATCTAGTGAAACTTTGTGGGTGTGTAAACTATGTCTTTGCATACTTTAGTTTTTTTTTCTTCAAAATTTATCTAGACTACCATTTGAAAAGGTCTTCACTTTTTTGATCGATTTTTTTTTAAATCAACATAACTCAAAAAATACAAGACTTACAAAAAAGTGATGTGTGCGTGACTTTTAGAAAATCGCCTGATTTTTTATGAAAACAAAAATTGTAAAATCGATACTTCCACGCTTAAAAAAAATATTTTAAAATTTAAAGTCAATATGCAAAAAATGGCTATCCTAGAATTGGACAATTTTTTTTATTATATGCAATATAATTGTCTAAAATTTTGCCATATATTACGAGCACTTTTAGGAAAAAAAAAGTTTTTTTGGACACTTTTAAGGAAAAAAGTTTTTCTTACAACAAATTTTTCATGTCCCATTTTTACCGTGTATCGCGCCAACTCGTCTTACAATTTGGTCCTAAAACCACACAGAAGCCAATTAAGTTTAATTATAATGATAATTTGTATTTTTTAAGGGTCTTTGAATGTTTGAAAAATCAAGGCTACTATTTGGAAAGCACTTATTTTTAAATTATTATTTTTTTAATCTTTAGTGATAATACAATTAAATCAGGTGGTTGCTCCTGTTTATGAATAAAAACTTTGAACTCGATTTAATGATTGATTCAGACAATGTCAGAAGAACTTGAGGAGGTATAGGGCCACGTAAAGACAATACCTGGTACCAAGCATGGGAAAACTCATTCACTCACATGAGCACCACCGATTTAAAATAGCAACCCTCGGTTGCTAACAGAATACTGAACGAGTGTGACGTTTCCGATCAAACGATTCTACACGAATTCTCGAAAACGAACATCGTAGAAAGAATAAACGAGCAAAACAGAATCATACGAAAAAAAATCAGCTAGACGTTATATTGAATGAATGCGTTGCCACTGAACGCAAGCGATTCGAATACACCGAATGAGAATATTTTGACTACGATCAGCTGCCAGTTTCGCTCAATTCTGTTTTCTACGAATAGAATGAAAGCAGAATACTAATGAACAGAATCGGAATAATTTAAACGTGGTAACGCTCACTTCTGAATGTTTCTGCGTGTGAGTGAAAATTAGCGCTAAGTGAACCGATTTTTCCAATGCTTGCCTGGTACACAGGTTCATTGATTTGTACCTATTTCAGCTAAAGGTTTTATGTTCCAAAGAAATTTACTTTCTATGAGAAAGATTTATAAATTATATATATGAAGCTATGTTAATTAATAACACATGAAAACGTACATATAAAAAATATGATAAAAACCTTTAACAAGAAAAAAAACCTACTAGTTTTCATTGACATAAACCGTAAATTATTTGAATCGCCTTTAAATGGATACGTATCAAATCTTGTCAAAGTAGAATTTTCTTATTTGATAAGACTTGATGCACATCCATTTAAAGATTTTACAGTTTGGATTTTAGATTGATCAACCCCCCTTCATCACAATTTTCCCACACCTCTCACACACAATGTAACAAATGTTGACCTTCCTTCCACCAACGCCCCCTCCTCTCTCCACCACCAAAGATATACGACGCCATATTTGAATCGCCCCTAAAAATTAGAATATCCGAACAAGCAGTTATGAATTACTTTTACTTGAACATACATTTTTGGTTCTGTTGTACTGATGTAAAGGAAAATTGAATGTATTTGACCCTTTTCAAGTGTTAGTCAAGATGATTATTGTTTTTGTCCAAGATGTTTAATACATTCAAATCTCTATGACTGCTTAATTTTATTGGATTCTATAGGGGTGTTGAAGACAATAACTAGAAGAGTTTGCGTGATAGACGGTAAAAATAACACATGAAAAAGTTGTTGTTAGAAACACGTTGTTTCCTTAAAAGTGCACATCTTGCAATATATGGCAAACTTTAAAATAATTATATTGCCTTTATTAAGAAAAAAATTCGTCCAATTCTAATATAGCCATTTTTTGCAAATTGACTTTAAATTTTAAAATATTTTTTTTAGTGTGTTTTTGTTTAGTGTGTCCGACTTTACAATTTTTACAATTTTTTTTCATAAATGTTTAGAAGATTTTCTAAAAGTCACGCATACATTACTTTTTTGTTAGTCTTTTCTCTTTTCAGTTATGTTGATTTAAATAAATCGACCAAAAAAATTAAGGCATTTTCAAATGGTAGTCTAGATAAATTTTGAAAAAAAAACACAGTATGCAAAGTTGCTTGAAAAGACATAGTCTACACACCCACAAGGTTTTATTGCATTCTGAGAGGGTGCTGCCAACCACGAAGACGAGTTGGCGTGAAATTCGTCAATAGTATCCTAATACACGTAATAACGAAATAAAGTTATACCTAGAGTCCAAACAACAATATCTTGAATTCTCGTATTCTTCTCCTTCACTCCTTCATTGCATCACAACGCGATTCATCGATGTGAATTCAACTCCCAGGTTCCACCACGATTCTTCAAAACTTCGAGAACACCGCTAGTATTCAATCTCCAAAGCACTAAAAATCTAAGTATCTGAAAGTACCAAAAAAACGACAACCGCAGAAAAAGTACCGTCGTCTATTCGGTCCAAGGATACCCAAGATTATGTTATTCTAGAAGCGGAGCACCAAATCACACTTGCGACCCTCACATTTCACTGATTATTCTGAAGTGCAATGTTAATGTTTTCACAACTTTTATGGCGCCCTCAGTAGGCTATCAACCCGTGAAAAGCACAGTTTGCTTATAGTGAAGCAGAGCATCCTGAGATCGTTAAAGATGCATGCAGACCCATAGCAGGTGCATGTAATCGATCAAATCCTTCTTATTGTGTGGTATCCGGTCACGTGATGTAGAGAGCGAGTAGCCAACCTCATTATTTAGGTAGCTATGGGGGGCTAGCTAGGCCACGCGGTGAAGCGATGTTCGAGCAAGCTCTAGCTAGATTGACACATACCTACCCACTAACCATGAACGAAACCATCCGGATCTGGTCATGTCAGAGTGAAAACTTTATTGCCGTCGCTGGAAAGAACTGACAGGTGGAGGTGGCGTAACGAAACCGAAAATCGATTTATCGTTTGCCGTACCTTCATTACATGGTGGCAATCTGAGCCTGGGATTTTCGATGAGGTAGTAAATTGAGCGGAACCGTTACATGCGGAATTAGTCCGGTTAGTTTGACTGAGTTTGTGTGATGTGAGTACTAGTAGGCTCGATAAGTGTTTCCAAATTGAAATTTGGACTTTCAATTTTACGTTGATCATGTTTGATACAGTTGCTACTATTTATTGGTAAGGAATGTGGGAAACTAAGCCTAACTACTAACAAGAAAATAAAGGAAATATTCTCTTATCACCATGAGGCCCCAAGAGTGGACAGTAGTTTTGCTAGTAAAGGGTGTATTCGATAAAAATGACACACACATATATACTCATCAAAATTAAACTGATTATCGGATTTTCTTGAAATTTTCAGGGAATGAAGAACTACTAATGAGTTTTGATTTACAACATTTGTTTTATTCAATTTCGTCTCCCATCCCGAATGCCCGCATCTTCCTTTTCACTCCACCCATCAAATTTTGTACAACCGATTTTCCCAGTGTTTTTGTTGTTTTTACCCAAATTTTCTTCAATTCTAGCTCTGTTTTTATAGTTTTGGGATGTTTGCGAAGTTCCGTTTTCATAATTGCCCAGAATTTTTCAATTGGACGAAGTTCCGGTGAATTTGGTGGGTTCATATCCTTTGGCACAAAATTGTCTCCGTTGGCTCGGTACCACTCCAATACGTTTCGAGCGTAGTGGCAGGATGCTAGATCAGGCCAAAACAGAGTTGATCCTTTGTGCTTCTTAATGAATGGCAAGAGACGCTTCTTAAGGCACTCTTCCGTGTAAATCGCACCATTTATTGTTCCGGAAGTGATGAAGGGAGCACTTATCTCACCACATCCGCAAATCGCCTGCCAGATTAGAAACTTCTTTGCAAATTTCGATAGTTTCTTCTTTCGAACATCCTCCGGAACATCGAACTTTGACTTGGCAACGAAATATTATTGCCCAGGAAGTTGACGGAAGTCGGCCTTGACGTATGTTTCGTCATCCATCACGATGCAACCGGATTTGTCGAGCAGCTTCGTGTGAAGTTTCCGGGCGCGAGTTTTCGCAGTGATGTTTTGTCTTTCATTCCGGTTTGGGGCTTTTTGCACTTTGTAAACATGTAACCCAGAACGCTTCATGGTTTTCTGCACAAAACCGACTGACACCTTAGACTTTTTAGTGACATCTCGAACTGACATGTTTGGACGGTTCTTGAATTGTTGTACGATTTTCCTGGCCATTTTACTGTCCATTGGACCACTTTTACGACCACTCCCTTCCTTCCTTTGGACACTCAGACGCTCCTTGAAGGTTCTTATTACACGAGACCCAGTTGTATTTGCAATTTCAAGCCTTTTAGCAATCCACCGGTGGGACACCCCTGGATTTTGATTGTGAGTGCACAAAATTTTCTCACGGACAATTTCTTGTTTCGACGACATGACTGGAACTACTGAATGTATAACTATGAAACTTGGCAGATGTAAATAATACACTATGGATAAAATCTACTCAAATTTCTAGGTTTTTTACTCATACGATTCAAAAGTTAGAGAAGATTTTCTGTGTGCCATTTTTATCGAATACACCCTTTACGAAAGATATCAAGAGAAATGGCCCCATGATGATGAGAGAATATTTCCTTCTTCATAATCATAATGGTCATTCCACGTATAGATAAAACAAACATAACAATTATAGTAAGAAAATGAAGTCATATACCAGCATAATCAAGTCGAATCAACTTCCGTGCTCATCCGACGCTCGTGCAGTTACATTTCGTTCCTGGACAATTAATTGAGCAAAACTTTATCGATCAGCAATCGGAACTCGATGGGAAAGTGCCCTGTGCTATATTTTTTTCCCCCAGCACTGCAGTTGACTTCTGGAAGCAAAAGCAAACATTTATCGTTTAGGCCGTCGCACCGGCTTGGAGAGAGCCTACCACCAGCAGGCATGAGGCACCAATTCGTTCAGGTCCAGTTTACCGCAGCACAAATTTATGGGCCTTGTTCGGAGGTCGGAATTGAATTTATTCTAACTACACGCTAGAGTGTTCCCGGTGGCTCGGGTTTTGCTCTCGGGATTGTCAATAGCAGTGAAGAAAGAAGAAACAGCCAGCGTATTCACTACTTCGAATGGGCCGTCATAAATCATCACGGAATTGGGCGACCGAATGGAATCGAATATTTTTTAGCATGTTTTCGATGCTCACGCGAAAAATTGAATCATGTCATACATTTTTCTTTCTTTTTTTTGTTAATCGAATGTGACATTTGGCTGTGACATTCAAATTTCTTTGCGGGACTTTTTTTCTCTCTATTCAATAAATAATTTGATTTGAGAAGCCAGAAATGCATTCATTGGCGGCAGGATCAACATAACTTTCCGGGTAGCATGGATCGAAATTGAAAACGTGTTCTATGGTTTCGTTTACTCATGGTGAATGTATGAAAGTTGACCAGTTTTTATCTGAACATTTCGTAGCTATATGTGGCAGTTAGATTCAAGAGAAGTTTACATGCTTCTATCGTTCTAACAAAACTGAAATCAGGTCGCCATGAAAAGAAAGCAAAAAATAAAATCCTAGTATTTCTTCTGACGTCGCTTATCTGTATCGTTACATTCATCATCGATTTGAAATAGGTCTTCGTTCAATTCTCTTATAATCCTGCCCATGGAAAAGTTCTCTTGTTGTGCTCAATAAGATCATGCCCTGGTTCGGCTGACTGGATAGAATGATTTATTGATTTTTTCCGACAGCTAATGCTGCTGTTCTCAAGGCATATAGTTTTGAATCTTTTCGGAGGTCAGCCCATCTTTGCCGTTCGAAGCGATATCAATCAAATGATTAGGCATTGTCAATTCTTTCGAGTGCGGATATATTGTATGGAATGTGACTAATGCTGTTTGCAATATTCGTGTAAGCACAAAAATCTAATCCGACTAAAAATCGAAATATTTTTCGGATTATTGTTAGAATTGTTGTTTATTCGTAGCTAGATGACTTTCAGCCTGAAGCTGGTTCGTCACTACCGTGAGACGACCTTTATCCTACATATTGAACCCATCAACACATGGGCCATAAACAACGGCTTCACTATCTTTCCGAAGGAAGGTTTGATCAGAAATGAATCGTCTCAGAAAATCCCAACGGGGCCGACTGGAATTGATAGCAGACCGGCTGTAATGAGAAGCAATCCCGCTTACCACTGCATCACCGGCGCCCTCCACTATTAGAATGTTTTTCAATATGGTTCTTATATGGGTACTGTACTACTTGATACAATCAAGGTTGCGGCTTATCATTTTAGACTTATCCATATTCATTTGCCGATATCTCTTCTCAGAAGATCAATTTCAAAATATAATGTATGATGAACTTACGGTGCTTGAGTAGACCTACAACTTGGTTTAACAATACATAGCTCTATCTCTTATATATGAGGAATAAGAGCGTATATTCGCAGTGATCTTCGCGATGATATTCGCGGTGAAGATCACGCGATTATCATCGTGAAGATCACTGTGAATATACGCTCTCATGTCGAAGATATAGGAGTTAGAGCAATGTATTGTTAGACAAAGTTGTAGGTCTACTTATGCACTACAAGTTCATCATACATCATATTATCAAATCGATCCTCTGAAAGGAGATATTGGTAAATGAATATGCCTGAGTCAAAAATGATAAGCCGCATCCCTGGATACAATCAGATATTGGGTCCTTGAGTATTTTCCAGAACAACGCAGGAAAAAGTCTGAATCCTCATTGTGATGTAAATATTTTATTTATGTTTAATGAGCGTCACAAGTCAGGGAGAAGAAGAAGAAGCAAACGTAAACAACGAAAACGCATGAAAACTTTCATACATGATACTGGATTCAGACGTAATGTAGCTTGGATTTAGGAGAAATATCCCATGAACTTATGCCAAATCTACACAGCTCGAAAAAGAAGCGTGAATTTTTATTCAATATCATAGCATAGCATAGAACATTTGCACAAAGCGTCGGGGAAGTCACCGAGATAACCTATCACTTCCTGTCAACATTTCGCTAAAAATTTTAGGGGTCGTAGACTCGCATCTCTCTGTGCACCTGTTTCCACCTGTACACTGAAATTTGACACTTTCAAACCCACTCCCTCCTCGTGGACTTTGTCCATCCCTACCCCCGGCCACTCCTTAAAGTCTACGTAGATTTTATAAAATTCATTTTTATTAATTTGTGGAAAATGGTCTTCAATGTTAGAAGAACGAATAACGAAATACAACTTAAACAATCAGGTAATTAATTCAGTAACTCATTTTTATTTTATTTCATAGAAACAGAAAAAAAAAACAAACAATCAATTATGCGCTGGTGGGATTGCTTCATAAATGTCAAGTCAAGTGCAGAATCTTAATGGTCTTATTTTTTTATATCGAATTCGTTTTTGAACCTAGGTTGGAACCAGTTCCAACCTGCGATACCCGAACTTATTGTCAGTGCAAACCTCAATCCGATACGAGTTACAAATAAAACCATACGCACTGACGTTTAATACACAACAAGCCAACCCAATTTTGATACCCGATCTAGTTTGGAACTGGATCAAAAACGAATTCGCTATTAGACGCAATATCTGCCTTGTTTAATATCTTAACCCATTGTCTTGGTTACCTTACCAATCAGACTAAGGCCGGCGTGGCCTCTGCTGCACACAGAATTTGTTTCCATTCTATTCGTCCATGGCTGTACTTCACCAGCCTCGCTACCTGCGGAGGTTCCGCAGGTCGCCGTCTTCTTGATCGATCCACCTTGCTCGTTGCGCGCCTCTTCTTCTTGTACCTGTCGGTTCGTTTTCGAGAACCATATTGACAGGGCTGTCGTCCGAAATTTCTACGACATGCCCAGCCCATCGTTGTCGACCGATTTCTGCGATGTGTACGATGGGAGGTTCTCCCAGCAACTGGTGCAATTCGTGGTTCATTCGCCTCCTCCACGTTCCATCTTCCAACTGCACTCCACTGTAGATGGTACGCAGCACCTTCCGTTCAAAGACTCCAAGGGCGCGTTGGTCCTTCACTAGCAATGTCCATGTTTCGTGACCGTAGAGAACTACCATTCTAATTAATGTCTTGTAGATGGTCAACTTTGTGGTTCGGCGAACTTTGTTCGATGTTAGCATCCATCGGAGTCCGAAGAGGCACGATTGCCAGCCATAATGCGCCTTTGTATTTCTCTGCTGGTGTCGTTATCGGCGGCCACCAATGACCAGATTTTTTTCCCTTGTTGGGGACGTATTGCCACTGTGACCATTGATTTGATTTATTGTGGCGTGTCCTCCTTTTTATTTATGCCATATTATCGCAATGGTAAGTTACTATTTAAAGTAACTACCACTACGGCAGTAGGCAATTTTCCCAAGCAGGTACTACATTTCTTATGAAATGTACTACTTGATTGAGAGCAGCGTTCAAGACCTCGCAGGGTTCAATGAGCCCCTTGTCAAAAAATCTGCATCGTTTAATGAATAGTGCAACACAGTCGCACATTAAATGCTTAGAGCTTTCACTCTCTAATCCACAAAAGCGGCATTTATCTTCATGAAGTTTACCGATGATTTTCAGGTGATATTTACTCGGACAATGTCCAGTTATCAAACTAGTGTATATTCTCAAGTCGTGTTTCGAAAGTTTAAGTAACTTTTTCGTATGAGAAGCGTTAGGCTTAATGAACTGTTTGGATTGCCGTGCATTGGAGGTACTATTCCAGATAGACTGTACTTTGTGCTTTTTCCAGTTCTTTAGTTCCACTTTTAATGCGCAAGAAGAAAAACCAATAAATGGTTCGGGCCCTATGAATTGCATGGATGACCCTATTTTTGCCATCTGATCAGCTTTTTCATTTCCTTCAATTCCGCAATGACCAGGGACCCAATAGAGGTTAACCATGTTACGACAGGACACTTGCTATAAAAATTGTGCGCATTCCCACACCAGTTTAGATGTGAATGTGCTTGACTTTAAAGAATTCAGAGCTGCTTGGCTATCTGAACAAATGCATATGTTTGCATTTTTATAATTTCTTTTCATACAGATTGATGCACATTCCTGTATGGCATATATTTCAGCTTGAAACACTGTGGGATATTTTCCCATTGCCACATACGACTGTTTTATTACCAAAATATTTTGCTTTGAACCATCTGTATAGAAGAATGTTGAGCCCGGACGAAAACCCGGTTTTCTTTTATCTCAATCAGCACGAGTAGCTGCATGGACTGTGAATTTATGATTGAAGTAGTTTCTCCTAAGTATACAGTCTTCACTTATCAATATTAAAGGATTTATCGAAAACTTTTTTAGGATACTCAAGTGTCCAATAAGATCTCCATCGAAAAAAATCATGGACCGTTTGAGCCTTAGAGCATGTTTTTCCGCATCCTGTAGTATAAATTGATCTAAAGGAAGAATGTTGAGTAGAGCATCTAGTGCTTTTGAAGGAGTACTATGCATTGCCCCAGTTATAGAGAAAGTAGCAAGCCTTTGCAGCTTGTTCAGTTTCTCTTGAGCCTTTATCTGTTTAGTCTTCGGCCACCAGATAAGCGAGGCATACGTGATTCTGGGCTTGACTATAGTTAAATATATCCAGTGAATCATGTTAGGCTTAAGGCCCCATTTCTTTCCAAAAGTTCTTTTACAGATCCAGAAGGCATTGGTTGCCTTTCGTATTTGTTTGTCAATATGACTGTTCCAGCAAAGATGCTTATCTAAAGTTACGCCTAAATATTTGACCTCTGAAGATAAAGACAGTTCAACGCCTCCTAGTTTAAGGTCAGTGAAGGAGATTTTCCGGTTTTTCAGTAAAAGGTACGATTGTCGTTTTTTTGGGATTGATATTTAAACTCGGTTTTGCACCACAATAGTACCTAATAATACCTCCTCCTAAATCTTGGTAATTGCCCAGTGCAGCGCTCTGGCCAGTTCTTCACCACCGTATTTCAATAGCTCGCTTGGGAGTTGGTCAACACTAGCGGCTTTGTTGTTTCTCAACCGACCAATTTCCTCCTCAACTTCCTGAAGGGTTGGGGTCGGGGTCCTGTCATCTTCTGCGTGTGTTCCTAGATTTATTACTGAGCCACGTTCGTTCCCTGTAACATTACCGTTCAGGTGCTCGTCGAAGTACTGCTTCCACCTTTCAATCACCTCACACTCTCCCGTGAGAAGGTTGCCATCCAGGTCTCTGCACATATCAGCTTGTGGTACGTAGCCTTTGCGCGAGCTGTTCTACTTCTCATAGAATTTGCGTGTGTTGTTAGCACGGTACAGTGCTTCCATTTTTTCGAGGTCTCGATCTTCCCTCTGGCGCTTTTTCCTTCGAAGAATAGAATTTTGTCTGTTCCGTGCCTGTCTATACCGTTCCACATTCGCTCTCGTACGGTATTGCAGTATTCTCGCCCGTGCTGCAGTCTTCTCCTCTACTAACTGCTTGCATTCGCCATCAAAACAGTCATTTTTTCGATTCGGTGCAGAAGTACCTAGTGTCTTTAATGCCGTGCTACCAATGGCGGATCGAGTATTTCTCCAGCCATCCTCAAGAGTAGCAGCGCCAAGCTGCTCTTCCGTTGGTAGGGCTGCTTCTAGCTGTTGCACGTATTCCTGGCCAACTCCGGTTACCCGTAGTAGCTCAATGTTAGGTCATGGCGTCCGAATTCGACGCGTGTTGTACACCGTCGAGAGTATTGAGCGCATACATACTGCAACTAGGTAGTGGTCCGAGTCCATATTCGCACTGCAGTAAGTACGAACGTTGATGATATCGGAGAAGAATTTCCCGTCGATTGGAACATGATAGATTTGATTCTCTGTTCGTTGGTCAGGTGATCTCCAAGTGGCTTTGTGGATGTCTTTACGGGGGAAGAAGGTACTTCGAACTACTAAACTACGGGAGGCCGCAAAGTTCACGCATCGTTGGCCATTATCATTCAATACGGTATGCAGGCTGTTAGGGCCTATTACCGGTCTGTACATTGCCTCCCGTCTTACCTGAGTGTTCATGTCACCAGTGACGACTTTTACGTCCCCCTGCCGGCAGCCATCATACACTTGCTCTAGCTACGCGTAGAACGCTTCTTTTTCGTCATCGAGTCTCCTGTCGTGTGGACAGTGTATGTTGATGATGCTGTAGTTGAAGAATTGACCCTTGACACCCAGCTTGCACATTCTAGCGTTGATCGGAAACCATCCAATCACGCGTTCACGCATTTTGCCCAGTACTATTTACAAAGCCGGTGTCCAGCTCGTTTGTGGTATAACAGCTCTGGTAGAAAGTAGCCACTCGATGCCCGCTTTGCCATACCTTCTGTCCTGTCCAGCAAACCTCCTGCAGTGCAACGACTTCGAAGTTACGTGGTTGAAGTTCGTCTTAGATTATGCTATCGCAGCCAGGGAAGTAGAGCGATTTGCAGTTACATGTTCCGAGTTTTCATTCGCAGTCCCTTATTCGTCGCCTAGGTCTTTTATCTTCTGTATTATTTGTAACATTGATTTATTAAGGGTGGCTTGTTGGGCCTTCTCCAACCCCCTGTCTCGCCGGAGGACCATCGTGCACAGCACTGTTTAGAGTCCCACGCTGGCACAAGGACGATGATCAGCCGCTCCTAACATGGAGAACAGGCGCTGTTTTGAGCCGGCTCTAAAATGGAGATCAGACGCTCAGATAGACAGCACCCTTTGAATAGGGCAGCCCCCCCTTCCCTGTGAGCATATGACCAAGGTCCCAACGGGGTTGGTTACCCGATCTTTCCTATGGTTACTTATACTCCAGTCGACACCACGGGGAGGTAGGGATAGGAGTTACTGGACAAGAGGCTGAGGATCGCAGTAGGATCTATTTTATACACAGATAAAAAGAAACATTGAATTTTCTGCGTTATCTAATGCACATGACGGGAATGCTAGATTGGGCAGAATATAATGGGATATTTTATGTAAATTTAAGCCAGATCACGCCTGAATCAAGCCTGTTGTATGAATGAATGCAAGCATTGTTGTATGGTTCATCAAGGACTACTACCAATTGCGTTGTTTACGCCTTCTTTGGCCTGGAACTAAACGAAGGGCGCGCTTGTTAAAATTATACGCGCTTGTTAAAATTAATTATTTTTTTCGGTGTACCTGCAGGTACCCGAAATACCGATGGTACGCATTGTCCAGTCATTTACCAACCAATTTTTTTCCGAGTACAATCTTAAAATTTTCATTGAGAAAGTTGTAAGTCATTTTTTTTTGTCTGGTCCTTTGGAAATATCTGATTTATAGTGGGTTTCAACAGATAGCCAAGAATGTTCCAATCAAATAACGTTTGTTAATTTTCTTCTTTTTCGTTCAATTCCTTCGTTTCTATGTTCGTTTTGTATTATTTTAAGAGCATCGCAACTCGTTTGCTAATTTTTTTTTTACTGTTATTTTATTGTTTTGTATGTATGTATGTATGTATGGTAGCCACCATCCTCTCTAGCCCTTGGCTTGGATGCAGCTCCACTTAATAGCAAGATCAAATTTGGCCACCGATCTGAATTCGCACTATCGCTGTATGAAGGGCCAAAAACGGAGGGGTGGACCCGTAAGCAGAGACACTTACACGAAATCCACGGGAAATTAAGAATCTCCTTCCAACGATATGATCCAACAAATCGAATAACACAATTCGCAATACTCATTAAGCTTTCTACAGGATGGCTTGTTAAGAAGGGTGCGTCACTCTCCCTGAAACTGTTGGAGTAGAATTCGCAGCACCACACTCGAATCGGTAGGATAAGATATGATACTGTTTGTTCCCTCCTAGACTCAGGCAGTCAATCAAACCATCGTCCAGTTTCAGCTTGAATGATACCCTGGTGCTCCCTCCCAACCCATTATTTATTATATTTATATAAATATAGATGTAATGTAATAATTATATGTTATATATGAATATATAGTAGTGCAAAAAATTATATAAGGATATTTAGTTAAAATATGTAATAGTTGGAGTTCACGAGCCTATGATAACCATGTTAAAATAAATTAATTAACCTGCTGAAATAATAATATTAAGGCAGTAATAATAATATGCAGCTTCGTACCACTTTGTATCACTGATAGATGACTGTATCTCTGGAATGTGAAGGTCATCTTGTTATTCAATAAAGCATTCAATTGTATATAAAACCATAATATTATATTATTACGTATTTTATCATGACATATGGATATTTAACCTTCTGGAATGAAGAGCATTTATTAATTTTGAATATTATTTTATATAATGCAATAAAATAATTATACCGGCCGGATCACCAATCTGAAGAAATTTAAAAACTTTATTAATTATTTTATTACTTCTTCCATAATATCATATTTATGATATGCAATTAATAATGATGAACAACTGTGTTCCTCTGAACCGCTCAAGTAGTAGTTGATGATCGTGTACTGAAATGTTAAGGTCATATTATGCCATTTAATGGAAAATATAATGAAGGAATTAAAGGTTGAGTGGTCGCGAGAGTCGTCAACATTTCTATTAATGAAAATATGCTAGAGCTTGTAAAAAACATGCATCATATAATAACACATACTAGTATCTACACATCTATATATACATCCATTGCTACTTTCGAGAAGGCAACTCCGACGGTGCTAGATACAGCTGAAAATTGATCCCCAGTCTTACTGCTGCTTCTACCAGGAGATGATCATCCTATAACCGCAAGACCTGCTCTCCTAAACTGTATGGTACCTGAGAGAAATTTACCTTTCTGGCGTAATAAATGTAGATCATATTGAAACTAAATAAAACATAAAACATTGAAATATACATGAATCAATAAAAATATGTATGTATTCTTGAAATATGGATAATAAAATACAAACATATTCAGCAGAATTGAGCATTTATTAATTTTAATAAAATCCAATGATCTAAAGGAACAGTGGATATTTTTAGCATAAATGATTTATAAGACAAAAAGAAAATTTCACAGCTATACTGAACTTTAGATTCAATTAACACATTTATTTTTGTTTTTATTTGCACTAGTAAATGTACTGAGATATTGCAATTTTTTACTGTTCTTATAAAATAGTTGTGGGCAATAAAATGAGGAAGGATCTCACAAAAAAAATTACAATTCAAATAATTTACCAATCTACAATTCAAAAAACTTACCAAACTTACCAAATAACTTACCAAAACCATCACCCACACGCATACCTTCGCTCTGTTCTCTAACCCCTCTCTATTTACACGGACCTATTCACTTACACTCCCATGTCTTCGCTGATTAACTCAGTATCAACTACTGAATCCGGTGGTTTTTTTTCTCTTTTTCTTTCTATTCACGCCGTCCACACTACACCACTTTCTAACTTCTACCTTTTCGCTACCACCAACAACCACCACTATTACCGTCCGTTCACTTCCGACCTCTCGTCTTCCAACCAACTGATCCAGCGATGTTCGCTCAAAGCGCACTAGAGGAGAAAAAGCTAGCTCTCTTCCATTTTTCCACCAGAGAAGAGAACGACCTGCTCCTCGCCGTCGACCTATCAGTCTCTCCCTCTCACACCTTATAGGACCACTATTTCACCACTGCAACCCGTGCGGAAAGCAACGTTCTCTCCGCCGAAATAACGCTCTCTCCCAATCTCACACTCCTGCAGACCTATTCTGCTGTATTTCACTACGCTCTCTCGTGCTCTTTTAGAGGCGAAAAAGATGCCCAAGCTCACCGCTCTCAAACTTGCTTCGGGTAACAGCGACTTGTTCACCACACCACTCTCCTCCTCTCTTCACTGCCCACACCGCAATCTTCCTTTTTTTTTTTATGGAATTCCTCCGCTTCGCTTCACACCACGTAATCTGCCACAATTCTAGCGGCCAATTTACCATCACCTTCCAATCAACCACCACCAAAACTTTTTCTTTCTGCCAATTGGCCACTATTTGCTTCACGCTTTTCACGAACTTCCCAGTCGCAACAATTCACTGACAAAAATCACAAAATCATGGAACACTCTACTCTGCTCTGCACAGCCAAACACGTCCGATTCGATAAACGAATGAACGTGAACTGCTACTGTTATTTTATTGTTTTATGAACAAAAGTAACTCTCGGTATTACATCAGAATGTAATGTCATTTTGTATCTGAGAACTAGGGATTGGCTTTTTTTTAATTGAGTAACTTCATATAAAGGATGGAACGGTCAGAACCTGATGGACTCAAATATGACGTGGTTTTTTTTATCGTGCATTCAAAAAACTTGAAAACACCACTCATTTTGTAGGTGTAGGCGTACGAAACGGTGATTCTACGCCGACTATGAAAAATCAATTAATGTTGCCAAATAAACCATGACGAATGTTTTAAAAGTGTTCGGAGAACGTCTGACGACTGCCAGGAAGCCGGAATCAGGAGGAAACCGAAACCAAGAAGACAAGACCGGAAGAATAGTGGCCAGCATTTACAAACGCAATCCCAACCATCCCATCAAAGATATCGGGAACAAATGGGCAAAGTCCCACACAACAGTGCAAAGAGCAAAGAGAAGAGCCAGACTGTCAATATGAAAGGTTACAGTGACACCAAATCGAGATGATAAGCAAAACACAAAATCCAAAGGAAAAGCGCGTAAGTTGTGCACTAGTTTGTTGACCAAGTTTTATTGCTTTGTAATGGACGATGAAACATACATACATCAAGGCTGATTTCAAGGTCCAAAGTTTTATACGGCTACCGGAAAAGGAAAGGTTCAAGATAAGTTTAAGTAGAAAAAAATGTCAGAATTCCCAGAAAAAAAGCTTGGTTTGGCAGGCGATTTTCACCTGTGGGCTCAAAAGCGAAAGTTTCGTGACAACTGTTTCTATTAATCAAGATATTTATGTACAAGAACACATGCAAAAACGCTTAAATATAGCCTTTCTCTATAGATCAGAAGTCAGCTGTTTTTACAGACGTCTTAAAAATATGTAACAATAAACTAGTCGAAGAAAAATTTGTTTGAGTAAAGTTTAACGTAAAAGAGACAAGCTGTACAAGAAATGGCGTAGAACTAATAGGCATATCTTTTTTCATCTCGTTGTGAATATATTTAGTGGAAAATTGATTTGCATCAAAAGAACAGCAAAGAGTTGTGGAACATTTTGAAATCTCTGTTAAAACCTAGTAATTGCAAATCGCGATCCATAACCTTCAATGAAACATAAGAGCAGTCAGAGGACATCATTGCATGTAGATTAAAGGCATATTTCGTCGATAGTATTTTGTCAATCAATCAATCCATTGATATAGTAGATGAACCAGACGAAATAAAACAGCCGATTAATACTAACTGTAGTTTTGAAAGTTTTCACCCAATAACATTAGAGGTTCTAAAATCTATTTGCTTTTCTTTGAACAAAACGACTGGAGAATATAACGTAAATGCAAGAGTAGTACAAGATTGTTTTAATGTCATCGGACACAACCTGCTGGACCTAATTAATGAACCGCTGCAAACTGGGCACGTGCCACAAGTTTGGAAAGAGTTATTCCCATTCAAAAATTCCCTGGTTTAGTCCCATTAACATGTTGCACACTTGAGAAAAAAAAATTGAACTTGTTGTTAAAGGCTAGCTGTTAACGTTTTAAAATAGTCATAATTTGATTGCGCCGGAACAGTCGGGATATCGCGAAGGTCATTCTTGTAAAACTGTTATATTTAGTGTAAACAAAATGTAAAGAAAATGTAGAGCGTAAAGATACAATTGTTGCTGTGTGTTTGGATCTGAAACGCGCTTTTGAAACAATTTCTAGGCCCTTGTTGTAAGCAACAATCAAGCGCTTTGGATTTTCAGGTTCCGCATACAGATTGTTCGAATGCTATTTGTCTGACAGAACTCAACGGACGGCTTTTAACGATTCAGTTTCGAGTCCGTTGGAGAACAGCCTTGGCACACCACAAGGGAGTGTATTGGGGCCCATTTTATTCATTCTATATATTAATGACATGCGACGAGTCTTGCGATTTGGTGATATTATCTTTTTGCTGATGATGCCGTTTTGTTCATTGCAGCTAAAAGCCTTGAGGGGGCCGTTTCACATTTGAATGCAGATTTACGTTATCTAAGTAGATGGTTAAAGTACAAACAACTGAAATTGAACATAAGTAAAACTAAAATCATGGTAATTTCGCAGAATCGAGTTATCGAAGACGTCTCTGTTAAAATTGATGATGAGGCAATTGATCGCGTTCGTGAGATTAAATATCTTGGCATGATTATTGATGATAGATTAAAATTTGACTCTCACATTGACGATGCCATCAAGAAGATTGCCAAGAAGTACGGTATTCTCTGACGATTAAAAAATGATTTAACTATTGCTAGTAAAGTACAAATCTATCATCTCTTCTCACATTGAATTTTGCCCTTCCATTTTGTATTTAGCTAATCAAACGCAAATATCAAGATTACAGCGTTTGCAAAATAGGATAATGCGTTTGATCTTGAGATGCAATAGGTTCACTTCCTCCTCATTTTTGTTAGCTGCCCTTTAGTGGCTTTCGGTGAAGCAGAAAGATGTGTGTTTTACAATGGTATTCATTTTTAAAGTAATAAACAGTTTGCTGCCTCGAAACTTGTGTAATCGAATTGAAAGAAGTAGATTCATGGATATTACACTTTTTACTTTTGAAATCGTAGAAAAAACACTCAAGAGAACTCCAAACACAGGAAGTGATAACCAGTTCAAGGCAATTTTTCAGCATCGAACAAGGTGGATATAACACTGGTGAAACGTAAAGCCCGACAGTTCGCATTTGGAAAATCGGAAGCCTAATGATTTTTTGTGTGTAGACGATCAACTTCAAAAAGAAATAAGGATTGATCATTTTTTATAACAAACTAATCAGGGTGTACTTAATCATGTTTGACCAAATTTTAACGGTTCCACCCTTTAAAGGGGGTGTCTTTTTAAAAGAAACCTGGGATATCCTTCTTCTTGCCTATCCAGCATTTGGGTAGTGTGGTAAAAGACTGTGTGCTTGATCTGGTCTTGCCTTCCAAATAGCACTCCGCTCTGTTTTCAACTACTTCTGTTCAATCTTCATTTTTCGTTCTAGCAAAATTATTGTACACTTCTAGAGCCTAATGGCGATGAGAAAATATCTAAACTGAGAAATCTTCTCTTACAAACGTTTAAAAATGTACTCAATTTTGTTTAAATTTTCAAAGATTAAACATTCTTTGGTCCACACACTAGAAAACATTTCACTGTGTGCTCAATTCATTCGACTACTCCATTTCCTTTCTGCTCCCAGTGAACATATTACGCATTACGCCGCATGGCACCTTGATTTATGTCCTTCCAAATATATGGGCTACATTTTTCTTCGCCCGAAGTGCAATTGAAACAAATTGGCGCACTGTACTCTTACTTCCCAGCTGTGCTTAGTGAAGTATGCAGATGTAAAACTATACAAACTGCCATTAAAACTTTATCGTTCCACTTCGCACCAAATCAACTCAATCTGGCTTGGTAAGTTAGACTATATGTCTCTCATATTCTCCAATCGTTTCCACATTCTGGTGTTTATATGTTGTATGTGGCATGTGATCCGGCTTAGCATTTAAAACCGGAAGCTAGTTAGAGCGGAATCATTACCAAAGCAATTTCAATTTTCGATACGACTTTTGTAGAGTTTACTTAACGGACTAACACCAGAAATAATAAAAAAAAAGTTCGATCATTCGTCAGTCGGGTTGTGCCAATCTGCGACCGAACAGTTCAATGGAGCCGCATCATAGTTTTCGATTCAATTGGAAAAACCAATCTCTCGGAAATCCTATCATTTCCGGGATGACGATTTTATTCATTCTGCTCATATGGCCGAGCAAATTATGCGTTTGGGTTCCCGCAAATTAATTACAACCGGTACGTGCTCTAGAAACTATTTCTGCTCTGAATCGTGATTTGGTTGTTTGTCGGCCGAATGACGAGGAGGACAGCACGATCGTCATTAGCGTCCGGGGTGTCCAGGGAGTGCAATGTTTTATGACTCTCATTTCGTCCCTCATTCCCCCGGGTAAAGCTGAATCGTTCATGTTATTTCCGGCACCGTTGGTGCTATGAAGTTAAGCTCTTACCAGTCTTGCTCAGCTCAGCTGCGATTGGTCATAAAGTAGCAAAAGTGACGCACGGCCGTTGCGACTACCTCGAATTTGGGTGCTGTTCTTTCAAATTAAAAAAAACAATCGGTTAGTTGGTGGGTAAAATCGGTTTTCGGTGGGGGGATGAGTTTATTCATCCATCACACTGAGTATTAAAAACATGTAGGCACTGTAGGCAAATTGACATATGACATAAATTTGTGTGAAAATGAAAAGTTATTTCAAACAAATGCAATCTTCCGTGATGAAGTTTTTAGACAGGGAATATTTTATCTTTCATCAATAAGGTAAATGGATGCAGTGTTGTCATTGTTTACACTCTCAACCCACCAAGCTCTCAACCCTCCCCAGCTCAGACCGATAGAGAGATTTTGGGCTATTATGAAGAGGAAGCTGAAGGTGAATGGCTGTGTCGTCAAAAGCATCAATGAATTGAGAACCAAGTGGAATAAGATTGCCAAAACAATGGATGAAAATAATGTGTGCCAGTTAATGAAACGTATTTCGGGGAAAATCCGCAAATTTTTTTCGAAATGAAGATGATTAATTTTTCTTTTATAATAAAGAACACTTCTTTATTATCGTTTTGCAAATTTTAAATAAACGGCATTTTCCATTTGAAATATGGCACGTTCAATAGAGTTTACTGAACCATTATTGCCATTTTTTAGAAATTTGAGCCCTATTAAAATAAGACTATGTTTAAAGAACGAAAATTTCAAATTGCAAAACTGCACAGATAAAAGGAAACATTGCCCTTTATTGGTTAACTAATGCACATGAAGAGAATGCTAGATTTGGCAGAAAATAATGGGATATTTCATGAAAATTTAAGCCACATAACGCCTGAATGTAGCCTGTTGTATAAAAGACCTCAAACATAGTTGTATGGCGCATAAAAGATTGCAAACAATTTCCTTGTTTACGCCCCCTTTAGCTGGATATTAAACAAGGGGAAATTCCTCACGCTTGTTAAACTAAATTAATTCTTTTCTGTTGGAATAACTAATTCTTGATCTAGAAAATGAGAAGGTCAATAAATAGACGAAATCAACAGCTTATTCCATTGGAAAACTAGGAAAATTAAAATTAAAATCATCAAGCGAAGTGTTAATTAAAATTTTCTTAGTTTTTCAATAACAATTATAAATTTTTTTAAATGTTATGTTAAAAATGGGTTTCTAAAAAAGAGTGAAACTTATTCCATTCATTTGCATCAACGAAAGAAAATACTTTCTAGATCTATTTTATTCTTGAAAATATTATCTAGATCTATTTTATTTCTTTCCTCTAAAAATCCAAACCGTATATCACAACAAATTTTAAGTTTAAAGCTCACATATACACAGATAAAAAGAAACATTAAATTTTCTACGTAAGGAGTGTATCGAAAATAAGCTATCCACAAACTTTCTTTCAAATTATGTTGAAAACCGATATTTTATTCATACAAAAAATTGATCTTTTATTGTACGAGGTTAAACTTGAATATAATGAAGACCGGATGAAATTTAAGTTATTCCTTCCCGAATTTTCGAACTTTGGATCGAATGCTCTTCATCAAGTTCCGGACAAGTGTTGCATCGCATTTTTTGGATGCTTGAGCTCAAATTTTTTTGAACACCTGCATGTTGTAAGGCAACAGTCTTCTTGAAGACCCTCTTCACGATTGCCCAGTAACGTTCGATGGGTCGAAGCTGAGGGCAATTTGGTGGATTGATATTTTTCTCAACGAAATCTATACCCTTTTCCGCAAGCCAATTGAGAGTGGTTTTGGAATAGTGAGCCGACGCTAAATCCGGCCAAAACAGTGGAGGTGTACTATGCTTCTTATATAAAGGCAACAATCTCTTCTGGAGACAATCAGATCGATAGATTTCCGCATTCAAATGGTTGACTTCAAACCACAGGAACATATTGCTTGCCATACCAGTACCTTTCGACCGAATTTCTCCACTTGAATCGACCTGTCCGCATCGCTCACATCCTCCCCAACGACGGCAGTAAAGTATTGTGGACCTGGAAGGGTTTTTGAGTCCTCCATTACATAGGTCTCATCGTCCATCAAAACGCATGCCCGGACGCTGCAAAAGACGCGAATACAATTTCCGGGCCCTTGTTGCTGCTCGCTTCTTCTGTTCTGCACTTTATTTCGAGATTTTCTGCTTCTTGTAGGTCTTCAGGTGGTTTCGCCTCTTGATACGCTGGATCATTCCGACACTCGTTCCTGCTTTTTTGGCCAAATCACGTATTGACATTGATTTGTTCTTCATGATTAGAGATACCACTTTCTGCTCCAGTTTCTGGTTGGAAGAACCGGGTTTTCTGCCTCTTCCTGGTAGCTCATCCAAAGAATAGTGTTCCCCAAACTTATTAATGATGGTTTTAACACTCGCATGATGAATTCCAAACCGCTTCGCCAATTTTCGCATAGTAATAGCCTTCTCACTTAGCCATGTGTCCAGAACCTTAATTTTCACTTCCTTTTCAATACGCGACATTTTGAAAACGCAGAATTTGAACCGCACAAACAAGTAAACAAAAGAAAGCTGACAGTCAAACGCACAGCATGCAGTGTTCAGAGCATAAAAAACCATCACAAATACATGCGTACAACGCAAATGTATGTGGATAGTTTATATTCGATACACTCCTTAATAAAGGGACACATAAAGGGAATGCTGGATTTGCAGATAATAATGAGATATTTCGTGAAAATTTAAGCCAGATAACGCCTGAACCTGGCCTGTTGTATGAAAGATTGCAAACATTGTTGTATGGCACATGAATGATTGCTAACAATTTCGTTGCTTACGCCTCCTTTGGCATATAATTAATCGTGGGGAAATTTTACGCGCCTTTTAAAATTAATTATTCTTTCTGTGTAGACAGCACGAGTATATTCACAGCTAACGTGTTTTAATGCTGTAAATTGTATATCACGCTTAAATTTCTATTGATTGTAATACAGGTAGATGTGTAATACTCGACTGGTTTTAGTACACAAAGAGAACTGAAGAAGTCTGCACATTGTAGACGAAATACGCATATATGTCAAGATAAGCAATGAAGGAAGTTGAAGTTAAATGGAAATTACTGATCTTTCGTCTCATTTTCTAGAAACGGTTATTCCACTTAAAAGCTCCTACTCACCAGAATTAATTCTTGATGATTGGGCTATTCACATATTTTCCAGGACAACGTACTTGAATATTAAAAAAATCGTAAAAATCTTCACTCAGTCTTTATTTACGTCATAGGTGAGCAAAAATTTCATTTCAAGAAATCATCATAGCAAAAAGGCATGATATACACTCTCGCTTCACTTTACTCAATTTTTGAGTGCAATTGTATGCTATCTCTTTTTCCTCACGGAAGTAGTTACTCAATTTTCGTTAAAAGTGGATCAACTCAATTTTTGAGTAGATCCAATTTCACGAAAATTGAGTAACACTTCCGTGAGAGCAAAAGAGATAGCATACAATTGTACTCAAAAAATTGAGTAAAGTGAAGCGAGAGGGTATGGTATTTTCGCCACTAAATTTCTCATTTACCACAACGGAATTGGAAACATTTAATGAGCTAGTTTTTCTGACCGTGTAGGTGAGCGACGAAAACTTTTCAACGTTCAATCTCTCTCTCTCTCTCTCTCTCCCCCTTCAACATACATATTCCTTCTACCCAGTGGCAATAAGCTGACGGCTGTAACGCTGGACGTGGCACATTGAGCTTATTCACACGAAATAACAGGTTAATTAAGGTTAAATTTATGGTAATTGCCTTCGGTGATGGTGGCGAAAAGTAGGAACAGGGGTACATCAGCATAAATATGTATTAATTTCATTTAGTGATGGTCTCAACGGCAGTACTTATGTTGAATTATGAAACGGGATAGAGAGTGAGCCGGCTTTAACGAGCATACTCTCAGTCAGGATTATCAGGCGAACGGTGAGTCAAAATGCTGATCGGATGATAATCATTCCTTTTGGGATAGAATTTAAATGGTTCAATAAGATTACTAAAGAATTAAAGTTATAATAATTAGATGGTGAATATTTTAAACTTTAGATGCTTTTCAACTTTTTATCTGCTTTGCTGGCAATAAGCTGTAAGAGTTCATGGTTTGTAAATTTAATTTGACAACCACGATCTTTGACAACCACGACCATTGATGTTATAACAGAAGAGAAAGCCAAAGAAACATATACATAATTACACATCAGAAAACTAGAGTCTATCTCACATCCTCAATGTGTAAACATTTGTTATCCAAGACCAAGGCAATACCGGAATCGGCTCCTCTCGATTGCAGGTTAAATAAGGAAAGTGTCAGAATATGTTGACGTGATACTCCGTTTATTGGAAGCCAAGTACACCTCTGCACTTCCAAGAGAAGTTACTGGGATACTTGAAAAAGGGTTGGTTTGGCAGCACGGAAATAATTTTAAAATTACGCTTGAGAGCCGACCTGGTTCCATTTAAACCAACAGTAAAGATGCTGTTGGGCCACTCGCTTCATGCCTTTGATAGAATCAATCGCGATATTATGGTTACCAGAGATACAAAATCTCACGACACTCACAAGAACAATGCAAATCTCTGTTAAGAACAAGCGTAAAGGCACAGAAAAACACATAGGTGGTGCTTTAGAGTTGTTCTCATTCACAAGTACACTTATTCATTCACCTATCAGTTTTCTCGCGTTCTCGCGGTCTTCCGGAGGAGAAGAATGCTTAGTTTGGCAATCATTGGTTGGAGACCTGTTTTTACCTATGCATCTCCACTACACCGTGTCCAATTTATTCTTATATTCTTTTTCCTTGCATTGGTGTCGTGCAACTACTCAACATGCTTCACGTATGTGTTGGTGTAGTTTTGCACTATGTCAATACAAACGCCTTTATGTTATGCCCGATTGTTTTCATTCGGTGTTTATCTTTTACCAGCGATGAAGGAGTTTCGTGCTGTGGTGATAAAAAAAGTGTTTGAAAGGTGAGCGCCCGGACGCTATTTTCAGAAATTTGAAAAACCTCGGATTAAAGCGGGATTCTGTGTACCAAAGCGTCCAAAGGTACCGTGACACCTGCTCGTTGGATGACCGAAATAGATCCTGTCGTACTCGTACGGTGCGGACTGCACGAGTTGTTAAAGGGTTAAAGGATTAAACGAAAATCACTGTGTCTGTGTGTGCGCGCGCGCTTGTGTGTGTGTGTGTGTGTGTGTGTGTGTGTGTGTGTGTGTGTGTGTGTGTGTGTGTGTGTGTGTGTGTTTTACAAGGGTTGAAAGGCCATCAAAAATCTGTGCGACAGACACCTGAGACACCACACAATGTTCAGGCGAACAGGGTTGGGCTCCTGCCCGACCTGCTAAAAATGTGCCTCCCGGAAAATCCGGATCCCTTATCCTCCTTGCCTTGATCCCTCCGGGACCACAAAACGCTGCGACTACTTCGAGGGGGGGCTGTGCTCATGCACTTCTTCTAAAATTTCGACCCCTAGCTAAGGCTAGTTCGCCGACTGGCTGGATGATCCACTGCTCCGCTGCTACGTTGTGTCCATCTCTCGAATCCTCCTGCTTCCCCCCGGCGTCGAGGGTGGTCCACCAGTTCCGGTGAAGGAAACTTCCGCACTATGGTGCCCCGACTACCGGCGGTTATCACAGAGGACGCTAACGCGTATTGCGCTGACTTCGTCTTCGGGTTGTAGAGGTGGTCCGACAGTTCCGGTGGTGGATGACGTCCGCACTGGCGATGCCCTACATACCCGAAGCTCTTTCTTCTTCATTCTTCTTTCTTCAGCAGGCTGGCTGTTCGAGTGCCGAGGTCGGCCCGACGATTCCGGTTGGCAGAAGACTTCCGGTTCACCGGCGCCCTGACGACCCGAAGCCGAAACTGCTCATTGCGCTGGATACTCCTCAGAACCGGCGCTTGTTTGCTGGTCCCGTTTCCATTTACGCTGTAGCTCCGACAGTATTTGCGTCACGACTCTGCTTACCGCGTTCCACGTGTCTTCCTCGTTGCATATTCGCTCTGCGATATTATCCGGCCTTAGGGCAGGCATTCCCCTTCGCAATTCCGCAAACCTCGGACAGTCGAACACCACGTGCTCTGGAGTCTCCTCTACGTTGGCACACGCCGGGCAGAGAGGTGACGACGCATGACCACACCGGTGCAGTTATTGGCAAAAACAGCCGTGCCCGGACAGGAACTGTGTGAGGTAAAAGTTCACCTCTCCATGCTCCCTGTTCACCCACGTCGACACATTGAGGATGAGCCGGTGGGTCCACCTTCCATTCTCCGCGTTGTCCCACTCCTGCTGCCATTTGGCCATGGAGTCTAGCCTCGCCGTCTTCCTCACATTACTGGTTCCTCTCCGTTGATAGCATTCGATATCCTCTGCTAGGGTTACGCAGATTGGAATCATCCCGGCGATAACGCAAACTGCCTCCGACGAGATGGTTCTGTACGCACTCACGACTCTAATTGCCATCAGATGAAACACGCTGTTCAACTTCGTGCGGTTACGTTTCGTTTTGAGCGCGGCTCCCCATGCTTGAAAGCCGTACCGCAGCATCGAGGATGATACGGCCGCCAGAAGTCGCCTACTGCTGCCTTTCGGACCACCGACGTTCGGCATGATCCTTGCAAGCGCACTGACCATTTTAGCCGCCTTTTCGCAGGAATAATCTACATGGGTGTTGAAAATCAACCGGTCATCGATCATCACTCCTAGATGTCTTAAAGCCCGCACGGACGGTATGACGTGCCCTCCTACGGTAATCTGCATCCACTGGATCTTTCGGCAGTTGCTGACCAGCATCACTTCCGTTTTGTGGTGAGCAAGCTGCAACTTGACTGAATTCATCCAGTTTTCAACTGCGGCGGTCGACTCCGCCACCAGCATTTCTACTTCTTCCAGCGACTCTCCGGTTATCGTGAGGACGACATCATCCGCGAACCCGAAGATCTTCACGCCCTTGGGCAGCTTCAGTTTTAGGACTCCGTTGTACATTATGTTCCACAGCGTTGGGCCGAGTATGGAGCCTTGCGGAACGCCCGCCGTAATCATAATCGACTTCTGCCCCGAGTTCGTTTCGTAGACCAGAATACGGTTTTGGAAGTAACTCTTAAGGATCCAACACAAGTAGTGGGGACCCGCATACCATGCAGCGCTGTGGCGATGGCCTCCCAGCTGGCACTGTTGAAAGCGTTTTTGACGTCGATCGTTACTACACGCAGAACCGATTGCCGCACCTCTTCTTCTTGTACGCTCTCTCTGCAACTTCAACGACCGTCCTGATTGCATCCACCGTTGATCTCCCTTTTCGGAATCCAAACTGCTTTTCAGATAAGCCGGTCTCGCCCTCCGTGAACTGCGTCAGTCGATTAAGTATAATCCTTTCCAGAAGCTTCCCCAGTGTATCCAACAGGCATATGGGCCTATACGATGCTGAATTCCCCGGCGGTTTCCCTGGTTTCGGTAGCAGCACCAATTTCTGGATCTTCTACTTATCCGGAAAGTAACCATCTGCTAGGCATTTCTGCAGCACCATCCTGAACAAATCTGGAAACGCCAGTATCGCAGTTTTTAGAGCCACGTTTGGAATGACATCCGGACCAGGAGCTTTCTTCAGCTTCAGACCTTTCGCCACTAATGACAGCTCATCGTTGGACACTTGCATACCTGCAATGGTTACTCGATCATCATCTTCATATGGTGTAGGCGGCCACGTCGTCGAATCATGCTGCGGGAAAAGACCCTCCACGATGATCTTCAGCTTATCCGAGCACATTTCCGCTGGCGTCACTGGACGCCAAACGTTGGTGGCCAAACGCCATGCATTTAAAGCATATCTCCATCTGTTTGTTTATTCGAGGGGTGAGTCTCAACGGACACACTGACCAACCGACTTTCACCTTGCCCACCTTCACCATTTTGTTGGCAGCTTCTACCGGTAGTCGTATCGCTGCTATTTGTGTACCACCGTACGCTCTCCTCAACGGAATGGTGTGTGTGTGTGTGTGTGTGTGTGTGTGTGTATGTGTGGGTATGTGTGTGTGTATGTGTGTGTGTGTGTGTGTGTGTGTGTGTGTGTGTGTGTGTGTGTGTGTGTGTGTGTGTGTGTGTGTGTGTGAGTGTGTGTGTGTGTGTGTGTGTGTGTGTGTGTGTGTGTGTGTGTGTGTGTGTGTGTGTGTAGGAAATCCCTATGGACTGACCTAACACAGAGGCCTGCACTTGGTCATCGTGCATTGAGAAAAGGCCATCCCACTTAAACCCGTTTCTTTGTTACACAATCGGAACAAATCCAAATCGTGGGTACTCAAAGACCACGTACTCCGGTGTCTCTTGGACGTCTGCACACTCCGGACAAAAGGATGACGCTGCGTGTCGGAATCGATGCAAATATTTTCTGAAGCAACCATGGCCAGACAGAAACTGCGTAAGGTAGAAATTTACCACTCCGTGTATGAGCAGGTGCACCCATCGACCGTTCATCCCCGTGTCCCATTCTCGTTGCCATTTAGTCATCGACTCCGCTCTCATCAGCTTTCGAACACCTCTGAAATTTTTTCGCTGATAACATTCACTGTCCTCCGCAAGAGTGTTGCCAATCGGGATTATTCCGGCAATGACGCATACTGCCTCCAAAGTGTTGGGCCAAGGATGGAACCTTGTGGAACTCCCACCGCGATGTTCACCGATGTCCGCTCCACAGAAGTCTTGTAGCTCAGCACCCGGTTCTGCAAGTAACTCTTCAGAATTCTGCACAGGTAATCAGGGACCCTCATTCTTTGCAGCGACTCGGCAACAGCCTCCCAGCTGGCGCTATTGAAGGCGTTCTTAAAGTCGATCGTTATAACAGCGCAATGTCGATCGCCTCTCCGCTTCTGTTTGGATGCCTTTACGGCTGTCTCGACCACTATCCGAATAGCATCCACCGTAGACTTCCCTTTTTGGATACCTAATTGCATCATCGATAACCCATGCTCGCTCTCGGTAAATTTCGTCAACCTGTTGAGAATGATCCTCTCCAGGAGTTTCTCGAGCGTATCCAACAGCCAGATTGGCCTATACGATGCTGGATCCCCCAGAGGCTTTCCTGGCTTCGGCAGCAACACTAGTTTCTGTATTTTCCACCTGTCCGGGAAATGGCCTTCCTCCAGGCATTTCTGTAGCACATGTCCGAAAAAGCCTGAATGGCCACTTTCAGAACCAAGTTAGGTATTCCATCCGGTCCGGGTGCCTTGTTCATCTTAAGCCCTTTCAAAACTGCCATGAGCACCTCGTTCAAAACTTGCATGCACTCAGCGTTACTTATTATTTCCACGCTGTACGGTGTGCGTGGCCACGTCGCATATTGATGCCATTCCATACAAAAAGGCGGAAAAAGTCTAAAAATTGAATTTCCATAGCTAAGTTATGTATTTCCAAGAAACTTTGTGCCGCTGATTTCAAATATGTTATCTGAATTGTCGTATCTTGATTGTTGGAAATAACGTCTACATGGCCATACCCGAAGGAGTTGCAGCACCTCCGAACCTCGTTTGCAAGCTGGAGCGATCGTTGTATGGACTCAAGCAAAGCCCTCGCTGTTGGAACAACAAGCTGAACGACCTTCTACTGGATTCCGGCTTCACCCGTTCCCGGCACGATTATTGTTTGTATACCAGGATCGACCATCGAGGGGGTGTATACATCATCATCTATGTGTACGATTTGCTCATCGCTGGCGATCGGCTGGACCTGGTGAAGGAAATGAAGCGTGCTCTTTCCAAGAAGCTCCAGATGACGGATTGCGGCGTGGTTAATCATTTCCTCGGAATGAAGATCCGATACGACCGCGCCACCGGATGCATGTACCTGGCGCAAGAAGCTGCTGTGGACCGTGTGCTGACGAAGTTCGGCATGCAAGACTGCAACAATGTGAAGACCCCAATGGAGAAAGGCTGTTTCCTGCCACCACGAGCTGCGAATCCTGTGTCGCATCAGTACCGTCAATTGCTGGGCAGCCTGATGTATACGATGCTGTGTGTCCGACCGGACATATGCTACGCTGTTGGATACCTGGGGCGCTTCCAAGTTCAACCTGGTGAGGCCCACTGGCAAGCCCTGAAGAGAGTGTTCCGTTACGTGAAGGGGACGAAGAACCTTAAGCTCCAGTACAAGCAAAACGACGACGACGACGAGGCACTGGTCGGGTACGCAGACGCCGACTGGGCATCTGATGCTGAGGAAAGGAAATCCGTTAGCGGTTACGTCTTCAAGGTTTTTGGGAACACCGTGTCCTGGACCAGCCGCAAGCAACAAACCGTTGCACTGTCATCGTGTGAAGCAGAGTATGCAGCTTTAAGTGCCGCGGCCTCCGAAGGGCTGTGGCTGCACGGAATCCTTGAGGATCTGAAGGAAGTTCAACCCGGCACGACATTCAAGGTGTTCGAAGACAACCATGGGTGCATTGCGATGGCGACAAACACCGAAACCAAACGTGTCAAGCACGTGGATGTGAAGCACCATTTCCTACTAGTGAACCAATTCCATTTCCTGAACTAGTGAATTTCCGAAACTAGTGAACCAATTCCAATAATTCAGAGGCAATATATAGGACTAAATTTGGTTTCATTTGGTGGTTGTTTCAATCAAATCGGTTCAGCAGTTGTTGAAAAACGGAGCTAGAAGTTTGTTACATACATACGTTACCTAGACACATACTAACACCCATACATTCAGTGCATCAAGCTGAGTACTTGGTGTTCCAGGCTTTGAATAAAAAGTCAGTTTTCCAAGGTTTAAATATACATACGCTTCATTGTTAAAAAGAGTAAGGTCGTAGTAATCTAGTATGCGATTTATGTATTTACCAGTTTCAAGGGTTTTCCAGACATTCCCGGACTCTAACCTCCCAGAAACAAATTTGCGAAAGTTTGCGCAAGGTGAAACCCAAATTTTCGGAAAGCTGGTTAAAAAATCTTCAAAATAATTGTGATGAATGTGCGCATGTGTGCTCACATTTGAAAACTTAGTTGAAGTTTTTTTTAATATTATCCATACATTTGATATTGGAGTAAAAAACTACGACCATGTAGGACCCATACATTGAAAAATTGTAGAAAGTACTATGTACAGTCAGTTTAATGAAAGCCACTATAAATCAATTTGGTTTTATTTTGGCAGCAAGATTTGCCAATAGGTTTCAAGTTTACTCTTATCGGAGGTTTTATTTTGTCTTTATGAACTTGTAAAATGATGTGTTGAAATTCTGATTCCAAAAATCTGATTATGGTCAGTTGAAAAAGCATTTTACAACCATTTTGCCTCCAGTAAATGCATCAAACGGCCAATTGGCATTGAGGAAAGTCACCAAATGACCAAATAGTTTTATAGTAGCCATTGCGAAGATAATTTGGATTTTTGGCAAAACTGTGATTTCTTCCAATCGCCATATTGAAATGTATGAGACAACTGAAATATGGAAAAATAAATTTCAAATTTTAAATGTAATACAAATGAACTGTAGATCAGAGACCAATTTCGGTATTCTTTTGGATAACCTTATTGAATTCCATCAGTTTTCGTTGATTTAGACTTGCATAATCTCTGAAGGGCTTTTAATCTCGACTCGTGCCGATATTCACCATAAATATAATGCGCATACGATTTAAAGCATGATAAGCTATAAAAAAACCTAAATTTTTGGATATTTTGATATCAAACAAAATTTCCTGCAACACTAGAACTTTTTTTCTTCGATTTTATTTACTGTTAAATGAATCAGAATAGCAAAGAATCGAACAAAGCAGAACAACAAAAACCAACCATGATATCACCGTGAAGTTTGACAGCTGTGGCCATATGCTGGTTTTGATGGCAGCGTATAGGTTTTATGAAGGTTCTCAAGTGGTCATAACATCTTTTACTAGAAAATTTTCAAAAGCTGTATGGTTTTCTAAAGGTTTTATACATTTGTTTGCACAACCGTCTATAGAGTGGGCCACTTTGTACACTTTTTGGCTTTAAAGATGCAAAGAGGAGGTGTTGGTGGATAAAACAGCTTTGAATGTCGTTTTATCAACAAAGCCGGGAGGAGTGCTATACGGTTGGAATAAAACTAATATTGTTACTTGGGATACACACATACATACATACAAACAAGTTCATGACACGAAAATTGATCGTCTTATGTACCTCAGCTGGTCTATACAAGGTGTGGGATAGTGTGTGTAACATACAGGAACAATATTACTCCTGGTAAACAATTGATGATTTCGTTTCGGGTTTTCCCAGTACTTGTCAAGTCAAATATATTTTTCTTCTACGACACAATATGTTGCTCTTTTTTCCACCGTAGCAGCACTGCCTGTTCCGATGTAATCTTTTAAGAAGTCCTTTCCAATACCAATCGTATCATTAAAATACACTTCAAAGAAACTATTCACACACGCATAGATAATATCTAGTAGTGCAGGCGAACAAGTTACGATAAAAAAAACTATTTAAAAATCCCTATCACTGATCGCTGCGGACAAATTTGAGCATCCTTCAAGTTGCCCTGATGTACCTTACATCATATTAAGGAATTTAGCTTCTGAACCAAGTTCCTCGAGCCTTCCATTTCATCACGAACATAGTAACAGTAGTTGCATGAAAAAACCATACATTTTTTCGCTCCCTCGATAACATGCTAGTGAAGGATACTGCCTGGCCACTTTACGTACACACACGTATGTTAAAAACACCTTGAATTGTATCCTCAGCGTGGAATCCCTTATCCCTTCTCATAGCTAGCATTTCATCCTCTATTGATAAAATGATTCTAATGTCTTATGGGGAATGGAAGTGGGGCTTTCAAATCTTTTTGCATCCATTCTGTAAATAAGAGTTGTTATGAAAATTCTCTTTGATCAAACAAAAGAAAACGGGTGGCAGCTAAAGATTAAAAACCTAATGTAGCTACCTCTCTGTAGATGAAAACTACGGAAGCACAAACCGCAGCCCAAGCATATTCAAGGCTCAAGCACACTGAAGGCGTTTCCCATCGCTGACCGCAGACTAATCTGATTAGCGACCCTACAAAAACCGTTTTTACCTAGGTGTTACAAATTTTCTCATCAAAGGAAACCCCCTTTCGAGGCCAATACCTTCAGCAGTAGCGAATGGGAAATAATGTTCAGCAAAAAAAAGTTTGCCCCCCGCTTGCTGTGGTAGCCGAGGGCCAGTTTCCAACAACCGATGATGGTACGTGGCTAAACCCCATCTCTTTCAAAGTATTCACTTGGCATAGGGCAGCTTGAGAGGGTGTCTCACGTCCAATCGAATGCACCCACAAGGAAAATCCTCAAACACACACGCGATATGACTTTAACGTGACTTTTATGCTGCATTTATAACACATGTTCCATCCTACGACCCCTCCCCGTATTTTACAAAGACGCTGAATACGGCTATAAAATGGATAGGTATTTAACATGTATCTACGACTACCAGAATGAAAGTACCCATGTTGCGCCTAAGGGTCGAAAAAGGCAATTTGTGAAAACGTCGCCAGGGTTGTCACTTTCCTCATGATGTACATAGTTAGGACGGATGTACCAGTCGTAGCTTTACTTGCCTCTTACGGTGTCTTCCCATTACGGCCTATGGGAATTTCATAAGCCATAATCTTAACACAGGGTGATGCAACCTTCCTAACTAATGCTACGAGACCTATAGGTGATGCCGTTGTTGCGACGAACATAGAACGTGACCCATCAGTTGAAGAAAAGTCGTTAGACAATTCTATTGGGGTCCATATAAACTTAGCAGGAAAACAAATTTAATTTCAACAGGTAAGAAAGCGCTACTTGGTTTGAGTTTCATTTCGGGGGGTAGCTCATTGGTTAAATGTGGCGTATTCCTGCTAAGAAAGTGCCAACTATTAATATGAATGTGTATTACTATAGTGGATAAGAACAGGAGCACATAAGATTGATACCCTTCTAAGAGGATGTCTCTAATAAATTGTTTTCATTTTTTTCTTCTTTCAGGTAAACCCTATAATAGCGAAACAGCAACTCCTGCGCTTGCATACTAACGATACTGGTAATGTTGACAAAGTTAAGCTTGTATCCACACATATTCGCATAAATCCTAAGAAGCCGGTTGATGACTCGTTTGACCAGTGTCAACTAATGAATTCACCCACATCGGTCGCGGTGAATGATGAGTGATAGCGTTACCACTGCTCTGGTTAACCGCAAAAAAAACTTTTCCTGAAACTCAGTTGACTGAGCTGCCATCATTATCATTATCATCTTTGTCGTCAACAACGCCGTCGCCGTCATCGTTGTCGCCAATGAAAACAGCCTCGTCTCGGGGTTTTCCTGGGAAAACTTTCCTCCCGAAGCATGTAGGTAGGTTTATTTTCCCACATTGTCGCTAGCTGAAAATGGATCGTTACTCTTATGCAACTAGGAGTCAACATGGCAATATGCTCACATGCTTCGCTAGGAAGGTGAGAGTGTGTATATTTTTCAATGCTTGAATGTATTCCTTTCCATAGGTATGTCTCCGAAGAAAATGTTCAGGAAACAGTCATAAGAGTGTTTGGGGGAATATTGTTCAAATAGCGTTCTATTATTCATCGCATAAAGTTTGCCACTTTTTGCATATTAAGGCGATTTCTCTTTCAGCAAGTACCTTGCACGGTATTCGACTCGAGAGAGCGGCTCAATTATTCTAACAGTTGGGGAAGCACCATTTATGATTGTGTTTAAAGACATTGTCGACATTAGTTCTAATTTTAACTTGAAATCATACATTTTTCATTCAATAGTTGTATCGTATTTTGAACGGTGTTCATATCAACTACTACACAACCTGTTTCTTGATATTTCTTTTAGATCATTTATTTAACTTTACAGAGCCAAGTTTTCATATTTATATACATCAATTATCTTAAAACTAACGTTAAGGGGATAGAACCGATTACTCGCGGCCGTCTCGAGGTTAAAAGGAATAACAACTGAAAGGGTGGGAAGGTGGGCTGGAATTTGAAGTGTGCTTTATATAACAATTTTTTTTAAAACTTAAAACTATACAACTTTTGGCTTCTTAAACAGGTTGGCATGTTAAACTAACTACAATCTAAGGCTAATGTTAGTCAAAAACACATAAATGGGTTTCATGTACTACAAATCACGTACAGCCAAAATATCTCGAATTGACACATTGGGTTGTCTACCTTGAGCCTGCAGGGAATCATAAAGCTCAGATCTGACTCCACATTGCTCAGCACAAAACCTCCTTTACTCCATTTATACTGCCAGCCAGCTAAGCAAAGGCGATTTGTCGATCATAAATATCGCCTTCCATAGCACCCACCTTTGTAAGCTAGTCCGCTTTCTCATTGCCCAGAATTGAACAATGAGAAGGGACCCATACAAAGGTGATGGTAAAATAACGCGAAGATAAAGCACTTAGAGAGGTTCCATGAGAAAAGCTCATAAGGAGTGTATCGAAAATAAGCTATCCACAAACTTTCTTTCAAATTATGTTGAAAACCGATATTTTATTCTGTTTGTATGACGATATTTTATTCTGTTTGTATTGAGCCTTTATTGTACAAGGTTAAACTTGAATATAATGAAGACCGGATGAAATTTAAGTTATTCCTTCACGAATTTTCGAACTTTGGATCGAATGCTCTTCATCAAGTTCCTGACAAGTGTTGCATCGCATTTTTTGGACGCTTTAGCCCAAATTTTTTTGAACTCCTGCATGTTTCCAGCTGCCTTACCAGTTTTCTTGAAGATCGTCTTCACGATTGCCCAGTAACGTTCGATGGGTCGAAGCTGAGGGCAATTTGGTGGATTGATATTTTTCTCAACGAAATCTATACCCTTTTCCGCAAGCCAATTGAGAGTGGTTTTGGCATAGTGAGCCGACGCTAAATCCGGCCAAAACAGTGGAGGTGTACTATGCTTCTTATATAAAGGCAACTATCTCTTCTGGAGACACTCAGATCGATAGATTTCCGCACTTATAGTTCCGGTAGTGTAAAAAATGGTTGACTTCAAACCACAGGAACATATTGCTTGCCATACCAGTACCTTTCGACCGAATTTCTCCACTTGAATCGACCTGTCCGCATCGCTCACATCCTCCCCAACGACGGCAGTGAAGTATTGTGGACCTGGAAGGGGTTTTGAGTCCTCCTTTACATAGGCCTCATCGTCCATCAAAACGCATGCATCCGGACGCTGCAAAAGACGCGAATACAATTTCCGGGCCCTTGTGGCTGCTCGCATCTTCTGTTTAGAGATTTTCTGCTTCTTGTAGGTCTTCAGGTGGTTTCGCCTCTTGATACGCTGGATCATTCCGACACTCGTTCCTGCTTTTTTGGCCAAATCACGTATTGACATTGATTTGTTCTTCATGATTAGAGATACCACTCTCTGCTCCAGTTTCGGGTTGGAAGAACCGGGTTTTCTGCCTCTTCCTGGTAGCTCATCCAAAGAATAGTGTTCCGCAAACTTATTAATGATGGTTTTAACACTCGCATGATGAACTCCAAACTGCTTCGCCAATTTTCGCATATTAATACCCTTCTCACTTAGCCATGTGTCCAGAACCTTAATTTTCACTTTCTTCAATACGCGACATTTTGAAAACGCAGAATTTGAACCGCACAAACAAGTAAACAAAAGAAAACTGACAGTCAAACGCACAGCATCCAGTGTTCAGAGCATAAAAAACCATCACAAATACATGCGTACAACGCAAATGTATGTGGATAGCTTATATTCGATACACTCCTTATGTTAAAAATTATGGTTCCATCTGCATGGCACCCGTGCCATTAGTAAAGTTTGTTCCACATCATCCACCACTGCTTGTTACAGTGGCGAGCAACATTGCTCAGGATTTCGTCCGCACGTCAACTGTTGTGTCGTCCGACTTCAGAAGGGCCGACCACCAAAGTATAGACATTTTTTGTCTCAGTTAGAATGGAAGCGCATTCTAGATCTCGAAGATGTCAACCAAGCTGCACAAACGTTTTCAAAAAAACCGTCTCAAAACGAATACGAAGTGCTACTATGACTGATGGAACTCTTGAAGCTGGCTCTGTCGTGGATATCGTCAACTTGTCAACTTGTAGAATTATGGATGCCGAGGGACTCGAAGCTGCTACTAGCAATGTTCCCCGCCTGTCTGTATTTGGCTCTGCACTTACTACCCATAGTGATATGAGGCTATTCAAAAACCCCGTAGACTTTTCTGGAGAAGTTTGGCCAAAGTCTACGCTGTATACAAAATGTCAAAAAAATGTATGGCAAAAAGTCCACGAGGGCTGGTCTGAGAATTAAAAAAAATAAGTCTACGTGGTTTATGAAAAGGCCCTGTGGCGATTTCAGCGGGGAAGTAGATGAAATTTGCTACTGGATGCGGTCCTGATGGAATTCATTCCATTGTCCTGATGCGTTGCTTGAGCACACTTGCTGCGCCTCTGGTCACGCTCTTAAATTTGTCACATTCAGGAAACACGCCGGAAGAGTCATTTGTTTTCCCAACACACAAAAAGGGATGCAAGCAGTGCGTAGCCAACTACTATGGAATTTCAGCACTAAGTACTTTATCCAAGTTATTCGAACTAATTGTAATTGTAATTTACGGCATAATGGCCGATTGGGATACATCTACGGATAATATTTTCCAGAAAATGAGCCATAACGGGGTTCAGTGACTGCCATGATTATCGTAGAGCTGCGAGGTACATGGCGCTATGACCAGCGGATGGTCAGAGAGAATCAGCTAACTACACGGAAAAAAATCCGTGCCGGGATCCGTGAACTGCAGTCATGAATTCGAGAACAAGCAAAAATACACCGTGAACTGAATCACGTAATCATGAACTAAATCACGTTTTTAGGTAAAAATCCTGAAAACGTGAACTAGTTCACGGTCCGTTTTCATTTTCGTGAACGCTTTTGTTTCTGTATACTAGAGCCCTAAGTAAGTTAAATTCAGTGAGTGCTCAAACACAATTGCCCCTCTTTCCGAAGCAATATCGAAAGATAGTTCCGGGAGCGACAGAAGTTAGAGATATGGGTAGGTTTTAAGTGCATGTAATCCAGGTTCAGAAGACTACTTCTGGACGTAACTTTACGAAATGCTAACTTTGTGGGCTACAGTGCTTTTAATAATTATATGACCACTAATGAATTTCATGGTGCAAGAGAGGTGCATAATTTTGGAACATTTCTTTGATGCTATATGAAATTGAATTCCAAAACATAAATTTGAATACAAAAATTTATTTTGTTTGTTGCAAAATTGATCGCAAACGGCATTTTTTTAGAAAAAAAGGGCTTTTCAAAATGATGCGACCACTTTCATTTTCTTGTGAAATAATGTTGCAAAAAAAAAAAGTTCTAATAATCTGTTACTCCTTCAGACGGCTGATTGTCTGAAAGATTAGTTTTGGCATGCTTTGAATCAATTTTTGCAATGTTGCCAGGTCAATTTCTTCCTATGACTAAAAACTGGCAGTTTTCATTTCCTGAGTTCTTGAAAATTTACGATTATCAGCATAAGCTCGTCGAACCATTATTCCTCAGAGGTTCTCAATAACATTTTAAATTCCAAATTCCAGCCGTACTTCTGTGTGTCGAGGTAGCAAACGAGGAGAACTGACCATTTTCAATCGTGTTATGTTGGGTGAACGTTTTAATGTTCGCCAAACTATCGAGACTGAAGCATCTAGCTTAAGTTCGGTTCGAATTTGTGAGCAACTCGTCGTTGTATTAGATGGTTTGGTGATAATATGACGCTTATGTTTTTCTGATAGTTTCTTTTTACGTCCTGGGCTCCTGGGTTTACTTGTATTGGTGACACCGTTCATCGATTGTCATCATTTGATTAGGGTATCTCCATTCATACCACACGTAAACAAGAAAATCGAGTGTGGTCATATCATTTTGAAAAGCACTGTACATGATGCGTTGAAATGTTGGGATTTCGGGTGAAATTACCCTTGACATTCCAAAGTCAACTGGTCGTTGAACCTCTCAGTACTCTTGAGACGGTTGAATTACAGATTTTCAGCATTTTATCCAAAATACAATGTGGCCGTACAATTTTTTTTCACGCGTCTCCTCTTGGCTGACTTTCATCTTGGCCGTAACAAACCACACAAATGCCATAGAATGTAAACAATACACTTCAAAGATGAACCGTACAAAATTTGGTTTATTTCTGTCCAGTAGAAAAAAAATTCTACAGTAAGTGTTGTAATAATTTCGTGTTCACCCTACAGTATTCAATGCACGTCCACAGCTATTAATTGAGAGCGATACCTAGACCATTTTAGTAGCATCAGTATTAATGTTTAGCATGCAGAAAAAACTTTGTTAACAACAGAGCGAAAACATGTGTCAATTCAATGGAATCCTAAATAGGGCCGGGAAACGAACCCAATCACCTTCACTATGATATTTCTTTGTAGCTGCACCTCAATAGACGGGACATGAATACCATTGCACTTGCCATTGCCACGCATTTACTAATGCAAAAATGCAAAATACCTGACATCAAACGCTTTCAACTACCCTACGTGGAAGTATATCTAAACACCTAATTGAAAGGTGATACAAAGCTAGTTGCAATAAGTAATCAGCTCGAAATATCAAGAAAAATAACTCCTTTCCCGTTCGTTTGATGCTCCTAGATGTATCAATGTTTTTTTTTTGCTGCAGCAATTTGCTGAGTTTATTGTACATGTGATATGTCATAATAATGGATAACAAACGTATGGAAATTCTAAATGGGTGTAAATAGAACATTTAACAACGTGTCTTTTACTGCTGACTTGCGCTGATATGGAATTGCTTTTAGTATTTTGTTGAAGAAATAATTAATAATTGATTCTTAGCTCTTGAATTATAAATTTATTTCCGGTGTGGACTGAATCTTTCGGACTGGAATTTAATCGACTTTCCCGATACAGAGTTTGGTTGTCGTGCAAAGAGTATGCAATTACTAAACTTTACAAAACATTTAGTTGATAGCGTTTTGACGACTAGTGAACTTACTACTCAATCAACTTAATTCAATCAAAAGAAAAATATCGTGATACAAAGAAAGAGCATTTAGACCGATATGGCCGCATATTGTGGGGCATAGTAAAAATAAGTAAACCACAGGAACATGTGAGCAAAGCGGCTTACAGCTTTAATTCGTTTTCGTTCGAACCGCATTTTCTATACAAAAACACCTTTTGTATGACAGACAGTTTGCAGTTTGATTGAAAACCAGAATAACTAACCTCTATTACAAATTCACGACCGCACTCGCAAGTGGAATTAATCAGTCACATGAGTAAATCTTATTACGATTGGTAAGACGAAAAATCAACAATAACAATATTCACATGAATCTGAACTTGTCAGTTGCAACAAAAATTACTTAAATTTACTTCACTTTTGATGAAATTGGGTCGATACGAATAAATTTTGAGTTGATAAGGCCCTGTTCTCTCTATTTCAATCCGAGCTGGTCAATTTCACGGTCGTTATATCACTGTAAGAAAACCGGCTATGCCAGCTTTCTTGGCATTCTCTAAACATCATGTAGGTATCTTCTGAAGAGATTTTTTGCATCATCAAGTACTCATGAAGATTTTATTAAAAAGGAAAATAGAGTTTTTTGAACGTCTTAAGGGAGCAACTCCGGCATAGTGGTTAACATCCTTAACTCTCACGTTAAAGGCACGACTCCAAATCACACGTCACAAGTCACACGCAGCACACTTGTCGCAAATCAGTTGAAGTTACTTAAATTCAACTCAATTAAGTCACAATCAAGTAAATGCAACCAATTATGTCAGTTTGGTGTTGCTTGGAAATAGGTCTTAAACTCCTACATTTCCCAAATTATTTCACATTTAATGATACGAACATAAATTCCATTTATCGGGCTAATGATTCGATGCATAAATCATGATTGATCACCAATTAATTACAATAATTTTAAAGATCGACCACTGGCTAAAAGTCTCTCAAATAAAGACATACAAACAAATAACAAACAACATGACTTTAAAGATTTAAAATACATAATCCGTTTCCTATCTGCCGAAGAAGTTCGTTCAAAATTTGCCTTTGCGTATGTTGCATTTGTTCGCGTAAATATACCGGAGAAAATGACATGATCAGCTCCTTCTCACATCTAGGCTGGTTGCCAGAATGTGATATTGAACATTGAATAAAAAATTTAGTTCTTATTGAGATGATCTGAAATCACTATTTACTTCATGTTTCTTCAAGTCATTAGAGGTTGATCTATGCTTATGATTATATTTTCCATCATCCATGGTCATATGATATCATATGATAGTGCCATATGCAATGAAAAAATATTCGGAGCTGTCCAACAATACTGTTGAACGGCAGCTATGGCAACACTGTTCTTTTAAGAGAGACCATGTTTCCTCTCTTCTTTGTTAGCCATGCCAATAGCGCACTGGTATTGTAACGTGAAGCCTGCTTTCCCTTACATTTGTTTGTTTTTAAACGAAGCATCACGTTTGTCGTCACAGTCGCTTTGTCTAACATTTCCGTGAGAGTAAATGAAACAAGAACTACTCATTGCCAATCAAAAGATCAACGAAAAACTAAGAGTTTGGTTGCGTACGTCTGTCTCATAACCTGCTAGAAGACGAGTTTGTGATCATAGCAATCCACATGTTTTGGTTGATTGTTTTCGAGAGCGGACGGGTAAACCGCAGGAGCGGGTTTAGGCAATTGACATTTGCAGCAAATCGGAAGTGGCCTATTTCTTTTCGCCTTCGAAAACATGCATGGAATCCTACTCATACAGTATTGTTAGTTTATGTACAGATTGCAGAGCTAGAGAAAACATTTTCATGATCGAAATGCAACCCGAACGCTTTTAATGAGTCTCTGCAATTGGGAATTTTATTCCATAGCTATGAAACTTTCTGAGTCTATTGCTCGTTTCTGAAGGTACGTTCCGATAGATAAGATGTAGGCGGAGGGATTAACGTCTTAATATTGGCAGTTCTAATTATAGATTTCATACAGCTTCATAAAATAGTACCTGGGATATGCGTTCATTGTTTAAAACCCGTGCCGTACCCTACTTAACCAAAAGGGCTCGTTCACATCAGTTTCTTGTTATTTGAAGAATTCCATCATCAATTTTGAGTCTTGATAGTTTTGGTCTAATTGACACTGAATGATGATTAATAATCATTGATTATCCAAAGTGAAATTAAATAATGTTGGCTGTTTACCTGACTAGGATGATGATTGTGTTTCACCATTACATGTTCTGCTCAGTGCAGTCTCGTTAACAAATTACGTTGATAAATTACGTTCAGTTGATAGGTAATTACGATTATGTATGCAAGGACAAGAAACATCTAAGCAACATACCCTAGGTATACGGGGACCGCAGAACAGAACTAGTTTTCGAACAGTTGTGTTCAACTGAATCCAATCGAATAATAAGGTACTTAAACACACACACTAACAGGTATAAAACACAGACACAAACAGCATGCATTAAATTAGAATCAGCAACACATCCACCATAAATACAAGATGTACTGCGATGTTCCCTTCAAGTTTATCACTCAACACTGAAGAAGTCTGTAAGTCGCAGATGAAATAAGCAGGCCTGTTTCGATCAGCTTTTTACCCTTCTTACATCAATAGAAGGGTATCAAGATCGCTTGAAAACTCGACTTTTTATCCGAGGCCCACAGGGCCGAGTGTCATATACCATTCGGCTCAGCTCGACGAACTGAGCACATGTCTGTGTATATGTATGTGTATGTGTGTATATGTGTGTATGTGTGTGTGTGCGTTACAAATAATGTCACATCTTTTTCTCAGCCATTTGTGAACCGATTTCAGTTCTGTTGACGACAAATGGAAGCTACAACATTCCCATAGAAAGTTATTGATTTTTTTTTCATTCGGACATTTCGTTACGAAGATATGAACGAAACAGTACTTGACGGCCTATTATAATAGTAATCAAACAGTTTAGTCTCCGATTACATACTGAGCTATTTGTGTACCGATTTTAGTTTCTAAATAACTGGTCAAAATTTCATTATGATTGGATAATCCTTCATGGAGGTATGACCAAAACAATACCTGAGAGCACATAATTGTGAGATGAAAATATACTCGTTGCAGTGCAAAACCAAACAAGACCAATCACACCAATCGATGCCGCTTGCATTCAATTGTGTCGCATCTGGTGCGTTGTATAGCACATACAGCGGACTAGCCACACTATGCGACTCTATAGAATTAGAGCAGGATCGATTGACTCGAGTGGTCTGGTTTTAAACTACTACGAGTATATTCGAAAATTACACAACATCTCCATTTAAATACTATAACCAATTTTCAACGAACATGTACTTATTAAGCATATTGAATCCATGTTGATAATCAAAATTGACACTTAGGATTGTCTAATAATTCATTCTATGGACTGATAATATGAAATTTCTAATATTTATGTAATTTCCCTGTTATTATAACTAACATTAACAGGTCATTAAAGACTATCAGTCGTTATATTTTAATCACATTGCTGAACAATACGTTCAGGATTGACAAATAGTTGATTTTATAAACGGAATGTATGGCATATTGAATATTTCTGAATCTTTTTGGAATTTCTGATGAAAATATGTATCCAGTACAATATTGCCCACATTTGAGTATGTAATTCTGGTGAAGTGTAAGAAGGGTTCAGTCTCACCATCGGTGGATTAATGCGGGTTTTTCTAGTAGAATTTGAAAGAACTTGCGTTTACTAGTGATAGTTTAAAAAGTGCACAAAACTAGTATGTTTCGAGTACGCAGCCAATTGAGCTCAAATTTGGCGAGAATTATTAGCGCCTATTTTGAAATAGAGTGAGGTGAAAGAAAAAGGATACTTTGAACCACCCTAACAGTTGTGTTTAATGAATATTTTAACTATTGAATGTTTGTAGCCACAGAAAAAATAATCCGAATTATTGTTAGGTATACAAAAGTGTGCCATAATACGTTTCTAACACCCAAAATTCAAAGAAGATTGTTTTGTTATTCGATAGTATGGGCCTAAAAAAATATATCCTTCAAATGCAGACCGCACACAAACCGAAAGACAAACCAAATAAAGGTAAAGCCTCATCTGAAGATTTACACTCTCCTTAATAGTGGAGCATCTGACAATTCGTTTCATGCCAGACAGACAGATATCTCATCAGATTACACTAGATAAATATATTCTGAGCTTTTGGTGCACTAGTTTATCACTTGACATGTTCAGCAAATGTGCCGGCTCTGGAATAGTTGAGCATACTTAGCACAGATCGTAAACATGGCTAGCCATGAGTCCTTTGCCTCATTTGTGATAGCATCATAGCTGCTAGTGTTAAGGCTTGCACCAGTTGGATGTCGGATGCGAAGGAGAAAAATCTACATTGGCTTGGGTATAGTTCAGATGAAAGTTCAATCGCCAGACGTAAGAATATTAAGACAATTCACAAATAATATAACCGGTAGCATACACTTTCAAAATATTGGACGATATTCTGGAGAATTACATTCTTAATTACTTTCGTAATTGAACTTTTGATGCCGAATGGTTCATTAGACCTAATTTTGAAAAGTAGAAGCTTGAAGTACTTATGAAATCTTTTTGTCATGAAACTAATATGCTTTTACGGGCGAATATTCCTTGAAACCTTATAATTCCATCGAATTGAGATTGCATTTATTATTTCTTAATATTTTCAAGACATGAAGCTAATGAACTTTCATGGGAGATTATTTTCTTCTTCTTTCAATCAAAAGCAGTTCTTTCTTGTGTTGCATCTGGCATTCTACTCACGTGTTTTGTCAGAGATAGATCTTAGTATTTCTTGAACTTGATGACTGTAAAGTATTTTTTTTATTTGTTCTCAGTCCACACACTGCGATTTTTTTTTTGCAGAAATTTGTAAAATTGTACCGAACAAAACAATATAACGTTTGATCCTCCCTAAAAATCAGTTGGTATTTTTTTTTCGAATTTTCTTATGGGTCATCTTAGTATTCATTTATAGCATTTTTTAAGATATGGATCACCATCCAAAATTTTATTGTTTTATTGTTCAAGTACTTTTTCCGAATAATTTAGCATCCACATTCTAACCGCAGCAAGCCATACTATTATTACTGCCCAGCAGCTCCTTTGGCGGAGCTAAAGTCATTTCGCAAGAATAAATTTGGCTGTGAGTGGAATTGCTTAAACAAGGACCGCATTCGAATGCACTCTTGCTTATGAGTGAATTTCTTGTTTGTCTGGAATGGGAGCAGAAGCTCATCGCCGTACGTGTGGTGCAAATTGCAAGAATCGTTCTGATGTTCTGCCAAAGTTCCAAGCCAGTCGGAACGTTTCATGGCTGGGATATATTCTTCTTCACTTTTGCGTTGTTTTTTTTTGTCTCTCTGGAAAGCATCACCAGCAAAAAAGAAAGAAGTGGACACATGCTAGGAAGATGCTGTTTGAGGACTCTATGCTTCAGAGTGGAGTATGGATTGCACATCTAGTTATAGGTACATACTCTAACGCCAGCAGAAAACAACGGACGAAGGTTGATGTTCGGTATGACAGACGTCTATGAAATTGAAATTGAACCCGTTTCTGATGGTGATGATGCTCAGCGCATCGTTCCATATAGACGAATGATGCAGTTGAATCGGATTTACTGGTTCATGAATCCGTGAAGAAACCAGACGTGACGGGTAGGTTCTGAGTATAGGTGACGAACAAATATAATAATATCATTCCAATCTGGAGGTGTCGAAAGGGACCAAGAAGAAAAAATTCCATTCGGTCTGGTCTGTTTCACCATATCTAGGGCCTCTGACTCGGTTCTTGTCTAAATCATTGACCTTAGGATCTTAGCAATATAACATCTGCTGTACATGCATCTAAAGCTTATTCACCATTGTATACACACATTTATAATAAGCATAGATTAACTGAAAATTGGACCTGTTTAAAATTTCAGCCCCCTTTCTATTTTCGAAGCTTAGCCTACTGATTTCGTTTGTCCTAAAACACATTGAAACGAATGAATGAATCATTGACCTTTTCAAGCACTTTATTCAAAAACATCAAAGTTCTAAACAAAATCAGGAGTGGGGGCGAGGCAGGGAGGGTGTCCCTCCCTCTAATTTTTATTTTGTTTTTAGAATTTTAATTTTGTTAAATTTTTTCAGTATTTATTATTTGTATTATTTGTTCTATTTTTTCAATAGCCTAGCCACGCAAAAATTCCTCAAATTGGTGACATTTTTTTGTAAAAAAGAGTAAATAGAAAACATTTATGAGAAGTTTTTTTTAAATAGCAAAGACTAACCATTTTATTTTAATCTTTTACCTTTGATCAAGAACCAAACCTATCTAACCCAACGTATCTTAAAAAATGTCCTTTAGCCTGTAATGTTAACTATAAGACAAACAATAATCGATTTTTTCCCGCTTGCTCATAGTTTCTTTTTTCTAGACCTGAGCACTCGCATCGCCGAATTATATATAACCGAAACAATACGAAATGCGCCATGCTCTATAGCAAAATTGTGCGTAGTAAAGCGTCAAAACATCCTTTCACAGCCGATGCTCGGAGCAAACTCTTTTTTCATATACTTTCAATTTTTATATCCCACAAACTATTTTACTGCTGTAACAAATAGCAGGATAAATCAAGTAGAAGCTTCTAAAGAACAATTTACGATAATTCATTAAAAATTGCATTTAATGGATTTGGTAAAAGGATACACGAAAAAAAATGACGAAGGATTGAAATAACAATTTCAATAGTTGATATCTATAATGAACACATTTTTGTTTCAACCACAAGATATTTTGAGCTCATAGTAGTTTTTGAATTGAATCTCGTAATGTACAGTTAAAAGAGCCATCATTTTAACACATCTACAATCACCATCTAACATCACCCTATAATTAAATCAAAATAAAAATGTTAATATTCCAACCAGTGTGCATGCTTGAAGCAACTATAAAAAAAAACATTAAAACAACAACCTAGTAGTTTTCAGTTTGCCTTCAAGTTCATCATGGCGTCTGACGAGAAAAAATAATTTGAGGGGTTTGTTAAAAAAAAGATTCAAAACCTATTAACTTATGTCACGTAAATGACAATATTTATTTTCGAATGTGTAACTTTGTTGAGCTTATGAGTCGGTAGTTTTATTGTAAGAATGGAAAAATAAACAAAATCGGTCCTAAATCAATCTCAAGTTATGAGCTGAATTTAATTGCATTCTCATCAGGACGACTTCAGAACCGAAAATCTCATTCAGAAAAATATTGACCTGACCCCCAGCTTATACAATTCAACTGTTGTTATTCAGTTGGTTCAACTTGAATCATGGTTGAATTAACTAGCACTGTAAGCCAACTGTCAAAATATCAACAATATTTTTTATTTTTACATAACCATTGTGAAGTTGTATCAAACATATATACTGAAGTTAATTCATGTATACATTTGTTAAAACTACTTGAATATATGATTGTTACAATCTTGAACATGGGTCATCTGAAAATCAATCCAAAAATATAGTTGATTTTAGATGAAAATTATTCAGTGAATTATACTTTTTTCTCCGTATAGATGCAGTCGATTCAAAGATGCATTTCGTTCTTTCTTGTAACTTCATGCTTCTATTGATGTTCAGGCTCATCGGCTCAGCAACAACCAAGGAACACTTGGTCCTATACCCACTGATTTCTTTATCTTCATGTTTTGTGATATACAGGACGGATTATTATAATTTGATATATCTTAATGCAGACGTCTTCCAAATTCAGTGAATTTTCAGGCAATCGGTGGAGACCCACCTGGTTTCTCATAGCAAGATGCTTAGAGGTGGACCGGAAAGTTCGGTGAGCTATCTCCCCCTCAAAGATTTTTCCGTTTCTATGGAAAAAAAAAACGCGCCGAAACCGTCGCCGAATTTATGTGCGATGGTTCAGCGCGTGTTCGGATACAGAAGGCTCATCGTAACAAAACGGATCACCAGATAGAATACATACGTAAAGCCTGTCCACGTTAAATTCCAAACACTTTCAGTGTAGATTATGAATTATTTCACGGTTAGCTGAAACGTCTCACTTATATAACAGCTGAAACTCGCAACTTTATTTCATTGTACAACATGTTTACATTCTTGTTACATTCATTAAAACGAATCAAGTGGAGGTGTGCAAATGCATTTTGTAGAACGGCAGCAAAACGGAAGGTTGGAAGAGGAACAAATCGAAAAATATGCTCTCGAAAAATGAGCAAGAAGGTGGTAGTAATTAAAGAAAAACATCCCAACCTTTCTGTGCGAAATATGGCTCGCAAAGTTTTCGAAGTCAAAATCATACGTACAAAAAGTGAATCAGAGGCAAGGACTGAAGGCGTACAACGTAAAAAAGGTGCCTAACCTTGACGAAAAGCAAAATTTCACTGCATATGGTACAAGAGGTCAAATACGTGCCAAAAACAGCCAATCCACCAAACTGTCCAGAACTTCACTCAATAGAGAAATACTGGGCGCTAGTTAAGCGGAAATTCTTCGAAACTAAGAATAAAGCAAATGGTACCGATGGTTTCAAGAGAAGATGGAGAACGGTTACGCTGGGATTCGCTGAGGATACCGTACGGAACCTGATGGCAGGTGTACAGCAGTAAGTTCGAGATTTTTCAGAAAGAAGTATTAAAATCCTAATCAACTGATTCTAATGTATAAAAATTGGACTCGAAAAAAATGCGACACTTTGTTTTGGGTGAAACTTTTTATCGCGTGAGTGAAAATTAATGAAATTTCAAGTAATACTAGTTTAGAGTGTTATATTTATGTGTGCAAATTTTTATCGCAATCTGTCAAGTTGTTTTGAGGTGCATTCGAAACAAGAAGAGTTACGCCAGCAAATCTTGGGCGCGGTGATCGATAATCCTGGTCAGTCACACAGATGGATCGGCAAAAGGCTTGGAATCCAGCATTCCACCGTGTCCCGCATTGTGAAGGTGTTCCAAAGCGGCCGAAAACCGAAAACGGAATACCCAGAGAATGCGCGGAAGATAAGGCAGTACTTTAAGAATAACCGGAATCTTTCCACCCGAGCCGTGGGCAAAAAGGTCAATTCGTCGAAGTGTTTCGTCCAGCAGACCATGAAGCGGGCTGTGCTACGTGTTTTTAAGGTCAGGAAGGCTCCAAACCGGACTGACAAGCAAAACATGGTGGCCAAATTGCGTGCGCGGAAGCTGTACCGTGAGTGGCTGGTCAAGCCAGGCTGTCTCGTCATGGACGACGAGACATATATCAAGGCGGACACGCATGGAGGTTCCGGAAAAGTTCCGGAAGAGAAAGATGGATAAATTCGAGAAGAAGTACCTGTTGTGGCGATCAGCGAGTGCGGACGGTACAGCAAGCCATTCGTTACAACCGGCACCATAAACGGGCAGATTTATCGAGAGGAAAGCTTGCAGAAGCGTTTGCTGCCCTTACTCCGCTCTCACCGTGGTCCCACGCTGTTCTGGCCAGATCTCGCTTCGTGCCATTACGCCAAGCCTGTAATGGATTGGTGCGAAGCGAAGGGCGTCAATGTGGTCCCGAAGGAGGTGAACCCGCCAAATACAACAGAACTTCGTCCGATCGAAAAGTTTTGGGCGATAATGAAGAAGAAGTTGAAGAAAAGCGGAAAAACAATCAAAACCGATGAAGCTTTGAAGAAAAACTGGGAGAAATTGTGTAAGGAAGATGGACAAAGCCTCGCCCAAGATCTCATGAGCAGTGTTAAGAGAAAAAAAACTCATTTTCGAACAAATAATTTCAAGGCAAAGTTTTTACTCAAATCAATCGAAACTTTTTTACAATTACAGGTGCATACATGTAGTATACAAAAATAATTTTTTCAATTTTTTTTGAACAAAATGGCAGCAGTTAGAGTGCGTTGAAAAAGTCTTTGTATTTTGCTTGTGCCGGCTTTCCTGGTCTTAATTTTGATCTGAAACTTGCCAACGCAAAAAAATACAGTTAGTAGATGAATTGAAAAAAAAGAGTAGAAAAAAAAATTGCACTTTTGGCGTAACTTTTTCGAAAAAATTCACATTTTCTCCGCCATTTTACCACATTTTTCCATATTTAATAATGAATAATGATATATCAAAATACTTTTTAATTCATATAGAAGGTAATACTATAATAAAGAAACCCTATAAGTTTCAGCTTAATCGAATAATAAGTTTTTGAGTTATCACCGGCATAAACTCCGAAGGTGCTGCTATGAGAAAAACGCGTTGAAAGTTTTAATTATCGGTCTGCGCGCTAATAGAGCGTCTTCGAAAACCGATGAAAAGAAACACTTGGAGTTCGAAATTCGAAAAAAAAGTTTCAGGAGCGTATTCTACGAGAAATTTACTATCTTTTTATGCAACAAACAAAAATTGATTTTTTTGGTCATTCTAACTGTATATCCCCCCTTAAGAGAAATGTACGAGCATTCAGCTTGGGGAGGAAATGCAATAAATAAATTATGCCAAAACATAGTTTATATATAGTTATTCTATCCCTGAAAATTTGAGAAGTATTCGATTTAAAATGAGTTTTTGGTGATCATTTTTGTGTGTCTCTTTTGTTCCGAGTCCAGTCTTTATGTAACTAGGTATATTATTGTGACATAAACAATCGGTTGCGTAGAATTATGTGTAATTTTGTTTTGCTGCTATTATGTAGGCGTCCGAAATTTAACGTAGACAGGCTTGAAGCTCTCGTTTACTGTTTTGCATGACAATGGCATAAAAGAAGAATAAGTTGAATAGGTTAATTGATTCCTGTCAATGTCATCAATTAAATACATACCACTACAAGTAGAGAACACTCGCATGAACCATGAAGAAAGCTACTATCAATGTTGATGTTTAATAATTTCTCATTGAGTTTCAAAAAACAACGAATAGATTTTTTAGTGTTACCTTCGATTTGGTAATAGGTATAAGCTAAATTTAATGCTCAGTGTGGTGAAAAGGTCCCGGAGGAAAAGCACATTTTCAGTAAAAATTTTTAACAAACTTGGTGGGGTTCAGTGTTCAAGCAACAATCGTGCATCTATAATATGTTTGTACAACCACATTTCGATAAATTGAAAGGAACAAAAGTGTTCAACCGTAGTCACTTGCTCAACTCATTTATAAATAGCAATATTCAAATGTTGAACAAAAATGAAAACTACTGTGGCCAAGTTGATTAATAGATATATTTGTTTCATATGTCAACAGAAAGCTATCATCGCTTCCTTACAGAATGCACTCCGTTTGTAACCAGCAAATTTGAATACTCGGACCTTGCCGAGGGAACATAACAAGTCACCCATCAATAGAATCCCCTGGACTGCCTTTGTCATCTAGTGGTCAACCTATTCACCTTTTGGCGCCGGGAAAAGCCTCCCGGAGATATGCAAAGCACGCTCGACACAAGTGATAAATAAGACATTCCGATCACGTAAAGCTCGCCTGTGGAAGTGATTCGTGCAGAAAAGGCCATGTGTCTCCCTTCTCTGGCCAAGATTAAGTCATCACCGCGTTGTCGTCGTCCTCGTGAATGATGAAGCATCCGTACAAAAAAAACGGGCTACAAATTGAACAAATCTGACTCCACAAATCGGAGATTAGGCACATCCGAGTGGAAGGCAAAATGCCAGGGGTGAATGACGCGGATCCTTTTAGCCTCAATATCCGCGGCAGTGATTCTCACATTCACGACTCTTTCGTGCGTTCGCCGCACTGTTTTGTTCTTCTCCTTTTCCAACTTATGGCTGGATTAGAATCTTACGGTGTCACCGTTTATATGGCTCTTAAATGGTGAAAAGAGAAACAAACGACTCTCATACTGATAAATGATGCGATGAGTGACCGCGGACGGAGATTCCTGGGCCGGTCCTTAAGGCAAAACGGTGTTGTTTCGATGCTTAAAAATAATGAAATTAAAACCTCGCCCCTCCCGCTGAATTAGGCTCAAAAGTTTGATCCGCTGGATTTGATCGAAAATTAATGATTAATTTTTACAGCTTTCAAAGGCAACCGGAGCGGAACGTCTTTTACGACCAATCGTAATGTAATTTAAGGAGGGAACTTGAATCGAGCGCGGCAGCCTCCAGTAGAAGTGGATCGATAGTCAGGGTTTATGAAGAACGCGTTGATTGGATGCAAGTTTATGGTAGGAAGTTTTGGATGGGGTGATAGCAATCGGTAGGAAATTTGTGAGTGTATTCCAGTGGGATAGAACTACGTTGACCCAATCGCTCATTGTTCGTGCATCGTAAAAAAAAACAAATTGATCTATGTGCCTAACGAGATTTTATCACCTTAAACTTTCAAGCTTTAGTAGAATACTCCAGCTTAATATAGCTCTTAACAGTTTTGTCTCTCATTTTGTTCAATTGTTTTTAGAAAAGCCATCTAGAGATTACTTCTAGAGCATTGAGAAATGAACATTTTTATGGTAATGAGAAACGCTAGTTATTATCTGATAACTGTTTTTAAAGCCTATTCATGCTAAATTTCGGACACTACCATATTGTCAGCAAAAAAGCCTATACATAATTAAAAAAAAACCGATGTTTATTTCACAACAATAGAGTTATACATATAGTAGCGGAACCTATCTTGAGCTCAATAAGCAGACCTCCAGTAAAAATCGGTGAATATGCACTGAATACCGAACACTGAGTACACAAGTTATTCATAATTTATTTGTTGACTTACCGTTAATCGTTTAGCACATACAAAACATTCGATTCTGATAATTTTCTCCCAATTTAACACGGAAAAGTTGCCACTGCTATGTATCTATTTTAATAATATCACGAAAAACATTAATCCCATATGTGATGTGATGTGATGTGATAGGAAGCCACCACCAGTACAGGACTTGCCATGGCGTACAGTTCCTCCTAATGGCAAGATCAAACTATACATTCCTGTAATCCTAACTATTCCGTTGTATGAAGGGCCAAAAACGGGGGTGTGGACCCGTAAGCAGAAGCACTTACACGAATCCCACGGAAAGAATAGAGAATCTTCTTCCAACGAAACGCTCTTATTACAGGAAATGAACAGTAAGCAATACACATTAGGATTTCCATCTGGTGGTTTGTTAAAAATAGGGTTCGCAAACTCACTGTAGACTGTCGGCAGATAATTAGACCTTCGCTGATCTCGATCTGACGAATTCCATCAAGGAAGGCATAATTGTCATCCATGACTTGGGCCAGATAACCACGAATCCCTCATCCAGCTTACAGTTCGTCTGGCACCCTGTGTTCCCCCCTACCCTTTGGAGTATATGTATATAATGTACGTAATAGAATATAATATATGTATTTACAAAATGTAACTGAAAGCCACTGGATTGTTACTGCAAAATAAGATTTGGGTATGTATTAATATCCGAATAGCCTTGGAAAAGCTGAAAAGCAGAGTACATCAGTCTTTTCAACAAAGGTTAAATTTCAATGAAATACGATAGTGATAAAGACTGTATTCGATGAAATTTTGACACACGCAATTGTTCGTAACTTTTTAGCGTGTGGGTAAAAAATATTGAGATTTTAACTGAATGTATTTCATTATGTTGTGTCAATTGTGTAATGAGTTTCGTGAAAATCGGTCGAGTGATTTCAGTGATGGCTTCGAATGAAGAAATAGTGCGCCAATAAATTCTGGGCACTCACTACGAAAACCCAAACACTTCTCGTCGATGGATCGGAAAACAGCTCGGAATCACACATTCAACCGTACCTCATGTGCTCAAAACGTTCAAGGACCGTAAGACAACCAAGCGGAAAAATGGTAGTGGCAAAAAACGTGGCACATCAAATCGGGATAAGGCCAGGATGGTATTGAACCAATTTAAGCGTTATCCCAACACTTCGATCAGGGATGTTGCGAAAAAGGCGAAAGTTTCAGTTTGTTTTGTGCAGAAAACAATGAAACGTTCTGGATTACATGGATCCAGAAGGCACCAAACCGGAGCGATAAACAGAACTCGGTGGCCAAAACTCGTGCAAGGAAACTGTACAGGGAGTGGCTCACAAAACCGTTCTGCATTGTGATGGACGATGAGACCTACATTAAAGCCGACACCAAACAAATGCCAGGACAGGAACACTACGTCGCTACCTCTAAGTTGGCCGTTCCGGAAAGTGTACGGAAGAAGAAACTGTCGAAATTCGCCAAAAAATTCCTTGTCTGGCAAGCGATGTGCGGATGTGGCAAAATGAGCCAGCCCTTCATCACCTCTGGGACCGTCAACGGACAAATCTACAAGGACGAATGCCTCCAAAACCGACTTCTGCCCTTCTTGAGATCTCACGATGGCCCGACACTGTTTTGGCCGGATTTTGCATCTTGCCACTATGCCCGGCCCGTCTTAGACTGGTACAAAAATAATAATGTAGTTTTTGTACCAAAAGACGTCAACCCTCCAAACATTCCGGAACGCCCAGTTGAAAAATTTTGGGCAATCATGAAGGCAAACTTGTTAAAACTCCAAAACTGTATAAAAAGGAACTTGAACTAAAGAAAGTGTGGTTAAAAATAAGTCAGCAAGTCGGTCCTATCATTGCCCAAAATTTGATGAAAGGGGTCAAGGCAAAGATGCGGGCATTTGGGTTGGAACAAGAGGTTCAATAAATCAATGATGTCAAAACTTAACCATTTAGTAGTACTTAATTTCCAGAAAGTTTGAAAAGAATTGGGCTCAAGGAAAATTTTTGGTGACCTATTTTGTGTGCTAAAATTTTATCGAATACAGTCTATATAGGGTAAGGGGATGTAATGTTAGCCTAGCTCCTTCATTTGGCCTATGTACCAAATGTGTCATTTATTTAGCGATAATCAACAAAATCATGTTGCTATTAGGATGACCGATGTAATCCAAAGCAATTGAGACAATATTAATCATGATGATTTCACTGGTTAAGCTGAACAAATGATCTACACGATCTTCAAGTGCTCTAAATTAGGCTTAATTGAATCGATAAAGCAAGTAATGTAGTCTGGTTGTGCAGAAAATAATTACACGTTACAAACTTACTAGTCAATGTAATCAATGTAATCACAATGTTTTTACAAGAAAATCGTAGGCCCAATGTTGGGGACATATTATTTAGTTGTTCCCAACTATGGCCTGTTGTATCAATAACGTAGTAAAAAGGTTGTTATTGGTAAAATTTCAAGTGGAAATGCATGAGTTTGCAATTATTTATAGTCAAGTGGCTCATCTAAACACAAATCGAAGAGACAAAATCATTGCATAGTGAGTTATAATGTTTTCATTATTGAATGGCTGATGAATCATACGTAAACATTACTTAAGTGTTTCAAAGCAGTTTTACTTTAGTTTGTTTTGTGAAATTTATGTTGAGTAAAGCGAATGCAGCTGGCAATGCCGTAATTCATAAAATTAGATAAAAAAAACCATATAAAGGCTTCATTTAGCAATAAATCCATCGAATGGGACGAAGTTGCATCCATGAATAGACCCAATTTGGCACTTATAGACCGACATTAAATCCATATCCCTCGAATGTTTCTGACTTTATAAAAAGAGTTGCGTAACTTTTCGTGATACATACTACCGAATGCCTTATCAAACATATCTTAGCAAGTGTATAACTAGTAAATCTAGATTACAGCTTAAAAACTTTATGAGTAATAGTAGAAAATGTAATCGATCGTTGCATAATAGGCTAAGTTAAGGGACACATACCCTATCACAGCAGAGGTCATTCTGCTGGTTTTCATGGCAGTCAATAGGTTTTATGGAGGTTCTAAATTGGTCATAACATCTTTAACTAGAGAAATGTGGAAAATTGTTTTAGATATTTTTTGTTTGCATGAAACTTTGCATACGCGATTGGCTTGAGAGACTGCACATTTTCCGCGCCAGCATAAATTTTTGTAGCTCAAGAGTCAGTTTTAAAAAAGGCGTAAGCATTTTGAATAGCACTTCAATTTATAATTTGTAGTTCGAAAACCTTTGGTTGTACAAAAAAGCTGTCTAAGAACAAGTTGTGACCCTATATGTGAAATTTGTGAAAAAAATATACACTGAGAAAAAAATTCGGAAAAAACGACAATTAACATGAAAATTTAAATATTTCAAAAAACGATATTTAATAAAGGTTTTATTAACTTGTTTTCACAACCGTCTATAGAGCTGGCCACTTTGCAGAAATTACGACTTTAAAAAGGCGTAGAGGAGGTGTTAAACAAAACAGTTTTGATTGTAGTTTATATCAACAAACTCGGGAAGAGTTTTTCTATACGGCTAGCATAAAACTAAATTTGTAACTTGGGTTGGCTTGTCATCACTGTTGGGCAACTTTTTCAGATGTAGAAGTAGATGTTCGCTCATCACCATGAGGCACCAAGAGTAAACATTAATGTTTTTTTGGCTAGAATAAAAGATATGAAGAGAAAGTGTTGAAAGTTCCGTCAGTGTGCGGCAGGTTGGAAATAGAACAGATGTTTAGGAAATTGAGCGAAAAGGGCATGTGTACAGTGGTACTCGAACCAAAGACGTCCATTTTTGCCTAACATCCCACTGCAGCGTAGGTCGAAGCACGGACTTTTTCAGTTTAAACGCCTTTATTCCATGACACTACTTTACTGTTTGCGCATTACGTTTGCATTAAAAAAAATCGTTTTTCGGATGGTGATAAAAAATCTAAGACAGATAGTTGCCTTGATAAATTTTCCATGGAAGGTAATTATTTAAGCTTACTTGCCAAAAAATTTTACGCCCTTGCAAGTGGTTTTTGAGTTATTTCTTCGTTTTATTTATCAATTCTTCCTCAGTTTTCAGGACAAAATTGTTGGAGTCGATCTTACGCTTCAGGATGGCCTAGAAATTCTCGATGGAACACAGCTCAGAGACGTTGGGCGGGTTCACTGACTTGAGACCACTTCGATAATCAGCTGCTCCATCTCCTACAAAGATAGCTTCGATCCAGCGCCAGATCCGGCCCGAACACCGCGTCTTTGCCCTTATGGTATTTCTTGATGAACGGCGCAACTTCCGGCAGGCATTTTGTACTATAAATTTCCCCGTTCACGACCAGCCCGGAGCGAAAGAAGAGCGGCTTTGACATCCCCTTCTCGCTGATTGTCAGCCACAGCAGCACCTTCTTGGGAAACTTGGCGTATGAAATGAACTTTACCTCGGAGCTCGCTTCCTTCGTGGGGGAAGTAAAATACGAAGTGCCCAGTCGTTGCCATCCAGGGTGAGATATGTCTCGTCGTCCATCACCACCGCCACGTCGCGATTCGCCGAGAAAATCGAGTTGACCATCTTATTCAGCCGCTACCGCTGCGTCATTGGCTGCAGCTCCAAAACCAGCAGTGGACGCGACTTCCGCTTACTGACATATATGTTCATGTTCGCCAGGTACTTTTTCACTGTAGCAATGTAGCCACTTTTCCCTCGATCTTCCTCTTCAGCATCCTTTGGTGCTTTTTGTCGCTCAGGGTCGTCGGCCGTCCGTGACTGGGCTTTCCTTCGATGCTCTGATGGTTGTTTAATAGTGCCAAGATGTTGTAGATGCCGGAATGAACGTATCCGGAGTTCTTTAGATACAATGCCCGTTTTCAATGCGGCGGGGAGCCCTTCTTTGGACGCGGACACTTCTGAACGGAGTTGCTTCACTCTTTCAACTGCCATCACCGTTAGAGTTCAACTGATAGAGCTGTCAAATTTTCTCTGCTGACTCATGGGTTACTATGATTGATGCTGCATGGGTAGTTTCGTCAGTGCGGGTGAAGGTAAACCCATGAAAAATCGGCAATTTTTGTCTGTTGTTTTGAATGCGAACGTTATATTTTGATTTTCCAACTTGTTTGTTTTGTACCACTCTAGTGCACATTTAGAGTACTGGTAGAAAACAAGATCAGGGCAAAAGATAGAAGGCTTGTTGTGCTGTTTGATCAGGGGTAGCATCTTTTTTGCAGATGGCGAGGCAGCTTTCGGCGAGGTATAAAACGTGGTCTCGGCAGATTTTTATGTAGGTTCGAAAATTTGAAACAAAAATGACACCAATTTAATTAGGTTGAATACTGCATTTTTTTAATTGGCGAGTAATTATAAGTGTATTTATAATTATTAGAACAGTCTATAGCGGCATGATTTTCGATGGAGCGCCACTGATCTAACCAGTAGCTTTTTGAGAACACTAGCTTTTGCATTGAGAATTGGTTTGCATACTCAAGCGTCAGTGTCAATAACCGCTTGTTCAAACATATTTGGAGAAGCTATTCAGCTTTCTAGAAGAAAAAGCTGAACAACTTCTCCGAATTTGTTTCAACAAACATATATTCAGCATTGATATTGTTTTGGGTACTGATAAAACGAATTCTGGCGTTTTTACCATCAGACGTTTGACGTATCAAAAGTCGATATTTGACAATATTGATTTTCACAGATTGCATCTCTGCTTCTGAATGTGTGTTTCCAAGATTGAAGATGGTTTGTATGATTACCAGCGATAGTTTTCGTTTTCTTACCGAGAAACAATCAATTTAAGCTAAGATGAGCTGTCGCATCTCAAACATTACGATCTATTTATCAAACCAAAACTGCCATCTCCGTCCCAAAAACATCACTGTCACTATCAATGGGGTGACTGTTTGCCTTTTGTGTTTGATACTATTTCACCCCCACGCAAACAAAAGGAGTCAAACTTACTTATACTGCAAGTATATGGAAAATGTAGGTATACCAAGCTCAGTTGATACGAAATTGAGAAGAAACCTTTGCCAAAAAAGAAGTTCACTTTCCAGTTAACTTATATAAATCAACTCTTCGTTGGCCGAGGCGAATGTCAAAGTTCCATCAGAAGGGAATGATATATCACTCACAGTTGAGAAAGTTTCACAGACCCGCCAGAAGTTCGACCGGATTTAAAATTCTGGGCTACTTTTAAACTCTCAAAATATGATTTCAACTTGAAACTGGATCATACGATTCACTCATCCATAATCAATAGGGGTTTTCCAGTAGAAGACCTTACCTGTCGATGTTGCAAGTAATGTACATAGCCACTTTGGAAAATTGAAGGGCCCGCTATCGACTTATCCTGCCCTAGATGTAAGTGCACCATGCATGGTATGAAATGATGATGACGTAGCTAATTTTCGTACATACAACCATCAAAGACGAGTACTGCGTCCTCTGAGCTTAAGATTGTGTGCTATGCAAATTGGGATAGAATGGCGATGACTTGTTTGTTCTAGCGTAGACAGCTACTGGGCTACGTGCGGAGAATTCATCAGCATGGAAAATAATAGCACCATCATTCTGGCAAGCAATATGGAAAGCAGTACTGCTACTGTGTACTCTTTTATCCCATAAATGCATGATGATGATACACAATTTGCATGAAAATTTTCATGCACACGTTCCGAGGGAAGGAGATTTTTTTCGATCAGTCATTTATTGATTAGTATACAATAAGTGGAAAACTCATTATGTAATACTAATGAGAAAACTACTAATTGAATGTTATTCTATGAGAACCAATGCTTTTTAGATAGTTTAGATTGTTATAATATTATAATATCATTTAGATTGTTATCAAATGAATCACAGCTAGAAAACAGTCCTCTTATTTGATGACTTACATTGCTAGACTAATATCAGGAAAAGTCTACGGAAAAGCCATAGATTATATTTGCCAATCAAGAACAAATGTAAAAGTTTTGTCGTATTGTGCAAATGATTTACGTTAGCCTCAGAAAACACAAGTAACAAGTGAAAAGGATAGCAATCCAAACGTAAACAATCACACTTTTTAACATAACAAGCGATGGATTCACACTAACGGAACATTCTAGGAATTTATCAAGCCAATTGGAAAAAAAAACAAGGAGAAATCACATTGTACATCCTTACACTAAATAACAGTAAATAGAAATAGGACTCGCCAGGCTCAAATTGATTTAGGTCCACTGTTTTCTTTTCAACAGTTCAACGATTTGTATTGGCAAAGCCTAAAATATACAGGGTGCGGCAGAAAATAATGCGAAAATGTTCAAACTTGAGTATTGGGTTAATTCGTGTAGCTAGTGACTAATTTCTGTCGAAAGTGTATTTGTTTATGTTTACCTTCAATTGCTGCATCCAAACATTCTACTTGTTTTAATGCAAATTCGTCAAAATGTTCGCGAAAGAAGTGATCACGAGATTGTTGCTCGCCCAGAAGAAGCCGAAAGAGATTGCCAAGGTTGTAGGGTGCCATTTGGCAACAGTTTACCCCATAAAAAGTCCCTGGAGGATGGTCCTTAGCAACGGAAGCCGGGAAGTGGACGTCACGCACGCCGAACGCGATCAAATCGGTCCGTGCAAAAATTACTCGCAACCCGGTGCGTTCCATAAGAAAACTTGCAAAGGAAGCCAATATTTCGAAAAAAAATCCATGCGGAGAATCATCAAACAAGATCTGCATGCATCTTCCAGAGCCAGAGTGAAACGCCACTTGATTACGGACCGGGTCAAGGAACTACGAGTGATTCGTTCCAAGAGTTTGCTTTCCTTGTTTAAGAAGGATAAAATGATAATCTTGTTCTCCGACGAAAAGCTTTTCAGCATCGATACTGTAGCCAATTTCACCGCAGAAAATGGAGAAAGTGAAATTCAAATTTCGAACCAAACATCCGGCTGGTGTCATGATGTTTGGCATGGTGGCGTCCAACGGTTTGAAATGCCGCCTGTTTCCATTGATGTTGGAGTTAAAATCAATACCGAAGTGTATATCGGTATTTCAAAGGACCAAGTGCTTCCCTGGGTGAAGGCCAACTTCTCCGAGGAACAAAACGTTGTCCTACAGCAAGATGGAGCGCCCTGTCACACGTCCAATCGAACCCAACAATGGTTGAATGATAACATGATGTTTTAGCCGAAGGATTTGTGCCCCCCCTAGCAGTCCAGATCTTAATCTGCTGGATTATTCGATTTGGGCATATGCTGAAGCACAAGCCTGCAAAACATCACACCCTAGTGTGAAAACCCTGAAGTCAACCATAACACGCACATGGCAGTCAATGTCGGAGTACGACGTCCGCTCTGGCTTCCGGCGACGGCTCGAGGAGCTTATTAATAAAAATGGAGGACACATTGAATAAATTTGTTTAAAAGGACTTTATACACATAACTACACTCGAAAGTGTTGACATTATTGCTTGAATTAGTTAAAAATGAGATTTGGAAGAAATAGAAAAAAAAATCGCATTATTTTCTGCTGCACCCTGTAACTGTGAAGCAAGCAAAAAAGCCGTAAAATGTTTAAAATTCAAGTTTTTTTAGATTTTTTTTCGACACAACCGAAACAAATATATAGCGGGGCACTATGTACTTTGGCAGTGGATCCTTTATAATTACTATAACTCAGCCTGTAGAATTCCAAGCGGCTTGGTTCCTTGAACATATACAGGTCCACACAAAACTCTGATCATTTAAAAAGTTAAGTCTTTGGTTTGAATATGGCTGAGTCTAAGCAGAGCGATGATCGATAGAAATGAGACCAACCAACTTTAACTAATGATATCATTGGAATCAACCCGAATCAAACGGTATCAAGAACTATTTCTCAAAAAGTATTCTCATTATCATAGTTCATACAAAAATAGCGTCGATTTGACATCAAAATAATGTGCATCCGCTGTTTCAGACATAATCAATTTGTATCATCTACTAATACAAACGGTAGGAGAGCAAAATATTACGCTTTACAAAACGTCGACAAACGTTTGAAGGTCAAAACAGCGAATGAATAAGGAAAAGTTAACATTTTGTTGTACAAAAAGATTCAATGACTGAACATTATTTCTTGCCACCTTTTAATAATTGAACGCTGCCAAATATTATTCAGATTTTAAAGGCTGATCCTTGGATGCATAAGTTTTAGTACCATGAAAAAAGCACAACCATTTGTCTCGAAAGGATCATCGATTTTATTTTTTGGCCCAAGCACAAATTATTGAAAAATTTTGATATTTAGAGCGAATTGCTGTTACCTCCTCGACATTCCAAAAGATATACATGTGCTTCAATACAAATGAAACACAAATTTCTGCATAACTCGAAAACTAACTAGGCAAATGGAACCAAACTTGGCAGGTGGAGGTTTTCGAATGAAAGGAATGTCTCTAAGATGACTTTAGACCCTTCCCCATTCTAAATTAGGGGGGCTCGCATACAAATGAAACACATATTTTTGCATAGCTCGAGAACTAATCAAGCAAAAGGAACCTAATTAACCAAAGGAACCAAATGTTTCTAAGTTGACTTTTCTGAAAGAAGAAGGGCCCATACAAATGGACAACAAATTTCTGCATAACTCAACAATGTTTCTACGATGGTTTGAGACTCCTCCTACCTCTGGCTCTCATACTAATGATACACTTATTTCTGTATAACTCGAAAACTAATCAAGCAAATGGAACCAAATTTGGCATGTGATGGTTTTTTAAGTAGAAAAATATTTCTATTGTGGTTTGAAACCCCTACACCCTCAGAAAGTTTGAAACCCCTACACCCTCAGAAAGAGAGAGAGGAGGGGGGTTGCATACAAATGAAACACAAATGTATGCATAACTCGAGAATGAATCGAGCAAATGGAACCAAATTTGGCAGGTGGAGGTTTTTGAAGGCAAAAAATGTTTTTATTGTAGATTGAGACTCCTTTGCCTTCTAAAAGAGGGGTTCCCATACAAATGAAACAAGTTTTCTTGCATAACTCTAGAACAAATCAATCAAATGGGACCAAATTTAGCATGTGGAAGTTTTTGGAGACAATAAATGTTTCTATGGTAGTTCAAGACCCCTCACCCTCTTCAAGGGTGAATGTGGGGGTTTTTGGAGGCAGGATTTCTCGAAAACCACAGAACCGATCGGTGTGAAAATTTGTGTGAAGGGATTTCTGGGGCTGTGGAATTAATTCATGATTTTTTGATTGCTATAGATGCCTTTCTCTTCTGGAAGCTTCTTATGATTATTTTGGATCGCTCCTCCCTTCTCATAAAGGGTGTCCACGATGAAATTGCCACACTATGAAATTGCTCTAACTTTTTAACCGTTGGGTAGAATTTAATGAAAATTTGGGTGGATTTAGTTCATAGTGCATTATTTACATCCTGCAAGTTTTAAAGTCCTGTGATCAAAACTCGCGGAAATGGAGTCGAAAGAACAGCTCGTGCGTGATAAAATCTTGCGCATTCATCACGAGAACAAGGATTTCTTGCATCGTTCCATCGCTAAAACGTTGGGAATCGTGAATTCAACGGTGTCGCGAGTGATTAAGCGGTTCGAGGAACGGTTGACCACCGATCGGAAGCCCAGAAGTGAAGGAAAAAGTATTCCGTACAACACCAAAAATCACAACCGCGTAGTTAGGGCCTTCAACCGAAATCCGAACGCCTCCGTTCGGGATGTGGCTAAGAAGCTGCACCTAAGCCGAAGTTTTGTCCAGAAGGCCAAAACTAAGGCTGGGCTTCGAACGTTCAAGGTACAAAAGGCCCCTAATCGCGACGAGAAGCAGAACAAGTCCGCCAAAACCCGTGCCAGGAAGTTGTACCTCAACATGCTGACGAAAGTTGAATGCTGCATCATGGACGACGAAACATATGTGAAGGCTGACTTCAAACAGATCCCCGGCAACCTGTTTTTCACGGCCAAGGATAAGTTCAGCGTTCCGAAGCATGTCCGCACTCAGAAGATGTCCAAATTTGCGAAGAAATTCCTGGTTTGGCAAGCCATCTGCTCGTGCGGGAAGCGGAGTGCACCTTTCGTGACCCAGGACACGATGAACGGACAGGTGTACATAAAAGAGTGCCTACAGAAGCGGCTGCTTCCTCTCCTGAAGGCCCACAACGTCCCAACAATCTTCTGGCCGGATTTGGCCTCATGCCACTACTCCAAGGACGTGCTGGAGTGGTAAGCGGACAATAAGGTCAATTTCGTGCCGAAAATGTTCAACCCTCCCAACACTCTGGAGCTCCGCCCCATCGAGAAGTACTGGGCGATTATGAAGCAGCAGCTTCTTAAACAACCAAAGGTAGTGAAGACAGTCGAGGAACTGAAGAAAGTATGAGTTTACATGCAAAAAACGGTTAATTCACAGGTTGTGCAGAATCTTATGGCCGGGGTTAAGGCCAAGGTGCGGGCATTTGCGTATGGACTGTAAATAAAATACGAGTAAAATGGTAAAATGAAGTTCAATAGTTATTTCTCAATCCCTGAAAATTTGATGGCAATCGGATGAAAACTCGAATTTTGCGAATCAATTTTGTGTGTGGCAATTTCATCGTGGACACCCTTTACAAATTAAACAAAAATTTCTACATAACTCGGGAATTAATGAACCAAATGGAAAAATGGTTTGAGACCCCGCCCCCTCTGGTAAGAAGATTCATTTGATTCATTTTATTAACGTCTCTTTAAACTGTACGTCTGCTGTAGACGTTTTAGTTCATTCAGACGGCATGGTCAGGAGAGCTCTCATACAAATGAAACACAAATTTCAACCAAACATGAGAACTATTGAGGTAACTAAAACACAAAATGTGTATTTCTCGGGTAAAAAGCATGTTCTGGTAGAAGTTTGAACCCCTTCTTAGTCAAGAGAAAAAACTCATTCCAAAAAATAATCAAAAACATGTATTATCGTGACTTTCAGCATCTTGAGATGGTTCGTTAGGCCACCATGCGCTCCACCGTAAATCGTACGTGACATTTTTTGTGCAAAGTCACCGCGGGGGAGTTGGTCCTCCACTAAGATGATAGAATTTGTTTTGTAGCCGTAGCGGCCAATTAAATGTCTTCTAGATGGTAAACTTTGTAGTGCGGTAAACTATGAAGGCTCATTGCGTCCTTCAAAGTCATAGGCACGTTTTTCAGCCGTAGTTCGTCTTAATATGCCTCTGATGTTGTCGTTGTTGGCAGTCACTCGTGAGCTCAGATACACAAAGGTGCCAATTATAGAATTCGAGTCAACCGTCACTTTGCTCGACAAGTGTATTTGGCTATCACAGCTGTCGAGATTGACGAAATTTTGTCGAGCAGGTCGACTCAGTTGATCGTACGAAAACGGGTGATGGATCTGTCACATTCTGTCGAGTAATTTTGTTTTCATAAACGTTTCTTCGTCTGGAAGTGGTTACTGACTGAGCAAGGTGAGAAATACCGTAAACCATTTTTTAGGTGAATTAACAGAAAAACAATTTGATTCTTGCAAAAAAATTCCATTCTTCATCATAACAAAAAAACAAATAGTTGAACTGATGAAAATGGACATCGCCAGAGGTTTTTGTTGAGTTGGAGCCACCAAAACAAATGTAAAGCAGAAGTGGAAGTATATTGATCAAGAGCTCCATTCATCAAGACTCATGCGATTCTGATTCTAGCGTTTAGCATCTGACACTGCAGAAAGAAGTAAGTTATAATAGATTTGTTATGACTGTTTTTACAGGTCGGGATCGACAAAACTGGTAGAAGCAAACTGGTAGAAGCGACCACACTGGTATAAACAAGCAATTTCAACCGAGTTTTTATCTGCTGAACGCTCGGTGGTCTGTTATCGTTACATTTTTACTTTCTCACAATCTGTCAAATTTACTGAAAAACTCGGTTGACAAAAATCAATCCAATCAGCAATAACCGATCATCGGTTAACGCAAATAATACTAAACGCTGTCAAAAAGTCCAACTTTTTTGTTACAGGTGCGGAATCCGGTTCTTTTTGGCAGAGCTGGAATTTTGCTAAACATAGCTTCGAATCTAGCTTCGAACTGCATAGCAATACAACTAGTTTTGTCAGTTACATTGTTTATTGATGCAAATAAAACCTCATACATTACAAAATGTGCATCCTCCTGTTGTACTATCGGTCCATTTTCACCTGACAAAAAATTACACAGCACGGAAAATTTTCGCAAAAAGACATAAAAGTGCACCGCCCACGCGAAAAAAAAGGGATGAACATTTTTCAGGCATTATCGAGTCAGCTGAAATAACCGAGTTTTTCGGTAGACACAGTCGACGCGGAATTGGGTATCTAGTGTCTTGACACATAAAGAGAGATTTAATAGGCTGCATGTAGAAAAACCGAGTTATAAAAGAGAAAAAAAGATTGTTGAGAACGAAGTATTCAATATTGAGTATTATATCTACATACCCTCGCGGGATGTGGAGATAAATGGCATTGTCTACGATGTGAGTCTGACTGTCGAGGCCTTATATCGAGCTTCTGGTTGTTTTAAAAACTCATATGTCACTGGTGAGCTTGTCATCTCTCCATCTGTATGTTATATGCTGTCATTTTATGTTTTTCTCGTGAGAATTTATTATTTTGTGTTTTTTTTATTAGTCCATGCTCGATTTGTTCCGACATCATGAGCACTGGACACTGAAAATGTCTGTGAGTCGCAGATCAGTTTTTAAACAGGTTGTCTTCGTCATCTGACTCCACAATGCTTAGCAGAAATTCAAATTATGTGATCTAAGTCCTGGTAACCTTGTCCATATTCACCGAGATTGCTGTCCCCCAGCCCAACAAGGAACAAATGAGAGTGTAAAGAATAATGATTACCCGACCAAAAGGAAACAACAAAATTATTTCAAGTCTTGTTATTCAGTTACGCTGTTTTTATAACAGATGTTCTTAGAATTTAGATCGCGGATGTAGTTAAGTAACAGAAATTGTTACATAAAAACCTCAAGGGGTAACTAAATTATAGCAAACTATGATATAGATATAACGTAAAGAAAACAAACTTTGTTACAGTTTTGTTATTATGCTGCAAAATTATGTCAGCTAGTGTTAGAATTAATTTATTTGTTTACGCAGATTGTGCCTCGCGGGGCATCATATTTTAATTTGTTATAAGAATGTTATGCAATGATCGAGATGAAAACGTCTTTAACAAATTTATATCAAAGTCAGTTAATCGTAACAAGGTTTGTTATAATTTTGTTATTTTTATGTTATGCCCTTCTGGTCAGGTAGAGATGAGGCGAGACATCACGCAAATGAAATCTCTACTGAGATCAAACATTAAGATGGGACCCAAACAATGATGATAATAATGGAACGTCAAGACAAAGAAGACCTCGTAACGCTGGCATTAAAAAATTGGACTTTTTTTTGGATGATAAAATAAAAACTAAGACAGATAATCGCTTTTGATATATTTCCCATGGAAGGTAGTTATTTAAGGTTACTTGCAACAAAATTCTACGCCCTTGCGAGCGGCTTTGTGGCAGTTAACCGGAACAGTCACCATGGCTGTCGAAAAACGCGTGTAGGCATGATTTTGAGTTCTTTCTTCGTTTTATTTATCAATTCCCCTCAGTTTTCATGACAAAATTGTTGGAATAGATCTTACGCTTCAGGTTGGCCCAGAAATTCTCGATGGGACACAGCTGGGGAACGTTGGACGGGTTCGCTGACTCGGGTACCAAATAGATATTTAGCCGCTCCATCTCCTCCAATGATCACTTCGAGTAGTAGACCGACGCCAGATCCGGCCAGAACACCGCGTCTTCACCCTTGTGATATTTTTTGATGAACGACGCAACTTACGGCGGGCATTTTGTACTATAAATTTCCCCGTTCACGGCCAGTCCGGAGCAAAAGAAGAGCGGTTTTGACATCCCCTTCTGGCTGATTGTCAGCCTCAGCAGCACCTTCTTGGAAAACTTGGTGTTTCAGCCGCTGCCGTCATTGCCTGCAGCACCGCAACCAGTGGACGTGACTTCCGCTTCCTGACATGTATTTTTATGTTCACAAGGTACTTTTTCACTGTTTGGCCGGTTGAACCGACCTCCCAGCCAAGCAAATGTAGCGATGTAGCCACTTCCTCTCCAGCATCCTTTGGAGCTTCTTGTCGCTCAGCGTCGTCGGCCGTCCGGAACCGAGCTTTCTTTCGATGCTTTGATTGTTGTCTTTTAGTGCCAAGATGTTGTAGATGCCGAAACAGGCGTATCCGGCGTCCACAAAGTGCCGCAAGATGTCCGTTTTCGAGGCGGCGGGCTTTGAACGCACCCACTTGTGAACGGAGTTGCTTCACTGTTTTTGCCATCACGGATAGAGTTCGACTGATGGAGCTGTCAAATTCTGTCTGCTGACTCATGGGTTACTATGATTGATGCTGCATGCAAACGTTAATGCTCTCTGTATGCGAAAATTGAAGCAGTGCCGTGTCATAAAGGATGATTGAGGACTGAAGTAAAGAGCATGCTGTATTATCCCATTTCCGTCCGCTGTTGCGTATACGCAACAGTGGTTTTGAAAAATTCGTGTATGCATGTACGTTGAATACGATCAAAACAAATTAGTTTGTTTGAAAGGTATATCCTTTGGCTATCTTACTGACTGTGTTCACACACACCAATAGAAAAAAAACTCACAAATTGCATTTTATGAGTTGGTACATGTCTTATGGACACAATTTCAATCATAAACTAGAAGTTACTGGTTATATTTTTTGTCGTTTCACAATGGGAATATGTTCACAAAAGGCCAAATATTATTTGTAGCTAGTTAACCATCCATTAAGGTGTGGCTGAGTGTGTACCATTTGAGCTTAAAATGTCTGTTGCATTCTATTTGTCGAGCAATGCGCCAGTTTTGCGTATACGCAACATGCTGTCACGGTGTTCCTAAGCTTTAAAAAAAAACCTCTAAAAATGCTAAATTTCATTAATGCATCCACAAGACTTATATTTTGATACGATATCGTCGAAAAAAAATGTTTTGTGGAAAACGGTGAAAATGGGTTAAAAAGGTAAACTCATATATTTGACAGGAATTAGGTATTTAACTTTACCTAATCAATCAGACTAAGACCGGCGTTGCCTCTGCTGTACACAGAAGTAGTCTCCATTCTATTCGGTCCATGGCTGTCACTCGCCAGCCTCGCTGTCTGCGGAGGGTCCGCAGATCACCTTCTACTTGATCGATCCACCTTACTCGTAGCGAACCTCTTCTTTTTGTACCTGTTGGTTCGTTTTCGAGAACCATTTTTACAGGACTGTCGTCCGACATTCTTACGACATGCCCAGCCCATCGTAGTCGACCGATTTTTGCGATGTGTACGATGGGAGGTTCTCCCAGCATCTGGTGCAATTCGTGGTTCATTCGCCTCCTCCACGTTCCATCTTCCACCTGCACTCCACCGTAGATGGTACGCAGCACCTTCCGTTCAAAGACTCCAAGGGCGCGTTGGTCCTTCACTAGCAATGTCCATGTTTCGTGAACGTAGAGAACTACTGGTCTTATTAATGTCTTGTAGATGGTCAACTTTGTGGTTCGGCGAACTTTGATCGAAGTAGGCACGATTGCCAGCCATAATGCGCTTTTGTATTTCTCTGCTGGTGTCGTTATCGGCGATCACCAATGAGCCCAGGTACACGAATGCGTCTACTACCTCGATTATTAGGTAGTAAATGATAAATATAGATAGGATAGAAATGAAGGTAGAGATGAAAATGTTTGTTCTGAGCTGGATAAATCCATTAAAAATTCAGAACAGTGCTAAAAGTCTAAACTTAATCCCAAATCTAGTTCAATATGGTACTAGATAGTTGTCGAAATAGTTTAAGCAATGATTTAAGACATGCAATAGCTTTGTTTATGTGAACCTTGCTTAGTTCGAATCACGTAATATTTTTGAAAGTAAATAAAATCGTAAGCGACGAGTTCTTAATACGCAACCATGTAATGAAATAATTCGCAAACGACGCAACACAGCAAACAACTGTTGCCCATAAATCACACATCCAAGCATATACCGGAAAGAATCAGGATATTAATATCGAGGGAGGTGAGTGCTGGAGGAACGATGCCAACACACTGAACCGAGCCATCAGCTGTCGTTTTCACGCGCCCAGAATCCTTCGTCAAAGATCCATTTAGAGTGGAGATCGGAAAAGCCTTCACGCACGGGTTTCGCAAATCTTACACGCATCAACGGAACGAACCAAGCAGCAAACGTGCGACCATGTGCCTTTGGCATATAAATCCGCATAATTGCCATAATTTTCACTGCTCCACCAGGAGCGATATGAACTTCCTGCGAATTCTGATGGATTCTTTTATGGTGGAGCTCCCCCGTTTGGCGCTGTGTTGTTGGTGTAAATGGCACATGCTGTTGAAATGTGTGGCGGTGAGGGTGCTTCATTAAAATAATACATTGAATTTCCCACAGCCCCTCCACTTCCAGGTTGATTCATAGTCCGAAAATAAGAATCTGTGTCAGGAAGGGTGGAAATTTATGAAGTAATTAAAAAGAGTTAGTTTTTCATACCTAGGAAACTGAAGGGATCATCGATTAGAAAAAGGTAGATCGGCAGTCAAAACAAAAATGTATAAGCCTACTACTTATCATTCCCGAAGCAAAAGAAAATTAAACAGAAGGATGCACCCTAGTGCACGGTTAGGAACCTGTTGTTTGTTTTTTTACACATCGCACATGATTTAATCTCTGCGTGTGAAAAATACTGGCCAAATTTTCAGGCTCTAACGTTTCATGATGGAACCATGGTATAATAAATATTCATAAATTATTCATATTCCGAACAACACAACGTTTTCAATGATGATTATACGTTTATGCGTTTGACGTTTTGGTTGGGGAGATTCTTATCTGAAGCAAGATGATGGAATAATGCATAAATTATGAAGCATTTTAGAAAAAGCAGGACGTTTTCACTGTTTGAAGTGTCGCCACGACTGATGTTTTTTTAAATTGAATAAAAAGAGAGAATGGAGGATCCAATAGTGGAAAACTCTACAATCACAACACATTTAAATAACAAAGAAACACAATGCCAGAAGATGGTCGAACACTTGTGTCGAAAAAAAGAAGTGTCAGATGCTTGCTCTCTGATAAGGATTGTATCCGCAAAAATCTGGAAACCATCCAATCACCGTAACTTGTGAAATATGTCAGCCATGAGTATAATATTTCACTCAAACAGAGCTGGGTGCCTGAATTTAGAAACACTATGTACGATTTAGATATGTTATAAGAAGTGGTCGAAATGGTGATAGAAAAAAAAAACGTTCGCGAAAGAAACTTGCACAACCGTTTTAAAAATCATGACTATTGGATGAGTCACAAATCCACCTTCCATACATTTTCGAAACTCGAAAAAAAACTCGAATTATTTTTCTTGTATACTGTATAACGCATCATTCCGATAATGACACAGTGGCCGTTCAGTTTGAAACGAATATGAAAATGAAAGACAGTAAGACAGTGAGAATGGGCAACTGCGGTTTGGTTATCGCATTTTTGCCTTTCTTGCCTTACGGCCTTGCCTTTCAATGTATAAACTGTCGATGTTTGAGTCGAAGCAGTTTCATTGTGCCCTTTCAATGACGAACATTGAAACTGTCATCTACCTTTTCATATTGATTTATATACATTTTGTTCCTACCTCGATATATTTTTTTTTAATATGAAGGGTGTCCCACATCATATTGCATCACGGAAAAAACGCCGTAGAAAATTACCCATTAGGTATTTTCTCTTGAAAATTTGGGTAGATGTAGTTCAGAGTGTTTCTTTTTTGTTGTAATTTTATCACTGTCACTTTTTCGAATATTGGAAAAAATGGCGTCACCCGAAAAACAACGTCGTTGATTTTGCCCCACCACCTGGAAATCCTCAACTATCCATCGGGACATCGGAAAACAATTCGGAATCGTGCAGACAACGATGTCTCGTGTGATTAAACGTCACTACGAAGCTCTGAGCATCGAACAGAAGGAGAATTGCGGAAAGAATGGATGTTCTATAAGTGATCAGGATCATAAGCGTATCGCGAAAGCGTTTAAGCGGCATCCTAATGTTTCGGTCAGGGATGCGGCCAAAATGTTGAATCTGTCCAAGTCTTTCGTGCAGAGAGCCAAGGACTGGGAGGGATTGCATACGTACAAAGTGCAAAAGGCTCCAAATCGTGACGAACGGCAAACACGGTGGGAGACCCACGGGCCAGGAAACTGTACACCCAGATGCTGACGAAGCCTCATTGTTTAATCATGGACGGACTTCCAGCAGCTACAGGGGCTACTGTTCTTCATCGCCTAGCACAAGTTTGATGTTCCGGAAGAAGTAAGGAAGCAGTTTGCCAAGAAATACATGAATCCTAGAGGGTTTGAGCTGTTTAGTGGAATACTTGTAACTATAAATTAGAAGAAAAATTAGTAATCTCCATTTAATTCCAACTACCTTTGCTTATCTTCGACAGATACGCGTATTTCGTCTACAAGTAGTTGGTAGTTGGAATTAAATGGAGATTACTAATTTTTCTTCTAATTTATAGTTAGTTAAAAAATACATGATATGGCAAGTGGCTCATGTGGCAAAAAGAGGTGCGCCTTTTGTGACTACTAGGACGGTAAAAGGGGAAATCTATCTTAAGGAGTGTCTACAGAAGCGTCTGCTCCCCCTGTTGAAGCAACACGAAGGCCCTACGATCTTCCGACCGGCTTTAGTTTCCAAGAACAAGTTGTGACCCTTTAAGTGAAGGTTGTGAAAAAATATACACAGCGAAAAAGTAAATTCGGGAAAAATATCGACAATTAACATGAAAATTTATATACCTCACAAAACATTTTTTTGTTTTTTTTTTAAATTTTTTGACTGTAAAAACTTGAAGTTTTTACGCAATTTTAAACAAAGACTTCAGGATGGAGAAACGTCAGGAAGAAAAATTTCTAGAACATCAACTTTCGGTGCGTTTCTCAATATTTGCGGGAATAAACGTATTTTGAGTATTTAATCTGATTTTATTTAAATTTTATTTAAATAAATTAAAGCTCCTTATGATGACCTTATAATATTTGCGATTTAATTATATCATACTCGAAATTTTTTTGAAAATACGACCTTTTTATTAGTTTTTTCTAGATTCTCCAACAACAAGAGTTCATTTTTCAAAATGTATAATACAGTTTTCATTACTCTCTCGTATTTTTGTGTGCTGAAGAACCACGAATAATTTATGAAAAGGCCGTATTTTCTACAATGAAACACGTTTATTTTGACAAATAGTTGAGATTTTAAAAATGCTTCTAATGTTGATCTTAGAGGCACTTTTTTCACTTCAGATCTTCCCACCCTGAAATTTTTACACACAATGTATAAAGTATACAATAAGAAGCAAAATAGTCAGATGTTAAACAAAAATTTTAAAAATACTGTTTGAACCGTTTTACCCCATATCCTTTGAACTGTTCATCCAATCATCTTGCTGTTAAAAAAAGAGTTGTAGGAAACTTAACAAACATTTTGAAAAACGTTTTGTGGTTACTGGTGAAACGAGAATAATTTATGACAAGGTCGCATTTTCGAATACTATTCGCATATGATACAATTAAATCGCAAATATCTCGAGAACGAATGCTCTTACGAAGATCAGCTTTGGCGTTAAAATTGTTTTAAACACTTTAAATCAGATTATATCATCAAAATACGATTATTTGTACAATAATTAAAATTTTGAGAAATACACCAAAAGCTGAGGTAGTAGAAACTTTTTTCTACAGACATTTTTTCTTTTAGACATTTTTTCACCTTGAAACATTCTCTTAAATTTGCGTAATAACTTCAAATCGTCAGAGAAAAAAAAAAACTAAAAAAACAGTCGAGTTATTAGTACGAGACACTGAAGAAGTCTGCACATTGTAGACGAAATACGCGTATCTGTCGAAGATAAGCAAAGGTAGTTGGAATTAAATGGAAGATACTAATTCTTCTTCTAATTTCTAGTTATCAAAAACTAGTTTTTCGAGATATTGAAATTATGTTAATTAATGTTATTTTTTTATTTTTTCCGGTTTTTTTTCTCAGTGTATATTTTTTTCACAATCTTCACACATTTTGTACAACCAAAGGTTTTCGAGCTACAAATTATTAATCGAAGTGCTATTCAAAATGATTACGTACTTTTTTAAACTGACTCTTGAGTCCAAATTTGCATAAGTGGAAACAACTAACTTTCGTGGGTAAAACGTGTGTACAAATTTTCAATTAAATCAGAGACACTCGAAGTTGGTTGGTAGGTTCGTTTCGGCTGGAAACGCTCCACAGAAGAAGTCTGCACATTGTTGACGAAATACGTCTGTCAAGAAAAGCAATTAAGGTAGTTGGAACTAAATGGAAAATACGAATCTTTCTTCTCATTTTCTAGTGACAGGTATTCCACTAAACAGTTCACACCTTCCAGGATTGATGGGACCTATGTTTTTTGAAGCCAGAAACTATTGAAATACAATAAAAAAAACTGGGACCATTTCACCCCATATGCGCCCTGTGGTGTATACTCATTTGGCCCTCTCTTCCCCAATCTAATTTTTCTCTTCTGCTATGAGTTCACGTTAACTTATTAGCTCTTCACTCGGATGGAAAAATCCCATAAGCAAATGTCAGTGCTCGCGTGAAATATGGCGATAGTTTTCTTACTCAGTCACTCCACCGTAAAGTCTCGTAACAAAGTGTCAATCTTTGCGTAAAAAAGCCAAGTCTGAACGTTGTCTGCTCCAGGACAGACGAGTGTGAAAAACCCTCTAACGGAGAATGAGACGTTCTGTGCCATCGTCGGAACAAGCTAAGAATGAACGTTGGCCAAGTGTTTAAGAATACGGTTGTTCCATGAGTTCCTATCCTCATTAGCTTTCGCCGGATGCACAGGAATTACACGGTCTGTAGTTGGATAGAATGGATTTGTATTCTGGCCAGGACGATATCGGTCTAGTTTATTTAGCTAAAACTAGGTGGAAGACGTTCGTTCCGCTATTGAATGTGTACGATTATTGCGGTCCAGGATGGGCCTTAGTTATGGATGTTCGGTCAGTATCCTGTTAGATTTGTAATGAAACTGGATTATTGGTTGAGTCATCCCTACAACCTCGCGTGAGCTTGTCAATGACGAATGAACTACATGATGAAGCAGAAATCTGATGTCATTGCCATTGTGAAGCTATGCGTTGAAGATGCGCGACTCGAACCCCCAATAGAGCATTGATTCAGAAAGAATTCCATCTGTCGTTTGAAAACGTTCTTCATACTGAGAAATAAACTTACCAAGTTGAAGTTGATCCAAAGCTTTCGGAAGATGGAGGGTTTAAAACGCCCCAAGGACAGTCAGTTCATTCTTGACATGATAGCCCAGCTTGAGTAGCATTTTAACATCCTACAGATATTTGACAGAACGGAATCGCTCAACTTCAAAAACATCCTACGAATACGGAAGGAATGATTGTACTCAAGCTGATCCACAGTGCGGTAGTCACAGCCCGCGCCAAAGGTACCTTAAGCATTAAACTGTTCATGAGCATTACACAGTTATTACACAGAGAACCAACAGATGATGCTTGGGACTAACATACATCTTCAATGTGTAAAAACTGATGATCCCAAACTAAGGCAATACCTGCGCCGACCCCGTCCGAATGCAGGCCAAGTAAGGAAAGGGTAAGAATATATTGACGTGATACTCGCTTTATTGGAAGCCGCGGAATCCACTGCACTTCCACGAGAAATCACTGGGATTGTGTATAACAGGAATCGGGTAGCAGCAGGGTTCGTTTTGGTACTCAGTTGTTTATTGAGCTGAAGCTCATTCGAGCTAGATCTGATGAACTTAGTTGATGAATCAACCCTCTCAGATTTATCGCTAATACGGTATTATAACAAATTTACAAGCTCACAACTGCATGCTAGTTTGTGATTTGAAAAGTATCCAGGATCATTAACAAAACTTTGGATTTGGAATTTTGTGTCGCTTAACAAATCCTCAAACAAATGTACAAAAGCACGTTGGCCAATATTAAGCGTCAACCAGTGGGTACGTGTGCTCAACTCCAAGTTCCCCTTCTTTCAAACTCAGTTTCAGTTCAATTTACCCATTGAGTTGAACACATCACTAGCTATTATTAATACCTTGCATTTGGTGCAAAGAAATTCTCGAAATAATTTGTAAATTGCGAGTCTTATCAAATTTGGTGACCTTCCTCCCCAGAATTACAGAAAAGATAATCTTAGCTCACTTTGTGAATTGCTTTTCTGAACTGTATGCTTGGAAACAACCGGATCTCCAAAACATCCGAAACATCCGTTAAAGTGGTCAGTTCTTCGAAGTAGTCCCGAATGGACGTAGTTTTTTTTTTTTTGCAATCAACATTCAGTTTAGGATAGTAGTAACTTTAATTTGTGATCTGAGGATGTCCATTGAGAGGTGGCCATCCGCAAGATTCGGAACATCCGTAAAAGTGACCAGTTCTTATTTTTTTGCAATCAATATTTAGTTTGCGAAAGTAGAATGAACTTCAATTAGTGGTCGGAAGATGTCCATTCAAAGGTCATGTAATGGCCACCCGGAGGATCCGGAACATCCGTGAAAGTAGACAGTTTTTGGAAAAACAGCCATACCTCGATATAAAGCAACTTTATTTATGAACTTTTTTCGTCGATTTCTCGAAAACTACAGCCCGATCATGAAAAACATGAAAAATCATGAAAAAATGCTAAAAGTAGTCCCAAATGGACGCTCTTATTTTTTTGTAATCAACATTAAGTTTCTGAAAGTAGAATGAGCTCCAATTTGTGACTGAAAATGTCCCTTCAGAGGTCATGTGGTAGCTATCCGAAAGTATTGGAACATGTAATCACCTATCAGCTTATGAGAGTAGAAACAAACTCAATATGGTCTGATAATTTCAATTCAGAGCTCATATGGTGGCAATCCGAGATGCTTGCGATCAAGACGGATTCGACCGGGATGAGAGCGGGTGGGATAATTAAATAGTCACTATCATCAAAATGAGGATTAGTATTGTCCAATTGATCTATATCCACAAGCTTTGCGTAATTGGGTATGGACGCTACTGGATATTACATGAGAAGTAAGGAGGGTCCAACATTCGGATTGTTGGGATACTTACTTAAACTACGACATACCTACGACTGGAATAATCGTGAGGATGCTCTTTTCGGTTCATTCGGTTAATTTTGAATTCATTGCGTAGCAACCGTGAAAAAACAAAGCAGCTGATGATTTTACCTGATCAGCTGTTTGACAAATTATTTGTTGTGATACAATTGCTCACGTGAATTTGTGTGAACTATAATTAACTATCACAGTTGCAGCAGTGTGGTGCTATAGAATGGCACCTTTTAAATCTAAGCGAAGCAAAGCCGCGTCATTGCGTGTAGCAAGGCAACGTAAGAAGGCTGGTAAGTAAAATCAATTGTATGAGATTACGACAGAGAAAATAATAAAAAATTGGCACTCTAAAGTCAATGCAATGAATTGAAATCGAAATCGGTGTCAATTTTATTGCGTATGAATGGCGCTACTTGAATAACTATAAATGCGTTTGGAATATCTGCAAGCAACATGAATATTATAGGGTAATGGGATGAAATGTTAGCCTAGCTCCTTGATTCGGCCTATGTATCAAATATGTCATTATTTCTTCTATGATCTACAAAATCATATTGCTATCAGCATGACCGATTCATTTAATTAATTAATCAATTAATATTAGTTTACTTCCGTGTACTTTTCGATTTCCTTAACTTTTTAGACACCATGACTTTACTGGTTAAGCTGAACAGATTATCTATACGATCTTCGAATGATCTAAATTTGCCAAAATTGAACCTATAAACCGAATAATGCAACCAAGATTACAGAATATAGTCACATGTTATAAACTAACAGGTCACATTGGTAAAATAGCAATGATTTAACAAGCAAACAGTGAACCCAATGTTAGGGACATGTTTTTTTCTATGTTCCCAACTTTAGCCTGTTGTATGAAAAGTGTAGTAAAAATGTTGTTATTGGTAACATTTACAACACAAACTAAAGTAACAAAATTTGTGTAGAGTGAATTATGATGTTTTGATTGTCGAATGACCGCTAAATCATATTTAAAAAATCACTTCAGTGTTTCTTAGCAGTTTAAGTATAGTTTGATTTGTGAAATTGTTTGTTGGATAGAGCGAATACAGCTGGGAGCGCCTTGAATAAGAAAATCAGGAAGAAACCCGTCCGAAGATTGCATTTTATTAAAAAAAATTATCGAATGGGACGAACTTGCAACCATGATTAGACCCAATTTGGTACCCATAGACCGACGTTACATCCATATCCCTCGAAAGTATCTGACTTTATAAAACGAGTTGAGTAGCTTTTCGTGATACATACTACCAGATGGCTTCCTAAACATATCTTAGGAAGTGTATTGCTAGTAAAATTGTGTTTCCAGCTCAAATACTTTATGAGTTACAATGAAAAATGTAATCGATTTTTGCATATTAGTCAAGGGACACATACCCTACACAATGAATATATTTTTCGTTTCAGATTTCCTTTTAGTTTCGTTTTATTTTAAGGGTTTTAGAGTATTTTTATGTTTTACATTTTTGAAAAAACTTCGGGTTGATCTGTTATTATTTTAAAGATCACTATATAATCAATCGATAAAACATAACTTAGAGAACACCAAAGTGTTGAAACATATGAATTCAATCATATAGTGTAAGTTTAACTATTTTGCCGATAGCTTGTTTCAAAAGCTAAATTTAAAAAATATATTGCTAAATTTGTAGCACTTTGTCTAACAGTGTATTGTTTGAATACTGTGAAAACCACAGTGATCTATACTCAATCATTGGATCATTCTGTCATTTATAATGATGTTAGCTACACAGTATATTTTTTCTAAGATTTCACAGAATAGAGTGAGAGATAATAGAACTTAAAATGCAAGGGAAGTCACAAAAATAAAATAAAAAATCGAATATCCCGCAACTAAGTTTCATCCTCTCCAGTGTAAATGCAAGAGAAAGTATGACAAATGCGCGTCCGTTATTTATTTTTGAATAGTCCCCGGTCAAAATATGAAATAGAAATGCTGTGTTGTTCCATTTTCGTTGAATTTGGGAAAATTCTTCATCCAAAGCAGCTCGAATGGGAAAGCAGAATGGAAATACTCAATATTCAAATGGATCGTTGATCAAGTTTGTCATTTAATCTTATTCTGTTGAATCTAATACAACTATAAAGAAGAATATAACTTGGACAAATCGTGTTGTCATTTTTTTTCATGCTTCTTTCCATCGGACGAAGAGATAACTGCCGGTGGGGCATCGTTGTGTATCCGCTCGTGAGCAATATAATTTGACATCTGTTCCATAGGTTTTGCAGCAAAACGGAAGCAAACTTGCGGCGGTGGTTGTTTTCGTGGATATCCACATGATCTCGTAATTTCTGATTACTGCTGAACGTGACAGTACTGGCAGTACGAGCTTTCCAACGTACCGAGCACAAACCTTCGTCGGTTCATCCAGCTATGGTGTAGATTATATCCAAATGATCCTCATTTTGTACTTTAGAGTTCAGTGGAATTAAACCATCCTCATCGACAATAAACCGGACGGAACTAAAACTAATTCTCGGACAACGAAATGGATTCCGATAGTTTTAGAATCCATAACATCATCCTGCCTACTTAATTCATCATTTTCGTCATCTTCCGCTGAGAACACAATTGGGGCAGCTTGAAGAAGAAAGCACCAATTAAAACATAGAACAATGAAAGCAAAAAGTCATGAGTTCTCAAACACCACTTATACTTCTACTTCATTAAATTGCCCGATCGGCCGAACTACGAAGAACCGCTGACCATGGACGGTGGCAAGCAGGGTCTAGTAATTAAGCCTGTCCACGTTAAATTTCGGACACCAACATAAAAACAGCATCAAGGATTACACATGATTCAACAAAACCGATTGTTTGTTTCACAATAATAGACATTAGAATAAGTTGATTGAGATGTAAATCCTTCTTTTTGTAAAATCCTCGAACTTTCTGTGGTAATCCATCTTCTCTTGAAACCATCGGTACCGTTTGAATGCTGCTTAGTTTCGAAGTGTTTCCGCTTAACTAGAGCCCAGTACTTCTCTATTGGGCGACGTTTTGGACAGTTTGGTGGATTGGCTGTTTTGGCACGTATTTGACCTATTGTACCTTATACCATTCCAGGACGGATTTCTCATGGTGACAAGAGGTCAAATCAGGCCTTAACTTGCTGCAATTACAACCGCCTCACGCTTCCGGAACACACTGCAGGTCCTAATAATGTAGACTGGATCATGTTTTTCTCCAGGTACGGGTTAATGTTTGTCTGAGGCTTGCCGTACTCGTGTGGCATTTCGAACACGCCTTAGCCTTCATGACGCACCGTATTGAGTAAGCCAGTGGATTAGGGTCGGGCTGCATGGCGGCCACATATCCTTTTCCTAGAACGGCAGATGTTCCTGAAACCACTTCTTAAATAAAACATCTGGCTTCGGGCCAAACTGCTCATTAATCCACGGAAGAACATACTAACTTATACATCCTGATATAGTCCTCCGTGTTTACATTGTAGCCTACTGTAAAGAACACCGGGTTAATTTTTTACCATCGGAAGCCACCAATCCAAACACCATAAAGCTAGCAGGAAGCATGATCACGCTTTATACTCGTGAGCTATGTTTTTTACCGGGAGAAAACTAATACAGCGATCGATTCTAGAATTTGATACGGAATCGACGGTAACCATGCTCTCGTCGGTGAACAGGATTACCAGATTCTTTCGCTTGAGGAAACTCAAGATTTTCATACATCGCTCAACTCGTAGCTCCCGAATACGGTTGGTGATCATGTGAGTTTTTTTCCGTGCCTTCGACGTCACCACAAAATTTTCCTTTACGATCTTCCGTGCCATGAAGTCGCTGATCTCGTATTCTTTTCTTGCCTCAGCTCAGTCGGCAAAGGCGCAGCTACAAAGCAATACCATACAGGAGGTGACTGAATTCGATTCCCGGCTTGGTCTAGGAGTTTTTCGTTAAGGAAAATTTCACGGCTCCCTGGGTTCAGCGTATGATTGCACTTTCCACATAATCTTACTTATACAAAATGGTACCTGGCATCGAAAGCTAAATTGAGAGCAAGCTATAAGCTAATTGTGAAAACAGTATGCTTGAAACGCTAAAAAGAAAGAAGAAAGAACCCTCGGAATCCGAGCTGACTGGTGGCCACCTTCGTCTTTTCTTTCCTCGGTCTAAGACCAGTTTCATGCTCCACGTGGGCACTCCCATGGCGATTGAATACTGCCACTTCGACGTGGTGCAACTGTCAAACTTAGAAAACTGGCTTCTTTAAACCGTAGCCTACTATGATATGAATTATAGCTTACGTGCCTGCACCGAAAACCAAGACATTATATGCACAGGTTTAACGTTTGAGTTTGTACGAAAAATTATCACACATACGGTTCATGTAAATTTAAGCCAGATATCATTTAAATCAGTTCTGATGCATGAATGCTTGCAAACGATCTTGTGTCTGTAAAAATTCATCATTTTTTCTGTGCACAGAAAAAACAATGAATTTCAACAGGCACGTAAAATTTACCCTCTTTAAATCCCAAGCCAAAGGAGGCTTGTTTGCAACGAAATTGTTTGCAATCTTTCATGCGCCATACAACAATGATTGCAAACTTTCATACAACAGACTAAATTCAAGCGTTATGTGGCTTAAATTTACATGAAATATCCCTTTATTTTCTGCTAAATCTTACATTCCCTTTATATCCTTTAGATAACGCATAAAATTGAACGTTTATTTCTATCTGTGTGCGTACAGAGTTAAAATGTTTTGAATCACCCTAAAGAAATATCGTGGTAAGCACCAAATCACGAACTTAATGATGACCGCAAATACACTTTCCTGCCAATCTGAAAGGCAAAAAATGTCTTATCATGTGTTTTAAATTGTAATACCCAATTAATGAGAAAACGTGAACAACAAGTTTTTCTAATCAGTCACTGCTATTTTTCACTTTTATTATGGATCGCATCTAGCTTCAATCAAGTTTGAAAAAGAAAGCGCACTGCATTTTGTTTAGTTAGCATTGAAATTTGTATGGAAAATACTCTTAAAATTGTTTTTCATATCGGTCAACCTACATACAATATCAAAACTTTGTTCTAGCTCCATTTATCAAGAAAGCTCGAATTGAGCAACCAGAATGTGAAACACAACGTGGACATTTCAGCCACTGAAAAAGGCGTTGACATGGATTGATCAAAGCAGTTAGGAGATTTTGACATTTTCATCTACTCTGGTATGCACGATAGCACACGACGTCTGAACGGTGACGATGAAAAAACGTTATATGATAGCACTCTACTGATAGTCGAAAAGCGTCTGGCCAAGTGGGTGGTCTTTGCTTTGGTGCACTTGACTGAAGCCCGGCAGTCAATTGAACATGCGGCCATCGAGTAACGAAGAGAAAATTAGAAATTCGATAATCTACTATACTCCCTCTTTTCGTGTTTCGTAAGATTTTCGAATTTCAAATAGAGAATTCTGATCACTGTATTAGAGCGAAAAATCACTCGCAGAACGACGGAATGCAAAATCAAAGTGAAATGGATGATCACCGAGCTGAACATTGCATCATAGCTTCGGCAATGTCACTAAAAATCAAAATTCTCAGCACCAACATCGCGATGTTAACTAAACATTTGAATGAAGGCAAAATTTACACCATTCTGCCAACTTTAGTGTTGTTCTAATGTTTATACTCGCGATTTCAAAGAGACAAACTTCACATTTTGATGGTTTGAACTGTATGGGAAAAGATAATACAAAGTAAAAATTAATGAGTATTGATAAATTTGAAAACCATTATCTTGTGTCGAAACTGAGATTTTCAGCTTCAAAATAGCAAACGGGTATCTGACTTGGTGATTTCCGCTCCATATTAATCTGAAAAATAGACTTCATAGATATTTATTACGCATAGAGTATTATTTATGAAATCCATAATTTATGACACAATTTAATAAATATTCCACACCAGGCAATAATATGAGAATCTGCCATCACAGCAGCCGTTTATCTAGCCTAGGCCTAAAAAGACGAAACGGGGAAATTTATAGCACCTGAAGCATCGTCGATTACCCAGCCATTGCCAGAGCAGATTCTCGGAGGCATAATTCAAAGCACAATTTAGCCTAAAGCAAGAGAAACCGTTAGTGAACACACTAGCTTTGTTCATTTCCGCATATCTAAGTAGGCCGAATTGGATTTTTTGGCAAACATCAATAGAAAAGTTTTGGATCTTCTAATTTCCCATAGGAACCATTTTGAACAAATGCTCAATCGTTAAGATTAAATGAACCATTTAAAAGTTCTAGTTTTGCTTTTATTTCCCTTATATTAAGATCGTTATTCATCAAAATCAAGAAGCTAGGTGAACCAAATTTAAACCATTACTCTTCTTATCACATGCCATATGCATTATTTCCAGTGAAAACTACAAGTGCAAATGTTTGTATTACCAAAATGCTTCATCTAACAATATAGGTTGTAGTGTGAACAGGTTATTACTTAAAAGGGGGAAGCGTTCTAGCCACCCCGCCTTTGGTTGAACTTTGATGGTTCTATAAACACCAATGTCCATCTAGATTTTATAACCATGAAACTAGCATGCACACTCGCGACCATACATACGTCAAAAAATGTACAATACCAAGCTACAAACGGCCTTTGGAGGCGTTGAAACATTTAGCTGCGGCATTGACGGCAATGAAGCGGACTATTTATGGCCCTCACTGGCACTGAATGCTGCTGATGGCAAACTGCTTCTCTGACCCCCCGATCTCTGTAAGGGAACTCTGTCATTTGGAAGCGAAATAATAGATTGCCGCTCTGCCAGACCTGAACGGCAATTACGCTAAAATATGTAAGGACATGCCACAAAAAATGCATCAATCCATTAGCAAATGTGCTGGTAACGGTGTAGTGGTTGAAATCCTCGGCAAATCGGTCTTTATATTCATTTAATCCTGATTAAATTGTGTGAAACTAACGAAACTTTCTATTTCTACTTTCAGGTAAAAACCTCACTGAAACGAGTAATACAAGTAAACGTAAACGTAAGTTGAATGTTAATAGAGGTACTGAATAACTTGAGCATCGTTCAAAGTATTCAGTACTATGTTTATTTCTTCGAAATAATTTCAGATGTACGGTAGTTTTGTCAATTTGGACACGTTAAAACGATATCGATGAATTTTTAAACAGTGCTCTCTATGTCATAAACATGGCATATGTTAATATACACTTGCTTTCTTAAAATCATCAATGTTAAATTACTGTTTTAACCTTAAATTTATTCAAAATCACTGATAATCAATCTGCAGATTTTGGATCTCATATATTTGTATGAGGTTAAATGAACAATGTTTGGAATATAAAAGGTAGTTGTGTAAAACACTGCATCTGGAACTAACACAAGATAATTATTTGCTGGGAGGGAGATTGATGAACTTCCAATAAAAAACGGTGAAAGTATAATTTGATTAATAAAATTTGATAATGAATTTTTAATATCTCATACAGAGTGGCAAAGGTTGCCCGTCAATTTTTTTTTCACCCTAGGACTACGTCTTTGTTTTTCCATACTGGCGTACAATTTAAAAAAAATCGCATTGCGACCGTCACGAAAAGCAGTCAGGTTTTAAGCGTCAACATCACAGTTATGCCTCAAAGGATTTTCAAAATTTTTGCACCAGTTGATCGGATCAACTTCAATGGAGAACAATGTTGATTTCGTGACATATACTATTGAAAAATTCATAAATGTTAAGCCTTGTCTTAAAAAGTATATAAACCTCTTCAGGCTTAAGGGGTCATTTATGACCCCAGAAGGAATATGGCTGTATTCAATCACAGACTGAATAAAAGTGTACAAAAGTGTTCTACACCAATTTTCTACCTGTAAGATATAAAAAACATGTTATTTTAAGGCCTAATCAACGAACAAGAACATCTTGAATATTAAGAAGTTCAGAAAAAAACAATACATAAATGCCTTATTAATAGTATAGAGCGCTGTTTTAGAAAATGGTACATATGCATACGTATTATTAAATTTTTGGTGATAAACGTAAAATATTTTTGTATCATTCTTAGATGTTCTAGGTTGTAACAGTAGCTTTTAGGGCTACGATATGTATTCAAACATATTGAAAGAACCTTTCGGAAGGTCAACAGTCATTATTTGATAATTTTGTGATGTTCGAGGTCTTCAAAACTGTCCTTCAGTACAGAACTTTAAATCTACAGTAGTAACTATAGCTTTTTGGGCTATACGAAGTAACGCTGTCAACCATATTCAGACAATATTTTAGAACGTAAACCCACATTACTACATAAACTGGGATGATCGGGGTCATTCAAACTGTCCTTGAGTTCAGAACATAAGATCTACAGTTGATACAGTAGGTTTTTGCAGTATGCAGAGATACAATATGTAGTTAACCCATTTCCGTCCGCTGTTGCGTATACGCAACAGTGGTTTTGAAAAATTCGTGTATGCATGTACGTTGAATACGATCAAAACAAATTAGTTTGTCTGAAAGGTGTATCCATTGGCTATCTTACTGACTGTGTTCACACACACCAATAGAAAAAAAAACTCACAAATTGCATTGTATGAGTTGGTAGATGTCTTATGGACACAATTTCAATCATAAACTAGAAGTTATTGATTATATTTTTTGTCGTTTCACAATGGGAACATGTTCACAAAAGGCCAAATATTATTTGTAGCTAGTTAACCATCCATTAAGGTGTGGCTGAGTGTGTACCATTTGAGCTTAAAATGTATGTTGCATTCTATTTGTCGAACAATGCGCCAGTGTTGCATATACGCAACATGCTGTCACGGTGTTCCTAAGCGTCAAAAAAACCTCTAAAAATACTAAATTTCATTAATGCATCCACAAGACTTATATTTTGATACGATATCGTCGATAAAAAATGTTTTGTGGAAAACGGCGAAAATGGGTTAACAATCTTCATTGAAAAGTGTAGAAGGACAACAGACGTATTGCGATAATCTTGGGATATTCTAGGTAATCCAAACTGTCCTTAAGTTCAAAACATAAGATCTACAGTTGGAGCAGTGGCTTTTTGGGTTGCATAAAGTAACCATACATATCCAAATGAATGAATATTTTGGAAGGTCAACAGCCAATGTTTTATCACTTTCTGATCCTCTAGATCATCCAAACTGTCCTGGCGTTCAGAACTAGAGATTTACAGTTGTGACAGTAATATTTAGGCAAACAAAGTTACAATAAATATGCAAACATATTCAATTAATATTCTCAAAGGTCAACAAACATTATAAAACAATATGACATTTTCTGGATCATCAAAACTATCCTTGAGATCGAAACATAGGACCTACAGATGCAACAAATGCTTTCTGGGCTATGCAAAGCTACGCTGTGTATTGAAACATGTTCAATGAATATCTTGGAAGACCAAAAGACGTTATGAGATAATCTTCTTGGTAATCCAAACTATCATGTAATTCAAAACTAAAAATCTACAGCTGCATCAGTAGCTTTTTGGACCAAAAAAATTCATAATATGTATTTGACCAATTTAAGTGGGACTTTCAAAAGGTAAACAGATAGAATGAGATATCTTGGGATGTTCTACACACTTAGAAATAATGAATTTTACACGAGACGTAATTCATGTTTGTAAAATGTCGGCGAACGTAAAAGATGATTTCGTGTAAAATTGTGTCTCCTGAAACTGACACATACGCAATTCAACGAAAGATGTGTTCGATTGAATTTGTTTTCTCATCTCTTTGAACTCATTCTTATGTGCAAAATGACGCTTGCATGTGTCGGTCTCAGGGAACACAAATTTACATGACATTTTGGTAGTGTGTAGGTAACCAAAACTACCCTTGAGTTCAGAAGATTTCTGACTTCTGACAGAAGTTAGAATCTGAGACTTCTGACAGAAGTTAGGATTTTAAGTCGTAACATTAGTTTTATAACCTACGAAAGGTGACTATATGTATTTAAACACATTCAGTGAGTCTGTAACTTGAGTTCAGAGCAGAGATATACAATAGTATCCGTGGTCTCTTGAACAATACAAAACTACGCTAACTATTCAAACATATTCAATGAACATTCTGAATTCCACAGACATCATGGGATAATATTGTTAGTTTGAGGTCATTCGAAACTTAAAGTCTACAATTGCAACAGTAGCTTTATGGGCTATACAAAGTTAAGTTAGTTTGTTTGGCATGAATACCAAGATTATCTCATAATGTCTGTTGGTTTTTTAGGGCATCCATTGAAAATGTTTGAATGTTTATCATAACATTGTAAAGCTGATAAAGCTGCTGTTGCAAATGTAGACTGTACAATTGTAGATCTTAAGTTCTGAACTCCAGGAAAGTTTGCTCGACCGAGCATATTCCAAAAATATATAACCTACTGTTTTCAGTCGTTTATATGTTATTGAGTACCAATTAATCAGAACACACCAAAGTGCTTCTATAAAAATGTTTGGAAAATTGTAGGCCTGAAACGGCTAATTAAAAAATATTGCAGTCAGAATGGCTTACATTTAGTTGCGTAGTCCTACGTCATCATTCCGAACAACCCAATGAGGCTGTATCTTGTGGTTTTTGTCACAGTGTATCACTTGTACAATTTTGTTTACCGATATGTGCCTATTTTTCAACCACTTTCTCAAAGTTGTCCAATGTTTAATATGACCGATGGAACCGATGGAACCGAATCTGCTAACAGACTCTTGAAAAACTCAAGAAGGGATGAGGACGCCAACACCTCGACCCACTTAAACCCCACCCGTTCCTAGAACCCCGGCCCTCCACGGAACAACCTTTCGGTATTACTTCAGGGAGGGGGCTACCCAAGTAACAATTTTAGTTTTATTCCAACCGTATAGAACCTCTCCCGGCTTTGTTGATAAAACTACATTCAAAACTGTTTTGTCCACCAACATGCATCTTATAAGCTGAAAGGTGTACAAAGTGACCCACTCTATAGACGGTTGTGAAAACAAATTAATAAAACCTTAACAAGACCATAAAGATTTTCAAAATGTTCTACTGAAAGATATTCTGACCACTTGAGAACCTTCATAAAACCTTTTGGCTGCCATCAAAATCAGCATAGGGCCAAATGGCTACAGCTGTCAAACTTCACGGTTAGTTTTTGTTGTTCTGCTTTGTTAGATTCTCTGCTCTTCTGAATCATTTAACAGTAAATAATATCTAAGAAAAAAGTTCTAGTTTTGCGGAAAATTTTGTTTAATAGCAAAATATCCAAAACAGATTGAGTTTTTTTATAGTTTTTTCAACTCCAAATAATAATCGCATTTAATTTTATGGTGAATATTGGCACGATAAGTGGCGAATGCGCCTCGAAGATACCACTAAGAATTCTGGTCTCTGATCTGCAGTTGATTTGCATTCCATTTTAAATTTGGTGTATTTCTACATTTCAATGATTTCTTATATTTTATTATGGCGACTGTAAGAAACCACAGTTTTGCCAAACAGCCAACTTCATTATGGCTACAATAAAACTATTTGGTCATTTGGTGACTTTCTTCAATGTCAATACTCCATTGAATACATTTACTGGAGGCAAAATTGGTTTGCTTTTTCAGCTGACCATAATAAGATAATTTGAATGATTCCTAAAGTGAGATTTCAAAACAGCATTTTACGAGTTCATTAAGTCAAAATAAAACCTTTGATAGGAGTAAAATGAGTTTTAGAAGACAAGGTTTTGAGATCGTTGTAAAGAAGCTGTGTATGTTCTCATAAGCCTGACTAAAATTCGAAACCTATTGGCACCTCTTGCTGCCAGAATAAAAAAAAATTGATGCCTAGTGGCTTTCATAAAACTTCAATAAAACTCAATAAAGCTGGATGGTTTTGGCAATGTTACTTCGGTAGTGTGCTCTACGCACCCACAATGTCTAACTATACAAGTCTTTAGTAACCATACCGCCATACAGTGACAGGGACGACCTGGCACGGACGTCCCGAACCCTGCTTGAATCCAGGAACATCTCGATCGCATCACCGCCAGGTCGGCGAAGCCATATTGTTAAATATTGGATTGACTTGGTTCTAAAAACTAATGACCACTATTTTGAAATTCAATTACAGATATACCTCTATAGTACGTACATCAACATTCTCACTTTAAATCGAAATTGCATAGAAACTACTGATTGTATCTGAAATCTAATACAACCAAAAGATAGAACAAAAGCTGCATATAAGATTGCAGATTCAATCAGTAGTTTCAATGCAATTTTGATTTAAAGTGAGAATGTTGATGTACGTACTATCGAGGTATTAGCATTTTCCAATCATCCTCATTCCGAAAATACCCATATTGTAGCATCTTCAAGATATTCATCTAACACCGATCTAGGTCCATCTAGGATTTCAAAATGGTGTTAAACTTCCACTAGGATTCCTCGGAACTTGTTCGGATGTGTCCGGTGCCGTTCTGGATACTTGATATAACCACCATTTTACTTCTTTTCAAATTCTCGTGTGAATTGAGTTGCCGCCGCATGATCGGTTATGGTCCAAGTCTGAAATTGGCTGCTTCCCCTGGGGTACCCGAAATATTTCTGATTGTATTCAATGTTGTCGCGGGCACTTGATATAACCTACACAATGTTTTTTTATTTTGCTAGGCTCTGGGGCACCCCACAAAACTTGAATCGCAGCAAGCCTTGCTCTGTTACTGACGTGTTTTGTTTTTGATGTATCGTTTCGCGAAAAAAAAAACAAACATAAAATTCACCCGGATAAAGAGTAACAACAGCGTAGTTTTGTTTATTAGTGGTAGTACTCTGTGACACCCGGACATAAATTATTAGATTAGAGTATTTTTCCGCTTAATCGCGAGTGAATCGATGATTATTAGCAGTTTTGAAGATCGATATAGAGTCGCCTCATAGCGATGATTTTGATTATTGACAGAGTGTGGAGTGAAATAATAGAAGACCAGTGCAATGAATAAAACGGCCCTTTGCTGGCCAGAAGCAACACAAGATGTCAACACGCATAATCTCAGATGCATTAACCACGTGGTGTATAGAGTTATGTTATGCAGGTTGCGTTTCTTACGGGCGGCTTAGCAAAGTTAGTTGTTGCGCTTATTTTATCCCGAGTGCATAAAATTAATTACAAATCAACGTCATTTTTTTTTAATTTCACGAATGCACAAGATAGTGTCATTAAGAAGGAGGCCATGGGTGAGATCTTTCTAAATTCTACTGTATAGCAAAATGTTATTGTAAAATAACCCTAAATACTTGCCTGGTTTGGAAATTTTTCATTTCCAAATCTGGAAGTGTGTTGCAGTGCCCTTATCCAAATTATATCGGTAATTTTTACATGCGGGGCTTATTGTATGTGAAAGTAACCTCGGAATGGACGTGACTCCGCAGACATTCTGAAATGGGTTGCTGGATCTGCAATAGCGTTTTCTAGCTCTCGGGTTAAAAGTGCTTTCAATGATCACTTGAAGAATTGTTGGAGCCAGATTTCTTCCATAATACCATTGCTGGCCAATGGGTGTTAGATTAGACACACACACATACACATACACACACAGCTTATCCGAATACAATGTGTCCTGTATAGTTGGTCCGCTATTGTACCATTGTACTACTTGTGGAACTATCATGTGAGGTTTTACACGAAAGGTTTTGATTTATGTCAGAAATTGGGCACTTGTCTATCATACGATTTTCATTTCATTCTCATATGGTTTGAAGTGCCACATAAGTGTTTATTCGATAAAAATTTCACACCTAAAATTTTCTGTAAAGTCTAGTATGTAGATGACAAGTAGAGCCCTAGCAAAGTAAAATAACAAACTGATATCAAATAAGTAACAAGTTTAGTTATCTCAGATATCATTTTGAACTCATCTGTTATCAACATTGACAAATTTTGTTATCATCTGTTATCTGTTTTGACAAACGTTACTGAATTCTACCAGAATGCTGACGAATGCTGAATATTATCAGCATGTGATGGATATGAAATTGAGCTTCTTACCAGAAGTACTACTTCAGTTATTAGTGTATAAATTTGATATCATGTTGAGAACATAATTTAAAAATCTCAAGAAACTTGTTCGTATCACAAAATTTGAACTCCATGATAATAGATTGAGCTAATATTGTGCTTTCCAACGAATATTAATTTGTTACCACTATTGTTATTTTGGCTCTTTATTCAGCCTAAATGATATCATACTTAGTGATCAAACACTGATAATATGATATTAGAACTTGTCATCAATTTCGTATAAAGCTTTGCTCGGAAGACCTGAAGTAATTTTTGCCATTTCTACCAAAGTAATTTTGACAACTCCTTCAGTATGGGTGAAATGTCAGTTTTCCTAGCGGAATAACCGATCGAAATATTATTTCGTAAGGAAAAGTGACAGCCCCATTTACATTACATGGGCAGGCGTTACTAACGTTACGAAGTTTGCCATTCTGTTCAGCTACATACAAGGTAAGCAATTCCGACAGTTAACGCATTTCTTGACCATTATTTGTCCTATCCTAATGCACAATGCTTTTGAGCTGCATACTAGCATTAACTTTTGCACTGTATGAGTAAACAACCTTAAAACTTGAGCAAAGCTTATTCATTGTCTACATCTGTTAAGTTTCATAGTTATTCATACAGTTGTTAAAGTCTTGTCGTCAAAACAAAAAATTGTCCGTGGAAAAATGCTGTGCACTTACAATCAATATCCAGTGGTGTCCCACCGATGAATCGCTAAAAAGCATGGAATTGTAAATACAACTGTAGCTCGTGTGATAAGAACCTTCAAGGAGCGTTTGAGTGCCTGAAGGAAGGTAGGGAGTAGTCGCAAAAGTGGTCCTATGAGCAGTAAAAAGGCCAGGAACGTGGTGCAACAGTTCAAGAGCCGTCCAAAAATGTTAAATCGAGATGCTGCATTTGTTCAGAAAACCATGAAGCGTCCTGAGTTACATGTTTACTAGTTGCATAAAGCCCTAAACCGGAATGACAAGCAAAACATCACTGCGAAAACTCACGCCCGGAAACTTTGCACGAAGCTGCTCATCAAATAGTGTTGCAACGTGGTGGATGACGAAACTTACGTCGAGGCCGATTTCAGTCAATTCAAGTCAGTCTAAATTCGATGTTTCGGAAGATGTCCGCAAGAAGAAACTATCTAAATAAGCAAAGAAGTTCCTGATCTGGCAGGCGATTTACTGATGTGGTGCAATAAGCACTGCCTTCATCACTTCCGGGACAATCAACGGTGCAATTTACAGTGCCTTCAGAAGCGTCTCTGGCCATTCATAGGAAGCACAAAGGATCAACTCTGTTTATGGCCTGATTAGCATCCTGCCACTACGCTCGAAACGTGTTGGAGTGGTACCGAGCCGATAGAGTCAATTTTGTGCCAAAATATATAAACCCACTAAATTCACCGGCACTTCGTCCAATTGAAAAATTCTGGGCAAACATGAAGACGAAACTTCGCAAACATCCCAAAACTATTAAAACTGTGCTGGAGTTAAAGAAAGGTAGAGGGTCCTCCCTTAGTTCAGTCGGTAAAGGCGCAGCTACAAAGCAATACCATGCTGGAGGTGACTGGACTCGATTCCCGGTCTGGTCTAGGAATTTTTCGCTAAGCAAAATTTCTCGACTCCTTGGACATATAGGGTATGATTGTACTTGCCATAACTTCATACTAATGCAAAAATGGTACTTGGCATCGAAAGTTCTCAATTAATAACTGTGGAAGTGCGTTTAGAACACTTAGTTGAGAGCAAGCAATAAGCGAATTGAAACATAAGCTTGAAATGCTAAAAGAAGAAGAATAGAGTTAAAGAAAATTTGGGTAAAAACAACAAAAACACTTGGAAAATCGGTTGTACAAAATTTAATGGGAGGAGTGAAAAGGAAATTTTGGGAATTCGGGATGGGAGATTAAATTGGATAATACAAATTTTGAAAATCATCACTCATCAGTAGTTTTTTACTCCCTGAAAATTTAAAGAAAATCCGATATTCGGTCTAGTTTTGATGAGTAAATGCCATTGTAATCGAATGTGTGTGCCATTTTTATCGAATACACACTTTAATGGGTTTAACGTGATTAAGACCGATGGTACATAAACGATCCATTTTAACCGAATATTGTTGGCCTGATTCCAAAGATATTCGATACCGTTCAATGGGAATACAATACACTCCGTTTTTTTTCATGGAAATTGGTTCAGTTGTTGCTAGGAAACACGCGATACTTTGTAGAGTCACACACATACACACATATATTTTGCGTACTCGGCTGAATTGAGCCTCGAAAAAAATAAAACCACTGAAAGATCTATGAAAAATGAGCCAACTACGTTCGACAAAGAAAAACAGTCATTCGCTAAGAGACAGTACTCAGACAATTTAATAATCATGCATCCTTACTTGCAAGAAGATACTTTTTTCATTATCAGATGATGAAGATATGTCACAACCAGATCATCTCGACTGCTACCATGTCAAAGCATATCAAAGTGGATGTCATACAACTCAACGAAGCTGCTTTCCTGTATGACCACAGTTGTTTCTTTTCTTTTCATGTTGGTCGCTGATATGGAAGAGCTTGATAGGGTTATGGGCTAAATTTATGCTTACTAAGCATAATATTCACATTGTCTGTTTTCATAATATGGATATTTCAATCAATCTCAATGCTCCCACTCTAAGTAAATGCTACTTTACAATATTCATTTGTGGATACCAATAAACGTCATAAATTGTTGAGATATTCATGAAAATGTAACATTTTGTAAATGTTTGCCTATGTTCAAAACTTCATAATCTGGCCTAATGCAAAGAAAGAATAAACACTTAGAGATTATGAATTTTACATGAGACGTAAATCATGTTTGTAAAAAGTCGGGGAACGTAAAGAAAGTTTTCGTGTGAAATTATGTCTCCTAAAACTAACAAATACGCAATTCGACAAAAGTTTAATGTGAGTGTAATTCAATTTAAATATATTCCCATATTTTTCAACTCATTCTTATGAGCTAAATGACGCTTGCATGTGTCGGCCTCAGGGGACAGAACGTTTGCCATAGTTGTACATGACATTTTGGTAGTGTGTAGTACAGAATTCATATTGGCCTCTGATATGTTACATATGAATTAAAAATCCTTTTTCCTTTTTCTTTGAATTAAAAAACTTAAAATAAAAATTCGTTTTTCAGAAATCATGAAATGATAAGCTTGTTTAATTTTCGTCTTGATCATGACCAAAACGAGTGAATAGTTCCAAAACAGTTCTCTACCCTTCTCAACATGACTACTCACATAACCGAAACCAGCAGTCAGCGACAAAGAACCGAATGCCTTCTATCGGGAGCAAATACTACTGGACAGCCAGCACACATACATTCATACGTGGTTCAGGATCATGGTGAATATGTATAATAGTGGGTGGTGCAGTGGCACAACTCGAAAGCATGTACAAGGTCGATAGTCACTATTTTTAGAACCGTACAGACCGAGTGAGGAAAGAACCATTAATGAGGTCATTTGAATTCCGTAAATTCCGTCAACAATGACCGCCTACATATAGGTTTCTTTCTTCGTATTCTTTTTTTTTTTTGTTGGGACACTAATTAACCAATCCAGGGGAGGAAAACGACGGTAATGCAAGGAACCATTTTCATAAATGTGGGAGTCAATTATCACCCGACTGTGAATCAGAGATAGCAATAATTACTGTTGGCTTTCCCAATGAACATGGCCATTCGTGGAAATTATTTCAATGCGAGGATTGAGTCCTCTTCGTTTATTTCTGAAAGCTTTTGTTCAGAATCAGAGGTTTACAATATGAAGCAACTATGTTAACAGTGTATATATCGTTGATGGGGCAAAAATTGACTTTGTTTTTTGAATTAAGGGTTCCGAAACCAAATCACAAACAATCTACCTAAAATATGAGATTTGCGAGTTCTCTCTTCCTCGAAAGTATCAAAGAGAATTTAGTTCTAATGAAATCATTTTTCTAACCTAAAAGATACTCTAAATTCTCACAATTATTACAATTTGAAGAAGTTATGTGCCCTATAATCGTCCCAAGAAATAATCAATTGGAATTTTAAAAAAATCTTGGAAAAACTAGTTAGTTATCTAGTGACAGTACCTGTAACTTAATTTTCCACAGAATTTATCATATAAATTCTATATACTCCATGGAGTACAGTTTTACATAAATTCTAAATTATATATAAAAATAGTTAACTTAGTTGATTTAATACCTTTTTTTTTCAATGTGATCTCAAATTTTAGTCTGAATCGAAAAATTATAACTTGCGTGTTGATAAGAAAGATATTTCCTACAACAAAAAACATGATTAGTTAAATGAACTTATTTGATGTTTTGTTTTCTCAAGGACAAGAGAGTAGAGAAGGTTTAGGTTTTTGCATGCTATTAATCAGACTCTAGACTTAGATTAAAATTTGGATACCCTAGTAACCGCCCCCATTAGCTCCTTCTTTGAAGCTCAATGAAATTGTACATTCTAAAATGTGTTATATTGCGGCGCCAGAGATTGGCGATCGTACGTTTATTCAAATTAAAAATAGAACAAAAGGTACGTAAAGTTTACCTATATATCCAGTTACTGATTGATGCTTAAAAGAAAATTTGATTTCATGAAAAAATGGCAGACATTTAAAGTCGAACGAGTGGTTTTTTCTTAAAAACAACATCTTCATCCTTCCCGAACAAAAATTATTTATGAGACATCCAAAAAATGACCACTGATCCAATGACAAAAATGTGTTACAGAGAAAAACTAAGTTAATGATTTTTTCTAAATACTAGGATGCTGATAAAGTCGAGTAAAGTTTTCCAAAAGTAGTTAGCAACATTCAAACAGTAGTTACTCTAAAATGGCTTTAAAAAAATGTGTTTTGCGGTGACACTCAGAAGCAAAAAAAAAGCCGAGCAAAATTTTGCTTCTAAAAAACGCGTTGTTCAACCTTCTGTCACTTTGTCAATTATAAATTTTTCGGGCTGAAAATTTTACAAAACTATAACCAATGTATTGAATTTATGTGACCAAAATTTTATGATGATAAAGTATATAAATTTGGAGTTATCATCACATATGTGAAAAAAGTCACTTTTGGACATAGCCATTTTAAAAAAACGTATTTCTGTGAAAAGTTTAGGTAGCGTATTAGAAATTTTTCCATAGCTGTTTCCATGGACAAAATTTGAGCTGTTTCCATCAAGTGGTTTGGACTACAGCTGGCGTTAGAGTTGACGCACCAACATGAGTACCCAGACAACCATAAGTCACATATAACAGTGTTCAAAAAGTATCGTATATTTCAATTTTTTTAGTCAAAATCGAAATTAATTGTGGCCTTTATCGTATTATGTTTAAGTTAAATCGTAAAGAGTGCAACTTCTATACGATGTGTCATTTATTCATCGTACTGCGTCACAAACTAAATCGGATATACATCGCTAACCTTTTTAAATCGAATTTGTTATTACATATTCAATCGCATACGATATCAAATCAACTCGTTTAAGAAAACAATGGAATTTGCACGTATATGGCCTCCACTTTTGCACGTATAAGCCATATTTTTGCATTCTATACGATTTGTTTACTTACATATATGTTTGTATATCATAAAAACATCTTTCAATATACATGCGTTTTGGTTCCCTTTTTCCGCCGATATTGACTTTGCTGAAATAAAAAACAACAAACAATTAAAAACCAGTTCCATATTAATTTCCATAATTTTGATTTCCATACTTTTTTTTAATTTGGGTTTGATTCCTCTCATGAGGTTTTGGACAGTAGTTTTGTCGCATCTTATGGAAGCCACAAACCAATTCTTTTTGAACTCTTCTATTGTCTTGCACTCCTCACTACTCTTCTTGAAGTTGCGCTTGGCGATGGCCCAGTAGCGTACAATTGGACGAAGCTGTGGGCAATTGGGAGGATTGATGTTTTTCTCAACGAAATCTACTCCATTTTCGAAAACAAAGGAGGGACCTTGTGCTGCTTGTGGTCACATGAAGATGAATAGCCCTATGGCGGAGTAAAAGATGGGGTCCACCCTTTAGACTGAACAGCATCTAGTGTTTCAAGATTTGGGATTGTAGAAGAAGATAACGAAGGTCATGGGATCACGACTGAGGCAGCAGAATCTTGTGATACCCGACTTTAAAGACACATTTGAACGCCATATGGATCTGTCTCACTTCGAGCAGCTCTTCAAAGACGATTCAGAAGACAACAACCTGGAATATTCCTTAGATGTTTGTCAACTATTTTCCACTCTGAACCACGATCACCAACCAGAGGATTTGCGTATATTTCTCGACGGTTTATGCAAAAGTATGTTGTTTTTTTTGGATTCAAATTTTGATGTTTATCTATGATCTGTATCGATCCTCTAATATGCTTGAAATCAGTTTTACTGCATAACGAAAACCAACTGCCATCTTTACCAATAGCTTACGCTTAAACCTGAATAAAACGTATCATAGCAAGCAGAACATCTTACAGGGAATCAAATACCAACAACAGATGTAGAAGTACAGTGAATCAAGTAGAATGGCAGATAGTTTCTGATCTCTAGGTCCTGCCAATTTTGCTGGTTTTGCACACCAAACCACCTAGTGATAATACAACATTTTCCACCTAGCGGCAAGATTTTGAAAAACTGCTTGTTTTATTATTTTAAGCTGGTGCTTGTAAAAATAGTCTTTAGTCAAATTCTCATAAACTAAGCATTTCAGCTTACCAAAACAACCAAAATTGCAAATTGGTCCGGAAATTGTAGAATTAAGCATGATTATTTTAGGTGACTTACCCAAAAACAGTTTAATGATCTTTTAATTTTGTGGGAACAATAACATAAAGGGTGTCACGGTCAAAAGTTGGTCAAATATGATTCAGTGCACACTGAATTGTTTATTATGTAAATAATCAAACTTTATTTCTTTTTGGAGTTCATCGTCTACAAAACACAAGAAATTTTTTTGACTATATTCGTTTCACACCGTTCATCAAGTTTTGTACTGCTGTTATATTCACCTTATTTGCTTAACGCCAGTTTGCGTTGAACTGTATTTCACTTTTTTTTTTTAGTTTTCTTGAGGTTTTCTTTACGATTGCCCAATATTTTTCAATTCGGCGAAAATTCGGCGTGTTTTGTGATTAGACCAACATGGGAACGATCATGGAAGCATGTGACTGTCAAGGAACTAGAGACAACCAGCCCTCAACCGTGTTTCGTAGCGAAACTTTGTAACGCAAGTGGGTTAGTCGGGATAGTTACGTATTAATAGGGTTGGTCGGGATTTTGGGATATGAGAGTGACAGTTAGTTCCCACAATGGCTGTGCACAGTCTGGGAAGGAGAGAAGATGATAAGAGAAATTCCAAGGCTCTTCTCCATGAAGAGTTATGTTTCATGGTGCACTATTGCCCCAGGTTTGATGTTTGGTGCTGAGGTCACCAGCGATAATATTTTTTCATACCGTTATGTCAATTTAACGATGTTGATTTGCTAATACATATCTGATCCATTCCTGGTTTTTACTTGTATGGGCAGAAGGCCACGATGATGACGGGATTATTAACTTTTAAGGAGCAAGCGTTTCATTTAAAGATGCTGATAGCCTCAGGATCTATATTTGAATACGAGGGCGACTGCAGCATTAATCTGATCACATCGGGTCTTGCATACCCCAATGGCGGTAATTGCCTCATCTACGAGAGTAACTTTAGATTTTCTGATGCGAATGGCGATGAATCCCTCGTGGAAAGAGCAACATTGTGGGCGGAAGCACTGCTCTTAGGGTGATGGCAGGAAAATTCACATCGTTGTTTGTAAGCACTCGCCGGTGGTCTCGTTGATTGTTGGTGGAGGCTCTTTTCCAAATTTCTATGAATTCAGCACGCTTCGGACATAAGTAGGCGACTCAGCCATTGGCACAGACTGGATCGGCGGCTTCCATTAGATCGGAGTCATCAGCCTTATGTAGTTTGTCACATCGAATGCAGCGCGGTTTCTTGGTACCGTGACCAGACATCAGACAATTGATACAATTGGTGACATCACGATTCGCCGGGAAAATCCATCTTATTCAGCCGCTGCCACTGCGTAATTGCTACAACTTCGAAACCAGTGGACGCGGCTTCCGCTTTCTGACATGTATGTTCATGTTCGCCAGGTACTTTTTCAATGTTTGGCTGGTTGAACCGACCTCCCGGCCAAACGCATGCAGCGATGTAGCTACTTTTCCCTCGGTCTTCCTCTTCAGCATCTTTTGGAGCTTCTGGTCACTCAGGGTCGTCGGCCGTCCGAAACCGGGCTGTCTTTCGATGCTCTGATTGTTGTCTAATAGTGCCAGGATGTTGTAGATGCCGGAACGGCAAAGTGCCTTCTTCGAACGAGCACACTTCTGAACGGAGTTGCTACACTGTTTTTGCCATCACGGTTAGAGTTCGTCTGATAGAGCTGTCAAATTTTGTCTGCTGACTCATGGGTTACTATGATATTTTTTTTTCCATTTTTTTGAATGCAAACATTACGGATGGTATATGAAAGTCCCTGCTGGATTTAGTGATAAATTGATTTCCGGATGCTTTCCTAGAAACCTTTTGCGTAGAACAACGGACATTTCTTCTTCTTCTCATCGACTGGAATGAAACCGTTCTCCAGGACGATGTATCTTTGGTTGGTAGAAGTGGTTAACGGCTTGGTGCCACTTTTGACAGCGATAAAAATACAACAGAAAACACTCTACACTACTTCTACTCAAATAATTAGAAAAAATACCCTATAGGAAGTTTTCTACAGCGTTTTTCCGTGATGCAATTTGGTGATGGACACCGTTTACTGTGCATTCAGTAAATTTAGTTTGAAAAACTTAGGTCTTAGACATCAGCTGTTATGTTATTTCCAATAGTTTATTATTGTTGAATTTAAAATATGCAACTTTTAAAATTGACTCAATTTTAAAATAAAAATAAAACTAAGTAACAGTTGCATTGAGCCAGTAAAATGAACAAACATCTACTTCGTCAACTGCTTGGATAATGTTAAACTGAATTCACGTATTCACACATTTACAGCAGGACGAATCGCACCACTGACAAAGAAAATGACTAAGAACGTGACGAAAGGTTTATTGAGGATCAATTTTTCCAGAACCTATGACAAAATGAAATAGTCATTATCGTGAATATTTTCGTCAATGACAATCTCAGCACTACCTACAAGCACAGCCACATCTAATGGCAATTTAATTATACCGTTACTTACTCATGGGGAAAATAGGAATCACTGCTTGTTCAACAGTTATTGTTTAGCATGACTACTGTGGAATACCTGTATGTTCCATTATGATGGGTAATATGCATGTTTTTTAAGAATGATTTAATGGCTTTATTCAAAACAAACATTTGTCTTTGGATATAGTATCGAGGTCGTTATTTGTTTGACGGAGCATACACGGAAAGAATCATTTATCCAGCGCTGAGTAGTTGCTTTAGAAAAATTACCCGAATGAGTAATCCCTCTTAATTTTAACGATAGCGTCGCTCCCAGTCTCGGGATTTTTCCTGAAACAGGTTATCCTTGCTGAACTTCCTGACCGTTGTTAGCACGGCTTTTTCATTTACTCCTTTCATTTTTGCCAACTTATTCAGTGACATTCTGGGTTCTGTACACCATTTGCGCACAATATTTCGCCGTTGTTCCACTGAGAGTCCACGCATTTTGAAACAAACTCTTAGAAACGATTAAAACGCTTCACATGTGCTGAGAGATAAAGGTTAATAGCAGGATGCAGCCATAAAAGAGAACTGGTTATCAATTATTGCGAAATTGCAGCAGTTTCTGACTGCGTTCATTCTTTCTGCGGCAGTCTTTATCAGTGACAAACGTGTAGAAATGCAATCGTCGTTTTAGTATAGCGACTATGCCAAAACAACATTATTATTCCGTTATGAGCTGAATTGGTGCTTTTGTTTACGTTATTGATACAATAGACCGTAAATCTGCAATCGTTTGCAATAGCATCAACGAATAGATTCTACGAAAAGCTCAAAATCCACCATACAAAAAAGGTTTCGGTGATGAGTCTTTTATTCCACTGGAAAGTAAATCTCACAACCAATACCGAAGAGATCCCTTTTCCCGGGAAATATCGCTTATCGTTTTTTTTTTATTTGTCGGAAAAAGCGAGCGAAAGGAAAACATGATGACATCGGATTTTCGTTGAACTGACACTTTATACTGTAGTTCAAAGCGCTGTCCCAAAATGTTAATTCTCATAAGTCGACACCGGCGAACATCCTTTCGAATGACGTGACGGTGGGAGAAATATGCATTCACAAATTCATCGCTCGAACAATGTTTTCCTACCCAGTAGGTACTATCGCTCGGAAATCCATATTGATAAGTCTGATTTCCCAAACCCTCCCCCGTGCCTCCATAATTCATCTACCAACAACGATTCCACGTACCTAAAACCCTCTAAGACCGACTCAACGAAGCCAAGAATGACTCTATCAGCTTTTCCACATGGCTTCCAATTTTACAAACTGGTTGCACAATAACAAATGAGGTGTACTTCAGAACAGTAAAATTTTGATTTATTGCTTGATGCAACACTATCCATCACTGCTACACACCACTAACCCAGACAAGTTGGAAAAGTTATTGTAAAATGAAAAGCGGTAATCGGAAATAGGAAGCACTGATTTTCTCTTTATCATGGTGCATACTTGCTGCTCAATGATCCGATTCAATGCAAATCGATTTTCCACAACGCGTTGTGTGCATTCTTATTCAAATTAACGGTCAAGTTTTGTTTCAGTTTGTATTCCACTTCATCTGAGTAGTTATGGCAAAATAAACAATTCGAGACAAAATCTTCAAAAGGTCGAGAGTAACAATTGTAAACAATGACTTAAAACGTAAATTTCCTGGAAATGCCCGGTTGCTAACATCTATATCCACTACCGACGGAAAGGTTATGGCTCCCTCTATCTGTTTCTAGTGCTATTTAGTTTGTGGGAGCAAGCAGATCCCAGAAAAATACGCTAGATTTCAATGTTACTTTCGACCTTTTGATTATTTTGTCTAGAATTGCATTGAACGAGACCACAGCACATGGAGAGGAAATATTGATGAAAAAATAATTGCAATATGGAAAATTTCATGTACTACAAAGTACTATGAAAATAAATAAAAAAAACTAGAGGTGGATTAGATCAGGGATATAATCGCGAGGTTCACGTGGGACTGCTTTGTGTATGGTATTTAATTTTTATTATTTTGTTTTGACCTGTCTCTTTTTATGAAATAATTTACCACTCTCGACTGAATGCCTCAAATAATCAAAAAGTTCTATTTTGGATAATATTAAACACAAACTCTTTCATTGTAAAATTCAATTGATTGTCCTGAACAGGACAGCAGCTATGATACGCGCCAGAAATTAATTTATATATTCGGTTTATTTAGCGAGCAGGACACCATCATGTGCTGTGGCTGGCCGACGGAGCCTTAGGATGATTTTAGTAATCTATTTCACACAAATATCGTTTTCTGCTGGAAGGTGGCCGGCTTCGGCAGCGGATACCGCCCACGTGGATTAACGATTTTAACGACCCATTGCCACGGCAATAGGTCGAGTGGGGAAACTTACAAAACTTTGCAGCGCTTCCTTTTGGCTTGTAGATGGGCAAGCGCAGGCGATACCTTGCGAGCCAGACGCGCAATCAGGAGAAAACGGACGAGTGCAAAAGAAGACAATATGAACCATTTGTTACCCGTTCTTGAAGACCCGGAAAGAGAAAACCTTATTTTCAACCCGGGCGTATGCAGATTTTTATGGGAGCAAAATTAGTTCATTTTTAAGTAAAAAAATGAACTACTTATACAAATAGCACTTAATTGAAATTTTAAACCAAAATATCAATTAAAAAAAAATTCTGGTCAAATGGCGTATAAATGAAGTCATTCTATTCAGTCAAACGAGACAAATTAGCGTTCAAAAACCTTTCATTTTTGCATAACGCTATCATTTTTCAAAATTTTGAAATGACACCCGGTATAGAAAAGATAAACGTAGTCCTACGTTAAAACTAGGTGATAATTGTAGTATGCCGAGAACTTCTCAATTGGGTGGAGCTGAGGCACGTCGGGAGAGTTGGCATGCCATTTCTGTTTGGCCAGCATTTTCTGGGTTTCCGGCCGATGTTTCTGGGTTTCCAGTTGGTTCTCCGACACGGCTGATGCTTCCGCATCTTGGATAACTCTACTAAATACTTCTTGACCGTTTGGCTGGTTGCACCGACCTCCGGAACCAGGCTTCCACTCGATGGACTCCCCCTTCTCCAGAAGTGCCAGAATCTTGTAGATGTCTCCGTGATCGTATCCGGCCGACACGAAGTGGGCCAACATGGCCGACTTGTTTAGGTCCGTTAGCAGGAGTTACGAACAAACCAAAGATCGACGTTGTTTTCAACATGAGGTGCCGTATACTAGCTGATGGAGCTGTCAAATTTTCACAGTATAAGGGCAACTAGTATAAATTGAGTACTGTTACGCCGGCGCGTGAGATTTGGTCCTTCACAGAGGATACAACCATAACTCACCGCAGATAAAGCAAAGTACTCTTTTATTCGGTGGTAAATAGACAGAGTGTAAGTGTGCGTCTATGGTGGGATCAGGGTTGCCACATGCACAAATTTATCTAGATTGACACAGATTTTTTTCAATGTTTTCATACAAGATTACAGATTTTTAGAAATTGCTTGTCCACTCAAAAACCTCAAATGTAAAAACTAAGTACACGTTAAGATCCTTTGTACCAATTCTACTCTCAGTGTGCTGTTTTAGGCCCATGAAGCAAATGAAAACAATTGACACTAACACTATTGTGACAGATGTGCGTGTGCCCCTCCATAAATTTTTTGAGATAATTTTTTAAGTATATTTCATAGAATTTCTCAAAGATTCTATGAAAAGTTCTCAGACATTCTTCTATAGGTTTCTATAAGTATTATTCTGGAGGCATTCCTCCAGGAATTCTCCCAGGAGTTTCTTCTGGCATCGCATCGGTGGGTTTTCAAAACTTTCTTGTGATGAAATTTTTGGAGGAATTCCTGAACTTGTGACGTTTTGTGATTCTAAAAAAACCCTGGTGGTCACCTGATAGAACCACACAAAATGTTAAGGTAATTTCTGGAGTAATTCTTGAAGAATATCCTGATTTGTTGGAGAAATCTAAGAAGAGTTTTTTGCACAAATTTCATAATCTCAGATATTCCATTCCCATCATTAAAAATTCTGCAAGGGAGAGTTTTTATAATTTTTTAAGGATAACTGCTTGGATTCTACCAGTTTTTCTTCAAGTATTCCGTGTTTGTCCAAATTTGGGCAGACATTCCTGCATGGATTTCTACAAAAATACTGTTCTTCCAACTTAGAAGTATTTTTATGCATTCACGCAGAGGAATTTTAGGAAGTAAAAATGAGATTTGAAGCCTTTTTTAACCTTCAATATAATCTTGTAGTGCCTATAAATATTTTGCGCAATTGTTAATCAGTTCCAGTTCTATGATACCGATTACACAAAATAAGCATGTGGGCTTTGGATCAGAAGGACCGATCAGAAGCGCAACTTGGGTAAGTTACGCATTCGAAAAGATGCCATTGACTTGGAAACTTGTTGGAACGGCTGATCCGATCCAACACAATCCAAAGAATTCCAGATGATACAAAACCTTTGAAAGTTCTGCATCTATCTGCCACCAGATGGCTATCGTTAGCGTCAGTTGTCAAAAGGAGTTTGGAATGGGTTTCGAAGCTCGTGTTGTGTTTCTCGTTCTAATCCAACTGCGACAGTAATCCCTGATGACCTGATGACACAGCCATTTCTCCACTTCTTGAGTAACGTCTTGCCCCTTATCAGCAAAGCAAACCGTATCTTTCAGCCACTAGCTCCGGAATTCCCAAACATGAACAATCAGCTTAATGGCCGCTAATGTACTCCTTACAAATTTGTGTGAGGATGATTACCTTAAATACCTGACGGATCTATGAGTTTCAGATTTAGATAAATCTAGGGTTTTTTTCAATAGGGCGAATCTGCAATTGAGAGACTCTCTTTGATTACTTTCTCTTTCATTCATATTCCATTCAGCGTTACGTTTTTCATTCAATTATTTGTAGAGTATGGTAGCCAGCACTGTTGTGTTTCTATCTGTACTAAAAAATCCTTCAAAAGATTTATAATGGTGCTGTAATAAATAAAAGAGGGCGAGAGAGGAGAGAGCCTCTCATTGTTAGATTCACCCTTTTGAAAAAAAAAACCTAGAAATATGTTCGTAAAATGTCGGAAATATAGATCGGAATTGCAGCAGAAGCAATTCTTAAATCAGAAACTCTCGATGCTACCTGGAAGAAGACTTTCTACTCGATCTGCTGTGCCTTTCTATACCGAGTTGGTTAAACAGATCATTAGGGGCTTTTATTCAAACGATCCTGTTCTGACTTCTGCATCAAGCTTTGACCCCATAAAGCTGCAAACTTTGAAGGAGTTCAACTTAATTATTAAACAATATCCGAACTACTTTAAAAGCGGTCCTTCGCCGGAACAGGCCATCAAAAATAATTTTCGATGGCCTATTTCGGCATTTTAAATTTAGTTCACAATACAGATGGGCTAGTTTAAAACCATTCTCCAGAATAAAAAACAGAGTTGGCTTCGTAAGAAACATGTGAAAATTTCGGGAAAATTGACTCATTTAATTAACCGATTAATTGAAAACAATATCTCAATCATTTCATGTTGCTCTGGAAATGCAGATCCAATAACAATTAAAGCTTGGATACTGTTTGGTAAGATGTAACTTCTTCGAGAGTATGGACTTCACATACTCAGACATCTTGAACAATGCAAAATCATAATGATTTATTGAGCTGTGAACTCCATAAACGCATCGAAAGCACAAAATGCTTCTGCAAACAAAACCGCAATGCTCGTCAACTTTAAGCGAAAGCCAAGCCTGTCACAGCAGAGAAACTTCCTCAGTCACTGTTCTTTGCAAATCATCCTCAACCATTCGTTCGTTGCACTACAGGCTCACATATTTCATTCTAGCTCGAACTTTAAAATGAATTCCATCCTCCTCCCCAACTCTATGCATAACAATCAGATTCAGGGAGAACTCTAATTTCCATAATCCCAAATGGGCCAATTGCATGCCACCATTCCGCGTGGACCAACTGCGAACAATTTGACGAAAGTGCATTCGATAAAGCAAGAATTAAATTTACTTTCCAACTGGGTGGGATGCACCTTCCTGTGTGCGCTTTATTGAAACACAATAGAGAGACCGAACAGCCCGCCGAAATTGTGTTCGATTTTATGATTGCTTCGCACGGTATCTATGTCTAGAGAGGCAGGTAGAGCTTATCGATCAACTCGCTGACTTCCTGCGCCAACATTGAAATGTCGTGTGGGACAGTATCTATTCGTACTGTGCGATATATGTGAGTATTTTCGTGCTCTTTTTAATATCTCAAGCATATTTATTATACTAAGCAAATAATTTTTAATGATTTCGTAAACTGATGGCCAAAGATTTATGATTTTATACTTTCAAAATTCTTTATTTTAATCAATTTTGACCATTTTGCTGCACCTGATCCGCCCGCTATGACTTACGAACACTCCTCCTCAACAAGGTCCTACAACCGGCACATTGTCCGCAGCTTGACTAGGATAATCGGCAGTCTTGGCTTCGGTAGGAAAGTACACGAACGGCACCTCTCTTTTCTTATTCACATCTCTAGCGAAACGAAACCGTGTCGCAATGTATTTGGTTCTGTTCCTGATTTTTTCGGAGTCCAGCATCTTCAGCGCATTCTGGTTGTTCTCAAAAATAGCTGGATTGTTCTGCTTCTCACCGAGATCAACCAACTAGCACTTCAGCCATATGACCTTTTGTGTTGCTTCCAAGAGAGCCATGGATTCCGCCTCTGTAGTCTGCAGCAGATGGCCGTTGAACTTCATCACGAAACTGAATCCGAGAACCCAACCCAGAAATCTTGATTGCTGTTTTTACTAAGCCGTAGCCAGTGGTCTCTGGTCTCCTTCAAGTACTGCTCGTTACTTGCTTGAGCTAGTTCCAATCGTTCTGCGTGGATGGAAACAGCTGCAGAAATGTTAGGCAAAATGCGCGCAATCATAAGAACGACTATTTTCGGACGGATAGATAACAGAACGGGAAAGGATATTTACACAACCCAAATAGCATTTCATTCATTAAGAATGAGCAACAAAAATACTTCTATTTCCTGCCGTGCCTTGCGGCTATTAGCTGGAACTTTTGTGAAAAAGAAGCGTGTAGGCATGTTCTTCAGTTTCTTGGTCGCCTTTTTGATCGAATCATCCGTCGTTTTGGACACGAAATGATTTGAATATACTCTCCTTTTCAAATTGGCCTAGAACATCTCAATTGGACGGAGGTGGGGCACGTTGGGGCCCCACCGGAATACCCAACCACTCCGCCGCCTGCTTCGAGTAGTGAGCCGACGCTAGATCCGGCCAAAACACCACGTCGTCATCCTTGTGGTACTTTTTACCGAAGGTGGCAACTTCTGGTAGGCACTTCGTACTGTGGATCTCGCCATTCACTGCAAGGCCTCAACAAAACAAGAGAGGACGTGATATCCCCTTTTCACTGATTGTAAGCCACAGCAACACCTTCTTTAGGAACTTTGTGTGTGCAATGTAGTTGCTGCTAATTTCAGGGGATGAAGTAGACATTGCCTTACCAGTCGTTACCATCCAACGAGAAGTACGCCTCGTCGTCGATAACGATCACCACGTTCCGCTTCACCGTGGAGATCTCCTTGAACAGAATCTTCAGCCGGTGTGTCTGGGTTTCCGCTTGGTTCTCCGACACAGCTGGCTTGGACTGGAGCTTCCTCATGGGGATATCCATTTTGGCCAAATACTTCTTGACCATTTGGCCGGTTGCACCGACCTCCCGGTCCAACACACGGGAAGAAGTGACCACCTTGCCATCCGTCTTCCATTTGAGCTTCTGTTGAATTCTCCGGTCGCTTAAAACGGGTTGACGGCCGGAACCAGGCTTCCGCTCGATGGACTCTCCCTTCTCCAGAAGTGCCAGAATCATGTAGATGTTTCTATGATCGCATGTACGATCAATCATAAAAATTGTTACTTGTTTTATAATCCGGGATGGATTCCCGCCTTCACGCTTAAAATACTCCAGATCCAACGGTGCTTTTGGCACCATCGCGTTTGCCAATGGTTTGAACAATTTCATCGATGTAATGCTTATGGTTTATGAAGAAATTGCCGTACCCGTCATGCGTACTTCCAACCCGAGATACCAAGGTACGTTGCCCATTAATTACATGGTGAAGGTCCTCTGCATGTCCGCTCGATCATCTTCTCGTTCAGGTCATTTACGTGCATCAACACATAGCACCGTAGATTATTTCCTTTCTTCCGGTACGGAATTCATACCTTTTGATCCCAATTCCAGTCAACTCCACACTTCTAGTTCCAGGATCTTGAAGCCTGCTTAAGATGGTACAAGCTCTTCTTTAGGCGGTAGAGTTTCCTTTTGTGTCCTTTAACGGTGAACCCGGTAGGTCCTTCGGTGCTTCCGAAACTGCATTTTCGTCTTCGTTGTCTTCGTTGTTAGATTCAACTTCAAGATCTGCATTTTAAATTTCATAGGAATCGGTTTCAGATACTGCCCTTCATCTGTATCATCGTTATTTGAATCAGTCTAAAATTCTACGTCATAGTCTTACGTATTGTCATTTTCTGATCCATTCAGCTGAATACAGGGTGAGGCAGAAAATAATGCGAAAATTTGTTCTATTTCCTTCAAATCCCATTTTCAACTAATTCAAGCAATAATATCAACATTTTCGAGTGCAGTTATCTTTATAAAGTCCTTTTGAACAAATTTATTCAATGTGTCCTCCATTTTTATTAATAACATCCTCGAGCCGACGCCGGAAACCAGAGCATGCCTTTCGGACGTAGTCCTCCGACATTGACTGCCATGTGCGTGTTATGGTTGACTTCAGGGTTTTCACATTAGGGTGTGATGTTTTGCAGGCTCATTCTTCAACATATGCCCAAATTGAATAATCCAACGGATTAAGATCTGGAATGCTAGGGGGCCACAAATCCTTCGGCCAAAACTTCATGTTATCATTCAACCATTGTTGGGTTCGATTGGACGTGTGACACGGCGTTCCATTCTGCTGTAGGACAACGTTTTGGTCCTCGGAGAAGTTGGCCTTCACCCAGGGAAGCACTTGGTCCTTTAAAATACCGATATACTACACCAAGCCAAACATCATGACACCAGCCGGATGTTTGGTTTGAAATTTGAATTTCACTTTTTCCGGAACGTTCTCCATTTTCTGCGGTGAAATGAACCGGTCCGTGCGGCTGTTGTCCAGCATCGATGCTGAAAAGCTTTTCGTTGGAGAACAGGATTATCATATTTTCCTTCTTCAACAAGGAAAATAATCTCTTGGAACGAGTCACTCGTAGTTCCTTGACCCGATCCGTAATCAAGTGGCGTTTCACTCTGGCTCTGGAAGACGCATGCAGGTCTTCTTTGATGATTCTCCGGATTTATCCGAAATATTGGCTTCCTGTGCAAGTTTTCTTATGGCACGCACCGGGTTGCGAGCAATTTTTGCACGGACTGATTTGATCACGTTCGGCGTGCGTGCAAAGCGCGGACGTCCGCTTCCCGGCTTCCGCTGCTTAGGACCACCCTGCAGGGACTTTTTTGTACGGCAAACTGTTGCCAAATGGCACCCTACCACCTTGGCAATCTCTTTCGGCTTCTTCTGGGCGAAACTGGTGATCACTTCTTTCGCAACAAACTGGTGATCACTTCTTTCGCGAACATTTTGACGAATTTGCAATAAAACAAATAGAATGATTGGATGCAGAACTTGAAAGTAAACATAAACAAATCTGTTTCGACAGAAATTAGTCACTAGCTAGACAAATTAACCCAATACTCAAGTTTGGACATTTTCGCATTATTTTCTGCTGCACCCTGTATGTACCTGATCAGATTCATTGTCAGTCATCGCTTCATCCTCGTTCCTCTTGCTTTGTTCGACATCAAATTTGACATCTCTGCTGATGGTGATGCTGCAGTTTTCCCGATTCAGAAGACTGTAGGCTTTGCGTCGCTCAGCACACGCAGATAAGTGTAGGGAGACTTTCGTCCATGCCACAGCTCATATGGCGATTTTTCCACGGTCGTTTATAGTAGCATATTCTGCAAGTAGTCGGCTGTTGCAATTTCTTCTTCCAAAAACCCTTTTTTTGATGTGAGCTTCACCTAGTAAACAGCGCATCATGTCCGCCCATGATCGATTCTTCCTCTCCGCTGTGCTGTTTTGCTGTGGTGCTGTTTGCTGAAGTATTATTCCGTTGGCTGCCAGATACTTCTTAATTCTTAATTCTTCACGGACGCTCCAGTGTCCCAGGCAATGCCACAAATTTAGCTGGTTTTGGCAATTTAGATTGCCACGCCGTTCACCAACGACGTACACGTCTGCATACTTCTGAATATGACAAGACTGTTGGTCAAACAGCACAGTATATCCTTCTTCAGTGATCTTGCTTACCGATAGCATGTTCCCAGTCAAATCCAGAACATGGTAGACGTGAGGAATTTGGTCCGTACGAGATTACCTTGATTCTATTGACCGCCGATCCGGTTGGCCTACACTTTTCTCCCGTTCGCAACCGTAATGCTCTCGTTGTGAGTGGGATTCCAACAACGCCTCGTTATTGGTCATGTTTCGACGTGGAGAGCGGGACCCACAGTCCTCCTTTCGTATGATCGCTTCAAGCAGCAAGACATACTTCGTCGTACCATTTCAATTAAGTGTTTTAATATACCAGTTTACAAACTATCAGCTTAATTAAGGAATAAACTAAATAAAAAAAAATCGTAGCAAGTTTGTGGTTGCCTTTCACTTTAATCGGTGCCGGTGGGATTTTCTGAGACAAAAAATCTATAATCACGTCTTCTTTAGGAAAGCAACTAGAGCCATTGGTCCCGGTGCATGTGTTGATGGGTTCGATATATAGGGCAGTGCCGGTGAAAATCAATACATCTGCATTCAAATGAGCTGAAAATGGAGGAAAAGAAACGGATAGACCAAATGTCTTCGTGAATTTAAATTTTGAAATGACAGTATTATCTTTACCAGAGCAACCACTGAGTAATTGTTTGGTTTCGTTCATTCGTAGCTGGGTGTTCATTATCGCCGGTGATGTTGTTAATATCAACAAGCTACTCCCACCCAAGCAGGCGATAACAACATATGAATACCTAATTTTGCTCTTGGTAACTGGCCTTGGTATTAAGGGGGGATATACAGTTAGAACGAGAAAAAAAACTCATTTTTGAAAAAAAAATCAAGGGGAAGTTTTAACTCAAATCAATCGAAACTTTTTTACAATTATAAGTGTATCCATGTGGTATACAAAAAAAAAAGTTTCAATAAAATGGCCGCCGTTAGAGTGCGTTGAAAAAGTCGTTGCATTTTGCTTGTGCCGGCTCTCCTAGTCGCAATTTCGATCTGAAACCTGTTAACCCAAGAAAATTACAATAACTGTAAATGTAAAGTTAGTAGATGAATTCAAAAAAAAAGTTAAGAATTTTTTTTTTCGATTTTTGAGTAACTTTTTTGAAAAAATCCAAAATTTCCGTATTTAATAATGAAATATTACAATAATTTTTAATTCATATAGAAGGTAACACTATAACAAACAAATCCTATAAATTTCAGTTTAATCGACTTATTAGTTTTCGAGTTATTCGAGGTATTCTACGGGAAATTTACTAACTTTTTATGCAAAAAAAAATATTGAAATTTTTGGTCATTCTAACTGTATATCTTCCCTTAGAGAGCTCAGATTAATAGGTAAAATACCCTAAACAAAATACTTAAGAATTGCAGGCAAAATATCTCTCGAATAACAAAACTTGTTATTTCGGATGCCTGGGAATACCTGAGAGGTACTTTTTCGACATTGTCTTACCTCAATTTGGTATTCGCATGTTATTGTCCTCAGTTATTTTACCTCTTAATCTGAGCTTTTAAATACCAAAGCCAGTTATCAAGTTATTCGTTCCTGCTCGGGCAGATACCATTAACATATTTTCTTGAAATTGTCTATCGCTGATTAAGAACATTAATGTGTAAGATCAACCATATAATTGCTCATGATTTTACGTATGTAATGCAATTGTTACATGACGGGTTGAATTCTGGTATAGTTCCGCGCAGAAGTAGCCATCACTGTTCGTGCTGATTCGTGACCTGATTCACCATGAACAGCGAAAAGTACTTCCTGCCTCCTCTCCATCGAACAAACATGAATTTATTACCCATACAATGCCATGGAAGTGCGGACCAGCAGGAATGATGTCGTTGCCAGGTGCACAAATATTGTATGCCGATGGATGCTGCTGATCCCCGTTGTTCTCACAGCTGCCGCTGGATGTAGCATTAGAAAGCCCGTAGACATTCAGCAAATATTCAATGCATTGCACGATATGCCAATATGTATTCGGCAAATCAAGCAGCACAAGATTGATAAAGTGGAAATTGGTTGTATGAAATTGCAACTATCTGATACAAGGTATTGACGGCACAGTGTGCAGCGTACTTGTTTCATTATAATCACAAGTTTCTTTGGATTATTTCTATACAAACAATGCAAACCGTTCTATCCGATTTGATCAATTCTCTCCAGTCTCACAGCTGACCAAACTGATTTAGCATAATGTTTTCAAAATAGTTCGAAAAAGCAGGCCAGCTTCCAGAGTTTAAAATATCAAACACTACAAGAAAAGCGATTGTAGCAGCGTTATTATCGAAAGAGAGAAACGATGGAACGAATCTTATAGGCCCTATTCAAATGTTCGCCTAAACACAGTTTAAAAATAATGAAATCAGTAAGCTATGAATTTTTAATTTATTTATTACTTTATACTTACTTTTGGGATATCAACAAACAGTCCAGTGTCTTTGTAATAATTGCTATATACAATCTCACAAAAACGGTCTTTGTTAAGAAACTACTTGATGATTGGATAAAGGGTGTTCCTATCAAAATTTGGTCAAAAAGTAATGTGTGTGAGTCGATCCAAGTTTTTATTAATAAGTCAAATTCTTTTTCTTTTTCAAGTTCAAGTACTACTTAGTAAAGAATACAGGAGCAATATTCAGCTAAGCTTCCTTTTTACCAAATGCGATTGCCGGGTCTTTCGTTTAACACCTGCCATAAGATTTTGTACAGTCTCCTTCCCAAGTAGCACACTACGATCATAATTAGTTGTAGGAACTTGTTAATGACTAAGCAAGTCATATTTATGTTATCTCAACCGAATGGCAACAAGTGTGCTACTAAGGTTGTGCACTTTATTCGCCGCAGAACGCCAGTTTGCCTTAAACTGTTTCTCGATCACAACAGCTTTTTGAGTCTTCTTAAGGTTCCGGTTGATGATGGCCCAATATTGTTCAATTGGGCGGAGCTCTGGCGTGTTTGGAAGGGTTCTTGTCCTTGGGCACCACTTGAACATTGTTGGCAGCATACCACTACATGGCCTTTTTTTCCGTAATGGAGCGTTTCCAGATGAAATCAGCCGGAATAAGTCAAAATCTTGCACGACCCTCTCCGATTTGGATGAAACTTTGCACATGTCTTCGGAATTGGTGATGATGGATTTTCCGCCGGTTAAGGGAATTTTTTGACTCAAGACATTTTTTTTATGTGTTTTGTCACGCGTATTTTTCAAAAAATCATAACTCGAAAACCGTTGGTTGCAATAAAATTGCGTCTGAGAAGAAGTTGTAGTTTATTAATTTGACTTAATGAAAAAAATATGTACCCTGTAAACAAAAAAAAAATTTCTTCAAAAAAAATCAAAAATAAACTTAAAAATCAATTAGCAAATCTGTCCAACGTACGATTTTTATAATATACGCCCTTTTGAAAAATTTGTCTTGATTCAAAAAATTCTCTTAACCGACGGAAAATCCATCGTCACCAATTCCGAAGACATGTGCAAAGTTTCATCCAAATCGGAGAGGGTCGAGTTCAGTCATTTGCTCATTTGGCAGTCATTTGCTCAATGGCAAGATGCCAAATCCGGCTAAAATAGAACGAAACAATTGTGTCGCTCATGAAAGGCAGTAGACGTTTTTGTAGGCACTCACTCAGATAAATTTCCTGGTTGACGGTTCCGGTCGCAATGTAAACGTTGCTCCTCAAGTCCTCAAGCCACAGGTACAGATGGCCTGCCACACCAGATACTTCTTCGCGAACTTTGACAGTTTAATGTGCTTGAAAATATCTGCTACCATTTCCCGTTCGGTTGCCGTATAAAATTCCTACCCAGGAAGCTGTTTGAAGTCTGCCTTGGCGTAAGTTTCATCGCATAATCAAACTTCGTCAGCATCGTCGTATACAACTTTCGCGATCGTGCTTTGGCCGACGTGTCTTGTTTATCGTCGCGATTTGGAGTCACCACTTTCTTTTAAATCGACAGTTCAGCTCCGTTTTTAGCTCTATCCATGTTTGAAGACGCCACTCCCAGCTTCTTTGCGACATCTCGGACGGAGAGGTTGAAGTTCCACACAGCTACAAAGCAATTCCATGCTGATGGTGACTGGGTTCAATTTCCGGTCGAGACTAGGAATTTTTCGTTAAGGAAAATTTCTTGACTCCCTGAGTATAGGGTATAAATGGTACCTGGTATCGAAAGCTCTCAATTAATAACTGTGAAAGTACATTTAGAACACTAAGTTGAGAGCATACAATAAGCGATTTGTGAAAGCAATAAGTTTGAAATGCTAAAAGAAGGAGAAGTATTATATTGAAAATATCACCAACTATTTTCTCAATTTGATGCAACATGCCATAGAACTAATATGCGAATAGGGAAAATGTACGTCTCTACCGACTTCCAAATGATAAGCAATTCTCAGAAGAAATTATTTCGCGCAGCAAAAGATTTGACAATAACAATTCATCAAATCTATGTGACACGTAAATAAGCTCATCGTATGTTGATTTTCCACAGCACACGGTACTTTTGCAACGTCAACATCGGTGTAGAAACAGGATGTCACTTGGACTTCGCTGTACTTATATTTATCGGATGGAATTTAATTCAATGGCACGATTCATCTTACCCGCTTCGCATATCTATGTTTAAGTGCACCCAACGTAGAATGGTTCAAACCTACGGGTTAAGCGACATCGCTTCCGGCGGACATGACGGTGGCACAACAATCAAGACAAGTTGACCCTGAAATGTGGTAAAATGCGAACAACAACGAGGGAAGGGAAGGAGCATTTGGTTGGATTCGCTCTTATCTGAAATTGTACTGTGCACATTGCATATGCATAGCAAAACAGAGCGTGGTTGAATGTTGCGGACTAGACAGTGAGAACACAGTGACCAATGTGTTCCATTGGATGGAGAATTTCATCTAAATGGGAATCTTCTAGTCTGACGATGTCGTTGTCTTTGGCGTTTCAAGCATTGCGTTGTTTGTTGATGAATTTTCTCTTCTATAAATGTACTCAATTAACCATGGTACATATGTTTCGGGAAGATCTAAATCTATAATTGTCCTCAAGTGAAAAAGCCGTTGAGCAGATTAACGATGACAAACTCTCTCGGGTGATTGTGTATTTTTTTAGACAATACGATTGGTTGAAATATGAACCTTAGTAAGTGGCATGAGGAGGGGGGATGATCCTGGCTAGCGGATTACATCCATACCATACACATCAAAGTCAGAGATTGAAACTCACCCCTGACAAATTACGAAAATACTTACAGAGGTGTTTGAGTGATATAAGAACAATATCCCTCCAATGTTCTCGATTCATGGCTGCTCCCCTTCAAACTTATAGGCACCTTGTCGTTCCTAGATCTTACTCCAATTGGAAAGGCTGTTGACAAACATTTACGAAAACTTTAATACAAATGAATCATTTTCGCTAATATGGAGAATTGGAGCATTTCAGACTGCAGTAAGTATTCTCTGTTTGTGGATACTACTAAAACACTTGTAGACAATGGATTCGAGGAAATATTTGATTACCAATCTGCAAATTATGACAACATTAGGAATAAACTACATATTATAATTGGCAAACAGCGTTACGGAATGAAAAAAAAATGTGGAAAATGCGACTGAAGTAATCTACAATAAGCAGTTTAAAATAATACATGAAGAAGTTCCGATCAAAAGAAGAAGGCGTCAAGTTACTTTAAAAAATCCGATTTGGTACAAAAAGGATATAAGAAACTTAAAAATCAGAACAGAAAACAGAAAGCACATAAATCTTTAAAAATAATAATAAACAAGAAAACTTGGAAAACTACGTAGATATCTGCGGTCGACTAAATTTGGCGACGAGTGTAGCATTTGAACAGTATAATTTAAAAATTGAGCAAGAAATTAAATCTTATCCAATAACTTTTTTTAATTTGTCAAGACCAAACTGAAAAGTGACAATTTTCCGTCTTAAATGTACTTCGCCGATACTGAAGGTAATAATTCATAAGAGTCATACAATCACGCGATACTGAATATTTTTCATCCGAAATTTCCTTCGCCACATCTCGAACTGAAATGTTGGGATTCCACTTGAAAGCTTGAACTACCAGCTTGTGATCCTTAACACTATATGGAGATCCATTTTTGCTAGTTTTTTTCTTTCCAATCGATGGTCAAACGTTTGTGGTACCGATTAAACAACCGGACACCGTAGAGTGTACCATTCCCAGCTTGCTGCTGATGGCACGATGAGAAAGAAGAGAACGTGGGCAAGATTTCTTTGCGCTGCTACTGTTCTTCCGACTCCATCTTCGCAACAATTGCACAAACTTACACAACGTAAACAAATACATATTGAACTAATTTCTCCAAAAATTTCAATAGAAAATACCCAACGGGCAAAAAGTTACAGCCATTTTAAAGTGGTGCAATTCGATTCCGTTCAACCTTTAATCTAATGATGACCACATACAATAAACATTGCTATAGTATTGATTTTACAAGGTCCAAAACAAAATAAAGGCAATATTTCCGCGCACAGTAATAGCTATGAGGACTTAATATTTAGTAAGATCTGCCCATGCATATTATATGGTTTTAAAACAATTTTGAATTTAAAACACTGAGCGTATAAGATAATCTATGTAACAAAACGATCTACAAACTCGATTGACGACAAAAAATTAATAAATAAATAGGTAAATAAATAAACAAATACATAAATAAATAAATATATAAACAACTAAAAAATAAATAAATCGATACATGAATAAACAAATAAATATACAAACAAAAAATTAAATAAAACAATTAGTGAATTAATAAATAAATAAATTATTTAATAAATATAGGGTAACGGGAGTAATGTTCGCCTAGCTCCTTCATTCGGCCTCTGTACCAAATGTATCATTAATTTAGCGATAATCGACAAAATCATGATGCTATCATGATGACCAATGAATTTCAAAGCAATTGAGATATTATAAATCAATTTATAGTTGTTCACTTCTGCGTAATTTTCGATTTTTGAATTTTTTGGGGCATCATGATTTCACTGGATAAGCTGAACAGATGATCTACACGATCTTCAAGTGATCTAAATTTGGCTTAATCTCTGGATGTGCAGAAAATAGTTACACGTAACAAACTAACTGTTCACATAGCTGAAATAACAATGATTTTACAAGAAAATCGTAGACCCAATGTGGAGGACATATTTTGTTGTATGTTTCCAACTATTGTCTGTTGTATCAATTACGTAGTAAAAACGTTGTTATTGGTATAATTTCATGTGGAAATACTTGAATTGGCGGTTGTTTATATTCAAGTGGCTCATCTAAACAAAAACTGAAGGAACAAAATAATTGTGCAGTGAATTATAATGTTTTCATTATTGAATGGCTGATGAATCATATTAAATCATCACTTAAGTGTTTTGAGGCAGTTGTACTTTAGTTTCTTTTGTGAAATGTTGTATTAAGTAAATCGAAAAAATAAACCGTAAAAGACTGCATTTTGTAATAAATTCATTGAATGGGACGAATTTGCACGAATGTTTTTGACTTTATTAAAAAAGTTGTGTAACTTTTCGTGATACATACTACCAAATGTCTTATCAAACTTATCCTAACAAGTGTCTAACTAGTTAAATCTTACTTACAGCTTAAAAACTTTATGAGTAATAATGAAAAATGTAATCGATCATTGCCTAATAAGCTGAGTTAAGGGACACATACCCTATAAATCAATAAATAAAAAACTAAATAAAAAATTTAGAGAAAACGATAAAAGAACAGATTCATTAATAAATAAAAAAATGAAATCAATCAATCAATAAAACAAAATAATAAATAAATAAACGAAAAAATAAATAAATATATGTAACGAAAAAAAATTTTCATTTATAAATAAATTAATACATCAAGATAAATAAAAAAAAATCTATCAGGAATAAATATATATGTATACGAATCAATTTAGAAAAAAATAAATTAATAAATAATAAATTAATTAATTAATTACTATAAATATAAATAAATAAAAAATCAAAAAAATAAATAATAAATTGAATCAATCCATAAATAAATCAATAAATAAATCAATATATAAATAAATATATAAGAACATAAATAAATAAATAAATAAATAAATAAATAAATCAATATATAATAACTAAGATTAATAAATAAATCAATAAATTGAAAGATAAAAAGAAAATACAAATTAATAGAAAAATAAATAAAAAAATAAATAAACGCATACATTAAAAATAAAATAAATCAATAAATAATTATATAAACAAATAAAACTATATTAAAAATTAAACATGTTAATAAATAAATAAATACTTATACACATAAATAAATCAATTAGTTAATAAATTGCTCAGTTGATTAGCTTATCAATAAATATACAATTAAATAAGTAAATAAATAAGTAAATGAATCCTTGAGAGTACTAAATTAATCTCAGAGAGTAAATAACTAGAAAATGTAACTATAAATCAGAAGAAAAAATAGTATTTTCCACTTAATTCCAACTACCTTTGCTTATCTTGACAGATACGCGTATTTCGTCTACAATGTGCAGACTACTTCAGTGTCTCGTACTAGTGTCTCGTAGAGTTATTAGTACGAGACACTGAAGAAATCTGCACATTCTAGACGAAATACGCGTATCTGTCAAGATAAGCAAAGGTAGTTGGAATGGAATGGAAAATACTAAATATATATTGAATGTAAGGTGCTGCTTCGTGTGGAATGATGGAACATGTTTTAATATTTACATCACCAACCAGTCTGCGTAACTATACTCAATTCTGTTATTGCGTGATTTTGTTTGAACTCTATATTGATCGTGTGATCTCAATTTTCAATTAATTAGCGAACCAGCGTCGCGTAGCGGAAAGATTGTGAACTGATAGTATTTATTCAAACGGTTATGTTTCAGTAAACATCCTTATCGAAGACGGAAACATTCTATCTGACCATGATGCCAAAATATAGCATATTCCTGAAAAGATTAAGCACACCAGCGCGCTCATTCAATAGTTGGTATATGAATGAATCCTAAAACGGCATTTCAAATTTTTTTTCGTGTTCATAAAGTCAAAATAAAATCATTGATGGGAGTTAAAGGAATTTTAGAAGACAAGGTTTCAAGATCATTTTAAAGAAGCTGTGTAGGTACTCATAAATCCGACTAAAATATAAACCATAAAAAACGCGAATTGATTTCCAGTGGCGTTCATAAATCTTTAATAAAACTTTATAAACCTGGATGGTTTTGGCAATGTTAGCTGAGTTGACATTGTGAAAAAAGATTGACTTGTGCATGTTTGTTATATCGCTGAATCCAAATGTTGTCTCTTATAACTGGTTTGGCTGAATTTGCCTTATCATGTTTTTTTGCAATCGAAAGAAAAGTAGCTTCGATCATTTCATATAATAAATCAGAAAGCACAAGTATTTCAAAAATCAAATTAAATGATTCTTAGCCTACTGTTACGTCATTGCATGTAAACTAAAAAACTGAGTGTTCATTGACATGCATTTAAAAAAAAACAGACGTAAATAATCGTTTATCGGGTCTTTTCTCTTTATGTACATCCAAGGAGAATTAAATTCAAATTATTTTTCCTAATTTTCCGACATTCTTACGACATGCCCAGCCCATCGTGGTCAGCCAATTTTAGTGCTGTGTACGATGGGAGGTTCTCCCGGCAGGTGATGCAATTCGTGGTTCATTCGTCACCTCACATCCGTCATCCATCTGTACTCCAACGTAGATCGTACCAACACTTTCCGTTCAAAGATACTTAAGGCGCGATGGTCCTCCGCGAGAAATGTCCATGTTTCGTGGCCGTAGAGAACCCGTCTACCGGTTTTGTAGGTGGTGAACTTTAAGTTCAGCGAACTTTATTTGATTTTAGCGTCTTTGGGTCCAAATTTGATTTGATTGCCAATCTTGGTAATTGCCCCTTATGTACAGTCAAAAAACTTAAATTTACAAGACTTTTACGAGAATCGTAGATTTGGCATAAGTACTTGGGAAACATTTTCTAAATCTATAAGCTGGATATAGCTTTGAATCGAAAGGTTGTAAGCGGCGTATTGCGAGCTGCTGTGCATTTCGCGAGCTACGGCCATTTGCTATCCAGATATTGGTCTTCTTTGTTTAATGTCATATTTTTTTCCAACCAGTTCAGCGTTTAACAGGTTCAACCCAATGATGTCTAACGAAATGAGCGTAGAAACCGAACTTGTCGCTCACTGAACTTCGGTTCTCGACCCGAACGTAGTGATAAAAGAACACTGCGATGTGGATATCTTGTGTATTGTACACACTACTAAAACTTCATGTAAATTTCTGTTCCCCATGACCGACACATTTAAGCGTCCTTTAGCACATAAGTATGAGTCGAAAGAGAATCTAAACTCAATCAAACACATCTTTCGTCAGAAATGCGAATATGTCAATTTGAGGAGACATAATCGAAATCATAACACTGAAATCTTTCTTTACGTTCCCCTACTTGTAACAAACATGAATTACGTCTCGTGTAAAATTTATAATTTCTAAGTGTGTATGTCTTATGTATTTTTCTTTTGTTTTATGTATTTGTCTTATGCCTTCCGTATTTGTGTTTTTTTCTGCTGAGTTTTTCTCTCTCGAAAATGCATATTTTTATATTGATTTTTAATTAATTAACAGTGAACAGTGTAGTTTCAACGATTTCGAATGCATTTAAACGTTAAGTTCGGTTGGTTTTATGATAAAATCTGTCTGAAGAAAGTTTCGCGGAGTGAACATTTGCATTGATAAATAGTGTTGAAATCCACCGGGAATGTAGTTGAATTTCCAGCGTTGGCCGGAAGTGTATGTGCTTCTACTTAACCAAGTTCTTAACCAAGAATTCGGGCAACGTAAAAGTGAGGTTAAACGTCATAGATGGCGCTCTTTCAAAATGGTTTTTCGAACTGTCTAAGCAAAGTAATTGGTGATAAAAAGATAAGAAAATCAACGATTATGACGATACTGACCAATTCCATACAGTTTGAAACATAGCATGAAAGTTATTATTAATTTAAGATTTAGATACTACGATGTTTAACCTCACTTTAGCTTTACGTGGATATCTCAATTGGCGATCGGGCTTGAAAGCAGAAGGGAAGATTCGGATTGGTTTTTAGCAGAAAAGCAATATTTCCGAACCACGTTTCGCCAAGCTGAAAGGCTGGACAATATCAAATTAAATTCTACTAAGTACCTTTACATATATTTGTGTTTGTATGAGTGACGACCGTATTATTTCTGCTTCCCATTCCAAATAGATTGAGTGCATTGTGATTATCATTTAACTTGTATATGCATCAAATCTAAAAGTTTTATGTTTGAAGGGTCCAAATCATAGACTATATCATAGAAATTGCGTATGCTTTAATGATGGGACGTATTTGATGCTGCTTTAATAATAAGAAGGTTATATCTATAAAATTCATAAACATGCCGGATGGTGGAAACAAGATCAGAATAGGTAAACATATTTGCTTTCATTGCTAAACATATGGATTAAAGTATCCTGTCTTAAAATGGTTCCTTTATCATAACTGCATTGAACATATAATTTCAAACCCTAATCGATATTTAATGAATCTTAGATGATTTGAGCTGTTTAGTGAATGCCTGTAAGCTAGAAATTAAAAGAAAAATTAGTATTCTTCATTTAATTCCAACTACCTTGGTTATCTTCTGACAGATACGCGTATTTCGTCTACAATGTGCAGATCTTCTTCAGTTAGTCTCGTACATAATAACTCGACTTATTTAATGGTTGAATAAGCATTTCATAGTTGTTTTTCAAACGGAATTCATATAAATTGAACTTTTCTTCAACTGAAATTCGAAAACAAAACATCATTTGGCAGTTCATATAAAAACTGCCATGAAGCCATTACTACGTGTTACATATATTTTTGCGCGATGACATGATATGCGCAATACTGTTTGAATCATCTATGTTTTGCTTCGTTTTTAAAACGCATAATTTACACAAACAGGTCCAGATGTCCGTTTAAAATTTGGATAATGATCCAAAAAATAATGCTTCGGCTTAAAATCTTTTTTTGAACTGTGATCTGATACAAATTGTGATGATGACTGATTAAATAATGACACATAGAGATGTATATTAAAGTAACGCGATTTGTTCGCAGCAATCCCAGAAATCTGACAAGTTCTTCTTCATTACCCGTTCTTTATATTTTCAGACATTCTTTTCTATTCAGAGAGCGAGTAATGGCGCTATAACCATTAGCCATAGGGAGCTAGGACTATAGTTAATGCTTAAGGCCCAACCGTTTGAAGAGAAATGGAGCATCACATAATTTTCTTAGACTGGATGCTCCCAACGACCATGTTTGAATAAATTTTGTTCTGTACACCAAACAGGGCATTCTGTTTAATTATTCTCTCCGACTATTCATTTCCTTTTTCCTTTGATGTCTGCTGAAGGCTACGTGGGTTCCCCGTGTCTTCTTAAGGTAGATACCAAATCCTCCCTATCACCAACGGTTGCATGGACGTGGCCAGGTAAGCGATTGAGAAGTGTCTTCGTGGAGATTATTGCGTGAAGAAACGTATCAGTAACTGGGTCCGTTTCATGGTGGCATGCAATGTCTTCAACGAATTATTCCTCATCGTAGCTCCATCCACGAGGTGTGCAAACGTCAATGCTAATGCTAATGCTAATGCTAATTGTCTTATGCCTTACGTATTTGTAGTTCTTATTTTTCAACGAACAATCTAATGTTTATTGCAAGTAAACAGTCTTAGTAGAATTCTACGTTAAATGCAGACTTCAAGTGTCCTTAAACATACTGCTAAAATTTGAAATGAACCGCTAGCTATTCTGACATTTCCAGTAATCAATCGGTTGTAACATCCTGAAACGTAATTGTAGTACGATTATACTGAGACTGGAAATACGATTGACGTAGGAAAGCGGACTTTGCAACTACAATCGCACTCACAACTGTACTAGGCTTTACGCTTTTACGGACATTTGACGCGTCTGTTATTATTCATCATGTTTTTTCTGTGTATATCAAGCGTTATGAAACACATGAAAAAAGAGAAACTTTTCAATTAGGGTTCGTTTGCTTTGGTAAAATAATGCGTTTTCTGACTAAGCTACGACTTCACGGCATCTCCTTGAATCTTCTGTGGCTTCACTGAGTAATGCGCGTGAAAAACTGTTACAATGATATGTCAACTTTGTAGCGTAACAATTTGTCGAATGCTTTCCACAACAAGGCAACCGAGCAGACGGACTTCATTTTCATCAAAGTTTAACTATTGTGAAGTGAAAAATGATTTTGATGGGGATGCCACGTGAGTTTTCCCTCCAACTGTGCCAACACCAACTTTCTCTTCAAAGTTGGTGTGGAAGCTGCGCGAGACAAACAGGATCGGTAAGCCAACGAAACCACCTCGTCATGCAACCCTGACCAACCAACCTAACATCACTACCTGCAATGTAATACAGCATGTAGGCATTAGGTAGTTCAAAGTATCAAAACAGCTGCGCAACATTAAATCAATTCCAAATCAGGTCCGGACTCTTCGCACAAAAATTGAGCTCGAATTGGTTGAAATCTAACGCTGGCCCTTTTAGTTTCTGTGGAATTACTATGGGAAAATCAATTTTGATCTGTCTCATGCTTCCAGCGCTTTGGAAAAGTTCCTGTGCGTGAGAAAGAAATTTATACAGCTTTGAACTGCACCCATACCCAGTTGATTGTTCGTCAAGATTAATTCACGCACTAATTGTTTTCTAACGCAATAATGTTCAATTATAAGTGATTCACACATTTCAAAGTATCGCTGTTTGTCTGCTTTAAGACATTAAGTAACCATGGTTATTGGATGTTTTCTACGTACCAAACACAACCAACTGTTGCCTGCTGGACAGAACCTTGTACATGAACATCTTCTTTAATAAATGATAAGACCGAAAAGCAAGAAGGATGATAATGAAAAGTTTAGTTCTCCCAAAGTAATTCCATAAAAATTTCAAACGACCAGCGCAGTTCGTGCTCGCAGCAAATTGAGCTCCAATTTCGGGAGAAGAGTCCGGTACTGATTCGGAATCGATTTAATACTTTGAACCACCCTAATAGGCCTACAGTTATCACCCCTGACACTTACCAGCTTGCTGGAATACGTTCAGAGCTGTGACTTTTCATAACTGTACTGCCAAAGCCCCAAGCACTAATGGAAAAAATGCGGGAAGCTACAATAAAACAGCTACTGTTGCGCTTCTATGTTGTGGTTGTTCCTCACTGCCCTGGTTTCAGGCACCTAACTCAAATAAACAATTTTGCTTCTCATGATGGTTGCTTTTTGTGGGCTTCGTAATAAAGAGCGTAAATTTGCAGCCTTCCACAGCGGGAGCTGGAATCTGGAGTCCAGAGCTTTCACTCCAATCAATGTATACGGCTGGTTGGTTTGTGGAACAAAACACAGCTCAATGGAGTGAAAGGGTACGTTTGAAAAGAAATTATTTTTCCTTTCCTTTCCTCTGCGGTTCAAAAGGTTCTGATATCGCATGATGATTCAATTTTGTTCGTTCTAAAGGATTTCGGTGGGCGATGCTGTGTTAGATGAAAAGTAAACAAGATGATTGAAATATAGAAACATCTTTATGGAAGTCTGTCCAGATTTGGATCGTTAGGATATATATTCCTTACAATACAGAGCCAGTCATAATTGATGGGTGTATCAAGTAAAGATGCAGGTGTTTTCTTTAACTACAGGATCGTGAGAGGGGTTTCACTTTCACTTACACTCCCACAGAATCAACCTTAACCGATGCGTACCTTGAAATAAAACCTAAAAAAATGAAATATAGAAACCAATCAGTTTTATTTTTTCATGTCACAAAATCTCTCTCTAAAAGTTCATCTTATTTTGTTGGAAGATTTGGCATATTTTGTTTGAAGTTGTGATGAAACATTGGGCATAAATGCATCTATATATGACCTATTTTCAAACACTTTATCATTTATGCAATAAAGGCCAAGTTTTTAATTTTTGTAATATCAATAATGATGAAAATAATTGAAAAAACCCCTTACTTTGAAATTTTTAATATAAAAAACCGCATTCTCACACATGTACAGGGTGTCTCACAATAGGTGTCACTAAAACAAAAAAGGATTACAGCAAAACAAATCAACCAAATAATAGCATTTAGTTAAGATTAGATTTCTTTATTTAAGAGACTTTCAGCCGGTGATTGGTTCGTCTCTTGAGGAGGGAGATACGAGGATGGACCAGAGGGGTCCAGCGAAGTGGGTAGGTTTCAAGGAGACCCTTAATACATGTTGTGTATAATTACAGAGTAGCGAAGTAGCAGAGTTGTTTGGTGAGTGCTGTCGATGTCGTTGTTCCGGTATCTTTAATTGGGTAGTTTTAACGGTGTTCAGGCACGTGTCAATTTCATGTGGTAGAGGTGATCGGTGTTCGGGATTGTGTCAGATGTGTGCAGGTCGGTATAATCTTTAGGGGTGAGGTGATTTAGGTTCCAGGGTCATGTCCAGATCGTAGCGGGTAGGGTCGATAATTTCCGTAATGTGGCGTGGAGTAGATCGAGGTCAGTGGGGTTCCAATGTTCGAGGGTGTAGGTGCTGGTGTCCAGGCTGTAATTTTAGAAAGAGGGGGGGCACTCACTGGTGACGGGCATCGTAGAGGTGGTCCATCACCGGCAGACCCGCCTACCCCTCCTCGCTTCGTTAGATTGCTGAGTGGGCTTCATAGTCTTGATTTGTTCCGGGTGGGTTAGATGCTGTCGTAAAGTTGACAGTCTTTTAGGGAGCACATCAGAGCTGCCTCCCTAGTAAGGTCATCGCTCAGGCCGTCCTTCAAGGAGGCCGAGATGTCATATAATGTCCGAGGGCCTTCGTAGCGAGGACAGCGGCAAACGATATGCAGCTGATCTTGAAGGGGCTGTTTCTGCTCATATTATAGGATACTAGTGTATGCCCAGATCAGAAGTGAGAGAAGACGACCTGCTTTCGGTGGTCCGGTGATGACGGTGTTCTTTATCTTCCAGATGAAGAGATTGCGGTTCTGTGCCCATTCATTCCACCACAAGAGACAAACCAGCCACCGGCTGAAAGTTTTTCAAATAAAGATAAACAACAACATCATTCCTCCAGGTGCTCCAGTAGGTTTCGATGAGGTTTCGGTTTTTAAGGTCGTCTCCGGAGATTGCTCGCGGCCAGTCAGTCGGCCTCCATGTTGCCCGGAATGCCACAGTGCCCGGGAATCCTGCCGATGGTGGTTCCCGGGGGGGCGTGGAGGATGATCGCTTGGATCCAGGGGTGCGATGGTATTTCCAACCCGAGGGCTGTAACAACGCTGGCGGAGTCGGTAAAGGGGGGTGGTCACGGCAATCCATACAGCAAGTGCTTCGGCCGAAAAGATGTTGAACTGGGGAGGGAGCCTGTGGAATCGGGCGGAATCTCTGTCGGTTATCCCGATACCGACTCTGCCAGAGCCTACGGATCCATTCGTGCATCTGAAGCAATGAGCTGGGTAGTTCCGATTGGTGAGCTCACGGAAGGTGGCCTAGACTGCCAAGAGGTTGGCTCCAGCCTTAAATGCTTTATGGAGGGTGTTTTCGATGGATGGTAGGGTCTGATTCCAATCTTTGGCTCCGCACTAATGGACCCTGGCATATTAATTCAATTCGATTCTCACGCCCTTTTCCTTGATAACTTTGCGCAAACGCTTTCCACCAATCCCACCTGGCAAGCAAACCAATCGCACCTGGCACGTACGATTTCCTCAACGGAATTTTACCTGATCTCTAAGCCCTTTCTTAGGGCCTTTATGTTGAAGCATGTAATCCAAAACAAAGAAGTCAAGTGGGTTGAGATCCTGCAGTGACGTGACTCTCCATTTGATTTATCCAGAAGTGTCACGTCACTGCAGGTGACATCGCTCATTTCACCAAGTGAAAAACGCCACATCGACTCTGTACAAAAATCATTCATACGACCATAATAATGTTGATTGCCCAGACACCATATTAACATATAATAAACACTATCTTCCCAACCGTTCGCACCGTAATATAAGTTAGGACACCAACTCATGTAGAAATAACGATGCCTTGCTTTCCAATTTATCTCGTTTGAGATATTTGATTTGTTAGAAAACATCCCTGAAGTTTAGCAGAAAAGTTTCAAAAAGTTCCAAGAGGTTTATCAATACACCAAAGAAGTTTTCAAGTATTCTTCAAAACTTCAGAAAATCCTCTAAAAATTGAAAAACAAAATCCCCGATTTTGAATAATTGCTCACTAAGAGTATTAGAAGCTTTGGAAAAACTTTGAATGCTTTGCCAGGAAGTCAGAGAATTTCGAGATAATATCGTTGAAGCAAACTTTGAATGTTGCATGTTTAGAGATATAATGCTGTCAAAAGCTTCGTCACGCAGAAATTAGTGGGTGATAACTAGATAATAACTCCCCTGCTTAAGCATCTTTGAAAAAGATCGACACTTTAGCATTAGCATTAGCATTGACATTTGCACACCTCGTGGATAGAACTACAATGAGGAATAATTCGTTGAAGACATTGCATGCCACCATGAAACGAAACCAGTTACTGATACGTTTCTTCACGCAATAATCTCTACAAAGAGACTGCTCGATCGCTCACCTGGCCACGTCCATGTAACCGTTGGTGATAGTGAGGATTTGTTGTTTACCTTAAGAAGACACGAGAAACCCACGTAGACTTCAGTAGATATAAACAGAATGCCCTGTTTGGTGTACAGAACTACAAATTTATCAAAAATGTTCGTTGGGAGCATCTAGTCTAAGAAGGTTAAGTGATGCTCCATTTCTCTTCAAACGGTTGGAACCTTAGCATTAACTATAGTCCTAGCTCCCTATGGCTTATGGTTATAGCGCCATTACTCGCTCTCTGAAAAGAGAAGAATGTCTGAAAATATAAGAACCGGTGGTGAAAGAGAACTTGTCAGAATGAAGCTAAAAATAATAAATATTGTCATACCCAAAATCACGTCCAAATTCTACATTTACAAAAGCTTCTTGGATAATATTTGGTAATCGTAAATTTAAACCGTAAAGCGTTGATAATTAGCCACAAGACTGACTACTGGGATTTGAAAGCCTTAAATTGACATGATCGTTGTTTTTTGTGTTATAATAACATCCAACATATTTTGAACGCAGTCGGTTCCACGCGTCACGACAGGTGACAAGTTCGAATTCGGTCTCTACCGTGAAAAACTATAATATGATTACTTCATGCTACATAAAATGCATAACAGATCGAACTTAATATCGTAAAATGTCATATTCGAAATATAAGGTGTAGGAAAAGAAAAGGAATGTTTCCAAATTCTTTTTTTTTCAGTGATACACGGCTGCACAGCGTTACACACATAGTTCATTCACATGTAATATTATTTAATCCGAACATGGTGACAACTTAGCATCCTGAAAATATTTTAAGACGAAGGTGTTGCACTTTTTAATTTCATATGTTCCCACAAATTTGTATATGAAGGGACAGAATGAATCATACATACATTTACATACATTAATTTGTTCAACATCTCATTTAGGATAAGACATAATCAACAATAGTACGCCACAATACTCGGTTTGCGGCTGCCGCTCTCCACCCTTGGTCACGCCCAAAGCTCGCTAGATCACACTCCACTTGGTCCGCCCATCGTGCTCTCTGCGCACCACGCCTTCTTGTGCCCACCGGATCAGTAGCGAACACCGACTTTGCAGGGTTGTTGTCCGGCATTCTTGCAACATGCCCTGAACACCGTATCCTTCCGGTTTGGCCCCCTTCTGGATGCTGGGTTCGCCGTAGAGTGCAGCGAGCTCGTGGTTCATCCTTCGCCGGCACACACCGTTCTCCTGCACACCGTCGAAGATCGTCATTAGCACGCGTCGCTCGAAAACTCGGAGTGCTTGCAGGTCCTCCTCGAGCATGGTCCATGTCTCGTGTCCGTAGAGGACCACAGGTCTTATTAGCGTTTTGTACATGGTGCATTTGGTGCAGGGGTGAATCCTTTTAGGCCGCAGTTTCTTCTGGAGCCAGTAGTAGGCACAACTTCCACTGATGATGCGCTTTCGAATTTCACGACTCGTATTGTTGTCAGCCGACAGTAAGGATCCGAAGTAGACAAATTCTTCCACCACCTCGAAGGCGTGCCCGTCTATCGTGGCATTACTTCCTAGGCGGATCCGGTCGTGTTCGGTTCCGCCTACCAGCATGTACTTTGATTTACCAGTTCAACCGTTGCTGCTTCGCGTTTCAGGCGGGTGTACAACCATAGACTAACTCTAAGACCAGTAGGTCCCATACAAAAACGATTTTTTTCTTGGCTCAGTCAGTACTAGAACATCGTCCCAAGCTCGGTCCCAAGCTCAATAATGCACCCCTTATAATGAACTCACATGAACACACTCTCAAATACTCTGTCAAAATAACACAGCAAATCAAAACAAAGGCGCAAATATGTATAACAAGGTGCTGGCTTCAAGGTGTAATTCGGACCAAGGGGTTCTACAACAGTGAACCAATTTCAAATCGCTAGTTGCATATTGATTGTTGGTACAACTCTGCCACCGTTCCAAATGTTCTTGCGGTAATGTCCATGTCGTCCGCAAAGCACACAAATTGACAGATTTCGTGAAAATCCTACCCCGGCTGTTGAGCCCGGCTCGTCGCATTACACCTTCCAGAGAGATGTTGAATAGCAGGCATGAGAGTCCGTCACCTTGTCACAGTCCCCGACAAGATTCGAATGAACTGGATAACTCCCCCGAAACCCTTACGCAGTTTTGCACACCGTCCATCGTTGCTTTGATGAGTCCGGTCAGCATCCCAGGGAAGCCGTTTTCGTCCACAATTTTCCATAGCTCTGAGCGGTCGATACTGTCGTATGCCGCCTTGAAGTCGATGAACAGGTGATGCGTTGGGACCTGGTATTCACGGCATTTCTGGAGGATTTGCCTTACGGTGAAGATCTGGTCCGTTGTCGGTCGGCCGTCAATGAAGCCGGCTTGATAACTTCCCACGAACTCATTCGTTTTAGGTGACAGACGACGTGGCAGATAACCCCACTCTTCCACTCCTCCGGTAGCTGTTTCGAGATCCTGGCTATCATCCGTTGCAAGCAGGAAGCCAATTTTTCTTGGCCAATCTTGATGAGTTCAGCTACGATACCATCTTTACCAGCTGCTTTGTTGGTTTTGAGCTGGTGGATGGCATCCTTAACTTTCCTTAGAGTGGAAGTTCGATCATTTCCTTCCTCTGCTGCACTGACGTAGGTGTTTCCTCCGTTGCCTTGGTCTCCCATGCCTACATTCTTCACGCCATTCAGGTGCTCATCGAAGTGCTGCTTCCACTTTTCAATCACCTCACGAGGCTCCCATCTTTATCCCTGCAGATTTCGGCTCGCAACACGAAGCCGTGGCGGGATGCGTTGAGCTTCTGGTAGAACTTCCGTGTTTCTGGGGAACGGCACAGCAGTTTCATTTCTTCGCACTCTGCTGTTTCCGCTTCTGCTTACAACGTTTCACGTTCTGCCGGGTTCCTTGCTGCAGCATTACCACCCGCGCTGCATTCTTCTCCTCCAGAATCGCTCTGCACTCCTCGTCGAACCATTCGTTCCGTCGACTCCGTTCCTCGTGCCCGATGATACTCTCGGCTGCGTCGTTGATGGCTGCTTTCAATGTACTCCAGCAGTCCTGTAGAGGGGCCACATCGAACTCGCCCTCGTCTGGCAATGCTTCCTCGAGATTCTGCACGTATGCTGAGGCGACATTCGGTTGCTTCAATTGCTCTAGGTTGTACCGTGGCGGTCGCCGGTGTTGTGATAGTATGGCGCAGTAAAACGTGTTTTGCAAGCTTGACCAAAGAATAACACAATTGAGCTTAGATTCCGTGCCGCGTCTAACAACAGACGCTAATATTGGTTCGTATAGTTTTAATGAGATATGAGTGAGACTGATTTATTAATTTTTGATACTAATTGTTGATTATTGTTGGTTAACACTTACCTCTATCTTTTCAAAGACCTGCTACTAAAACCGCATGCAGAGTGAGGTGAAGAGGGTTTCTTTACTACTTATACAAATAGCACTTAACTAAAATTTTAATCCAAAATATTTGTAAGTTTTTCTGGTCAAACGGTGTATAAATTAAATCATTCTGTTCAGCCAAACTAGAGTAATTACCGCTCAAAACCCCTTTCACTTTTGCGTAACGCTCTCATTTTTCAAAATTTGTAAATGACACCCGGTATAGAAAAGAGAAACGTAGTCCTACGTTAAAAACCTCTACGAAGCTTTGTTCTTCAGTTATGATTTTTTTTTTAAATGATGACAGGAAAATTCGAAAAATAAATCAATTGTGGTTTCCTAGCAGTTCGATATTTAAACAAAAATCCCCAATGCTTCTTTCAAATTAAATTCCTTTGGTTCCTGGAATGGATTTCATTGAAACCTAAAATTTACTACACTATCGTTTCCATCTTACAACCCCTCTACAATTCACATTATAGTAAAGGGTGATACGGTCAAAATTTGGTCAAGGGAAAACGCGTGTAAATCGGTGAAATCGTTTATTTAAAAAATCAAATTAAATTTCTTTTTCAAGTTCAATTAGTATAAAATTCAGGAAAAATATTCAGTTAGGCTTCCGCTTTTCCAAATCCGAATTGCCGGGCCTTACGCTTGACCCCTGCCATCAGATTTTGTACAGCCACCTTGTCCACCTTCTTCGCCGCAGAAAGCCAGTTTGCCTTGAACTGCTGCTCGTCCTTAGAAGTTTTTTTGGTCTTCTTTAGGCTTGACAATAGCCCAGTATTTCTCCATTGGGCGGAGCTCTGGCGTGTTGGGAGGGTTCTTGTCCTTGGGAACCACCTGCACGTTGTTGGCGGCGTACCACTCCATGGCCTTTTTACCGTAATGGCAAGATGCCAAATCCGGCCAAAACAGTACGGAACAACCGTGTTTCTTCAGGAAAGGCAGCAGACGTTTATTCAAACACTCTTTCACGTAAATTTCTTGGTTGACAGTCCCGGAAGCTATGAAAATGCTGCTTTTCAAGCCACAGGTACAGATGGCTTGCCAAACCAGATATTTCTTTGCGAACTTTGACAGTTTCGTGTGCTTGAAAATATCTGCTACCTTTCCCCTTCCTTTTGCCGTATAAAACTCCTGTCCCGGAAGCTGCTTGTAGTCGGCTTTGACGTAGGTTTCGTCGTCCATTACCACGCAGTCAAACTTCGTCAGCATCGTCGTGTACAGCCTCCGGGATCGCGCTTTGGCCGTCGTATTTTGTTTATCATCGCGATTTGGAGTCACTACCTTCTTGTAAGTCGATAGTCCGGCTCGTTTTTTGGCTCGATGCACGGTTGTAGACGATACACCCAGCTTATTTGCGGCATCTCGGAGAGATAGGTTAGGGTTTCGCTTGAAACTACCGGCAACGCTCTTTGTCGTCCCAGCGGCTTCCAGTTTTCGATTTCCCCCCGATCCAGACTTCTTGGCTGTCGACAAACGTTCCCCAAACACTTTAATTATATTTGTAACGGTTGATTTGGCAACTTTTAGCGATTTTGCCAACTTTGCGTGCGAGTAGCTCGGATTCTCGCGATGCGCGAGCAAAATTTTGATACGCTGCTCTTCTTGCTTGGACGGCATTTTGACAACTGAAGAGTGAATTCCAAAATCAAAATAGGAGCAACATTCTACACACACACCTTCAAAATGAGGGGTGTTCAGGTTTTTTAAATGCAAAATTGAAAGAAATACGTCAAGTTGATATTGACCAAATTTTGACCGTATCGCCCTTTAACATTTGATTTCAGACAAATTTAAGCCTTTACATTGAACAGCTCGCCCCACATTTTCCACCACATCCATTCGATATCATGTGAAGGATACAGTGACCCACATGCGAAATAATTAATTAATCCTATACATCCATAGCAATGGTCTGCGCTCAAAAACCTCCACTGGATACGCCTTCGTCAGGGCGGGACGGGTTCACTGTTCATTTATGCCGTTCTGCTATACCGAGTAGGTTGGATCAACTTCAAACTGTTCGGACTTTTTTCTGCTTTTTGGTAGAGATTTCGATATCGTATTTTGTTACACTGATTATAAATTGATGCCAACTGGGCCAACGACGAACTGTCGGTGAAATATCCGTATCCATCCGTGACCATCAGCTGCATCAGTATTTCACACTACGGATTGTTCCAATTGTTCGCTAGGTCATAGGAAATGTGCTAACCTCAAGAAATTCCATTAATAGCAACCTCACTGCACCTTTTTTTCCATCCGACCGACTCGATACAAAAAGCTGGCAAATATTTGTCTTACCCTTGGAGTCGTTCCCTTGATAAACCGCGAGCGAAGTCGAAAAAAGCGAAGTAGTTTCATGTCCTTTTCAACTGTGGGGAACCTTACCACAACCAAGTCAGTGTGAGCCAAACCTAAGCAATTTGGACAGAGAGAGGGCTGGCTGATATAATTATGGTATCGGTAATCGGCTGTCTGTTCCCTTGCCTGACAGCCCCATCAAATGCCTTGAGGATTGACGGTGCTCACTGCTGCTTCAGTGCACAAAACCACACCGTGGCCAAAGTAGAAAGCTTGACGGCCTGATTGAAGTAATTTTGTACGGCCGTGAATAAACATCCTTCGTGGTCGATCTCCCAAAGGTGCGGGCTCGACACCATATGGGCCAAAACTGAGTCTGTGGCAATGGCAGAAAAGGTTGATTGAATTTGGTTCGATGATCCTTTTCTTGGGTAAGGACATTTCTCGCGTTAAGGACGTTGTTAGCACAACGATGTAGTTTAGGTTAAAATTGTTTTACTACGTTGAATTGGGATGTGAAAATTTTGAAAATGTTCAATAAATACAAGCCTTCTTCGCCTAGGCCTTAGATATTGCGATTCTATGGCAGGCATTTCAACGGCTCTCAACTGAATGTTTTAGATGCACTTCCACAATAATTAATTTGAATACTGCAATTTTATAAGCAATAACACGATGTATGAAAGATTCAAATCAGTTAGGATCTCTTGACCAGAGCGGATATTGATTCTGTCTTCTCTTCTTTTTAAACTAGGCTCTCTGAGACCGTAACCTACTCTCAGCAATCCAACTGAATCTTTGTTATTTGTATTACCTCACCAAGCATTACTACGATTTCAAGTATCAACAAGCGCGAATCTGTTTGTTATTCAATAAAATAGCTTATACTTATTTGTAACAAATCAACTCGAACAAAAATATTCCATCAAATCACAGCATTTCGGTGCAAAAGCACACACCGAAATAATAGATCGGATGGCAATTGATTGCCACCCATTTATTTGAATGACCAATCGACCAACCAACAGGCAAACAAAATAGACCGATTCCAACCATCGACAGAAGGAACTAATTTCCATTTCGGTTTCTACTTTTCTTTCTCTCGCCCCCCAGTCGAAGCGGCAGCCACCAAGATCCAAGCAGCATTCCGAGGCCACCAGGTGCGAGCCAAGAAAACCATGAAACAGGGAGACGTCAATGGAAGCGAATCGCAGCAAAAAGCCGGTGCGGAAACCGAACGGGAACCGACCCAGCAGGAGCTGGAGGCCGAATTCGATCCCAACGACCAAGGTATGTACTTAGGCACACAACCACCGTCATCCAAATGGGGTAGCAAATAAAATCGAACGACGCTCAGTTACCATACGAAATAAGCTGAAATAGAATCGATTTTACTGGGAAAACGTGGTCAACCATCAAAAAGGGAATAATGAGAATGGATGGAATTGATTGTTTTTTTTTTTTATTGGAGATGATTATGTATTATGATATTTAGTATTTGAACCCGGGCGTGTTACGAATCTTTGGTGTTTGCTCTGAATATTTAAAAAACAGAGAAAAAATTGTGTTGGTTAATCCGAAGCGGGTGCAAAGTAAAGACGACCAAAGAAAGCCAATGATACAAGTCTTGTTATGGGAGAAAAATATCACAATCAGGGCTGGCACGAGTGACTTCTTCAAAATATCATCGTCATTTTTTCGTCATGACAGAACGCGACTGTGTTTTGGTCATCGCAATTATAAGCACGTTAATTGATGTTATCGTTACTTTCGACGTAAAGCTTGAAATGCATTTTTCACTTTATTGGTGAGGGAACGTCCATTAATTACGTCTCGCAAAAAATGCCTTTTTATAAGCCCCCCCCCCCTCGTCACATTCTTTGTATGGACCTTCAATTTTTTTTTGTATGGATCGTCACGTTTTGCTGCGTGGACCTTCCCTGACATATGATTGGACCTTCCCTGACATATGATTGCTTGGCTACCATAGTTGCACACTTGTTACAAGTCAGTTGAAGTAACTTCAATGTGATTCAAATAAGTCACAATCAAGTTGCTGCCGACCTAAAATATGACCTTTATGGGCTGCTTGGGTTATATCTAGATTAGTAAAAAATTTAGGCTCTGAGGAAAAATCTTATGACTGCATGATTGTTGAAGAATGACCAGAAAGCTCATGACAGTTTGTTACTTCTCGTGATAGTGAGATGGCCAGTTATGATATTTACTAGCGCTGACCACAATGAACATCAATTTTTCTCAATTGGTGAGCAGAAGCATGAGCATGATTGACCGCCAAAGGATGCAATTCCGTTATTGCCAGATCAGCTGTATTTACACAAAGAACCAATAGATAATGTTTGGGACTAACATACATCTTCAATGTGTAAAAACTGGTGACCCATTATAAAGCAATACCGGCGCCGGCTGTGCCCAAATGCTGGTCAAGTAGGGAATGAGAAGGAATGTGTTGACATGATACTTGCTTTGGAGGAAGCTGATAAATCCTCTGTACTTCCACGAGAAATCACTGGGATGTTGGATAGTTGGGCAAAGGTTTGCAGCAGGGATCGTTTTGGTTAACGATAGACTGAAAGTATGTAGCACTTTCCGCCAAAAGCAAAACAAAATAGACAAAATAAAATAAAACAGGATATTGGATATTGTCTTCAAAATTTGGTAGAAATAAATAATTTGTTGCTTTGCAAAACAGCTCTTCTTAATGTCCTAGATCTTGGCTACGTTCTGCTGGACCCGCAGCTGCTGCAGTTGGCACTCGTCCACATCAAGCCAGCCGTCGCCGATGGGTGAAACCATCCGATAGTAACATGATAACTGCGTTTAATACACTCTTCTTACACCGATTAATTTACAAACACCAAATCAAAATTCACTTTAGCTCGGTTTTGGTATTTTCCTCTAAAATCTAATTCTATATACTGGCACTTTATTTCACCTCAGATTTTCGGTCGTCCATATTCTTCCTCAAACGTAGCAATCGCCAGCTCAGGTTCGATGCAAGCAGCAGCAGCAATTCATACCGTTCGTTTTGAACGATCAGACTGCAGACCCAAGAACGGACACTTTTAAAATTCACTTTTTCCACTGCTATTACGTTGCGACCGGACTGAAAAATATCACCAATCGATTCCGAACGGCCGTAACTTTATACTATCAATCTTTTGAACCAAATTTTCGCCGTTTTTCAGCGTAAAAATTGCACTTCATTGCACTGCCACCGAGAACCGTGATCCTAGACGTTAGCTTTTTTCGACTCCTCCTCCTGCTAATAATCATCGATTCATTCGCGACGGAAAAACGCTCTAACTTAATAATAAATGCCTGGGTGTCACAATACTACCACTAATTAACCCAACTAAGCTGATGTAACTCTTCTTCCATGCACGCCGAAGCACAAAAAGAAAACAAAAAAACGTGGAAATACTACCGACAATCGCACATTTCAGGAGGGAATGGATTGTATTCACTATTTCTTACACAAAGCACGAGATATTGTACGATTTCACTTTTAGTTTAAATTAAATACCGAATTAATGTTTGATTTTTTCGCGAAAACAACGAAACAAAAACAAAACACGTCAGTTTTTGAAACAAGCTGCGGTCAACATAAATTTTTCTCTATTGATGCAGAAAAATAGACCTTACAGGTATATAACAAGGCCAATCAAATCCAGTTTGTTGAAAAAAATATCATCCAGCTAGAAAACAGCAAGTAGAACCACTTCGGCATACGCGCACATTTCAGGCACATCGAAAAGAAACATCAAAGAATCAATTATTCAATTTTGAAATACCAAATCATACAGCGTAACGTTTGCATTATAAAAATTGATTTTTTTCAGATGATGGTAAAAAAAAAAGCTAAGACAGATAATTACTTTTGATAAATTTCCCATGGAAGGTAATTATTTAGGCTAAATTACGCCCTTGCGAGCGGCCTTCCGGCAGTTCACCGGAACATTCGCCATGGCGGACGAAAACATGCACGAGGGCATGTTTTTGAGTTCTTTCTTCGTTTTATTTATCAATTCTTCCTCGGCTTTCGTTCAGTCCGGAGCGAAAGAAGAGCGGCTTTGGCATCCCCTTCTCGCTGATTGTCAGCCACAGCAGCACCTGCTTGGGGAACTTGGTGTGTGAAATGTACTTCACCTCGGAGCTCACTTCCTTCGTGGGGGAAGTAAAATACGAAGTGCCCTGGCAGTCGTTGCCATCCAGGGTGAGATAGGTCTCGTCGTCCATCAGCACCGCCACGTCGCATAGTGATTCCAAGGCGGGGAAAAGTCGAATAATCGACTTGCTTATTTTACAATAAATATATTTTTTCTAATTTTGTACACTATTTAAAGTTTCTTTTTTCCAAAATTTCGTGAAGATTGGATGAACACTGTGATCTCTGCAATTTTTCAAAGTATGGGTCATACATTTCATATGGTCGTTGTTTTTTACTCCCATATAAAATGTATGGAGAATCGGTAAAAAACTTCAACTAAGTTTTCAAATGTGAGCACACATGCGCACATACACCACAATAGGTTTATTTTGAAGATTTTTTTACCAGCTTTCCGAAAATTTGGTTTTCATTTTGCGCAAACTTGCACAAATACAGTTCCGGGAGGCCAGATTCCTGGAATGTCTGGGAAACCCTTGAAATTGGTAAATACATAAATCTCATACTAGTTAACCACGGTCTTACCCATCTTACAAGGAAGTGTATATTTACATATCTTGAAACCCGACCTTTAATCCAAAGCCTGGAGGACCGAGTGTGATATATAACGAACTGCTCTGAATGTCTGTATGAAGGGTACGTGTGTAGGTAGTGTATGTGTGTAACAAAACTTCTAACTCAGTTCCCCAAGCACTACTGAACCAATTTGAATGGAACAACGGCCAAATGAATGGTACTGTAGTCCTATCCTGTGTTTTTGAACTATTGGAAAATCGATTGACGAGTTCCGGAAATTCCTCCGTGGTAGTGGCCACTTTTGGCCTAACATCAAAACCCATCATGCGGCACCTAAAATTACATGAGAATTCAAAAATAAGTTCAAAGATCATGATATCAAAAGTCCTGAACTACATTGATCTCATCCGGGTTAATGTTCCGGCTGCTCCCGAGAGGGTGGCCAGATTCAGATTTGGATGAAAACCCATCATGTGACACATCAAATAATATGAGAACTCAAAAATAATTGCAACGGTGATGATATCAAGTTGCTAGCACCATATTGACCACATCCGGGTTCTTATTCCTAGTACTCCCAGAAAAGTGTTAAAAGGGCCAGATCTCAAGATAGTTGGATAAATTTAACTGTTTATTTCCTAAGAAATTTACATATAATGTGGGAACGAATTCACTGTAGTAAACAATGTGTGATTTCGACTCTTTACTGCATGGTCTTCCGGATCATCCAGAATATGCGGAATATGTAAAGAGTTGTGCATCACTTTCTTTCTATAGTGACACGATTTTTACAATAGCTGCACTGCCACTTCGCATTTTCAAAGTGATAAATTTCAGTTATTGTTATAATTTCATGCAATACATTTTTTTCACCATGTCGTAGAAAGCATGCGGATGATGTTTTGTTATTGTTATTCTTTCAGAATTTGATAATTAAAACCCAAAAAATACAATCTTTAATAGCTGAGTCGAATGGTATATAACACGTGGTACTCCGGACCTCGGACCAAAAGTCGATTTTCCAAGCGATCTGTATACCCTTCTTTTGGAAGAAGGGTTAAAAGAATCAACACATATTTTGGAATAAATCATTACAATCGTTATAATGACTTAAAGTTATATCACCTGAACTTCCTTTATGGATATTTACTTGAACAAAAAACTGTAGTCCACACCAAAATAATAAATAATGGACAATTAATAGAAATTTTCTATTATTTTTTAAATATTCATACTAATTCTTAAAACTATACCTTTTAATTTTTTAATACTTTCATCGTGAAAAAAAATGAAATTCGGCCCAAAAGTTATATTAAATTATCATTTAATATTATTAGTAAGTTATTAAATATATATTTTCTAACATTTCCTACCTACTATTGCAGAATTCTAAGATCCTCTTCATATTTTTGGTTCCGAATTGCTGAATTATCAAATTTTTCGAATGTTCCGGAACTTCCGGAAGTCCATGACACGGCCACTTAGAGCCGTACATTGTTCTGCACATCACTTTGCTTCTTCCATTTTGTGTAAAAAATGTTTTGAAAAGAATCGTATTGCTTTAAGACGAGACTTGTCATTTTATAGGATGTTACGGATACTCCAGGAGGCAATCCATTTTTAGACTTTTTTCCGCTTTTCATATGAAGTGGAATCACTGTGCGTCGCGATCCGCCGGAAAAATCGAGTTGAACATCTTTTTCAGCCACTGCCGCTGCGTCATTGCCTGTAGCGATGTAGCCACTTTTCCCTCGGTTATTCTCTTCAGCATCCTTTGGAGCTTCTTGTCGCCCAGGGTCGTCGGCCAGGCTTTCTTTCGATGCTCTGATTGTTGTCTAATAGTGCCAAGATGTTGTAGCTGCCGGAACGGGTGTATCCGGCCTCCACAAAGTGCCGCACGATGTTCGTTTTCGACGCGGCGGAGTGCCGTTCTTTGAACGCGCACACTTCTGAACGGAATTGCTTCACTGTTTTTGCCATCTGACAGAGATAGAGCTGTCAAATTTTGTCGTCTACCGCAAACTCATGGGTTACTATGATTGATGCTGAATGAGTAGTTTCATCAGTGCGGGTGAAGGTAAACCCATGAATAATCGGCAATTTTTGTCCATCTTTTTTGTTAATGCAAACTTTAAACCCAATATGGTGCTTATAGACCGATATTATATCCACACTTGTTGAAAGTTTTCGACTTAATTACATTAATTCGTTAACTTTCCCTGGTTGAGAACAGCAAATTTCTTATTAAGAATGTATAAGCAAAGGGGCTATTCATAAACCACGTAGTCTTTTCTGTGGGGAGGAGGGGGTTTGTCCAAAGTCTACGCTCCATACAAAATTTCAAAAAAATGTATGGAGAAATGTCTACGAGGGGGGAGGGGGGGGGTCTGAGATATTCAAAAATGAGTCTACGTGGTTTAGAAAAAGGCCCAAAGGTAAAACTTGTTGAATACCGTTTCTAGCTTAATAACTTTATGAGTTATAATTAAAATTGTAATCTACCGCTGCATAATGACTGAGTCATGGGAAATGTACCCTATCAAGGGCCGTGCACATTATTTCAAGTGAAAACCTGATGTACAGATGCTGATTTCAAGATACTCTTTATCACGTTATATAGGTTATAATGTGAACGGGGTATTTAGTTAAATAATTATTAGTTAATTTCTGCGGCAATAACTTTCTGATAATAATGATCCACGGCTTTCAAGACAATACACTTTGCAAGCTGTATGACATAGTAGCCTTGCTTTTTGGCTCTTTTCTGCACACCCAGCACACCAATATTGCCTGCTGAGTAGTTGACGGAGCATTGCTCATAAACATCATCTCACTAATTAATTCATATTTGTTTATGCCGATGTGCAATCGCAAAATGATAGCAAAGTAGAAACTGAATAAATTTCTCGTAAGCATACGTAGCAAAAATTGTCTTATGCTATTATACTTAAGATATTGAAGGATGAGAACAAAAAGTTGGGTTTTCGATTAAAAATCGACCACGTTCGGTGGAGAAGAATTGATGTTATATAGGATCTTTCACCCCGCCATTATTATTATTAAAAATGTGACGAACAAATAATCTTGCCACGGAAAATTCCAACCCAAATTAATTCGTTATCACATAGCTAATTGCAATTTATCAGCGAAATGTCCTCATTTCCATTGTTACTGCAACCAGCACACATTTTGTCAAGCATTGTATTTATTAAACATGATGCAATTGTATTTTTTTTTCCTACAAAGATTGCAGCAAGCTGCACTTCCTGGCACTGGGCCACATTCGCCAAAAGATAGCTTTAAACATGTATAACTGCCCTCGGGCCACCTGGTTTAGCGTGGTGGCATATGTATGTGGACCATTCCAGCCATCCAGAAAGTAATGTATAGTAAGGTACGGTATTATAATTAAAATGGATAGCACCATTACCCGCTAAATTGAGCGGAACGGGACGACGACAACGACACCCAAGCACACAGATGTGCTTTCTACATGCCACCGCTCGCACGCAAAAAAAAACAGACAAATATCTATCCCTAGTAAGCATGTAGCAGTGTACAAAGGCTCAGAGGACAAACCACTTAGCAAAGTCTGAATGGCGGCACACTGGAGGGCCGCTGTGGAATGAGTCTTCGAACATATGAATTTCATTTTACGATAGGAGATTACGAATGTAACCATTCATGATCCAGCGATTGTTGTTTCGCATGAGAGGAAGATAATGGAATAGGCATCGAGATTGGAAATTTGGGTTCACTTCTTCGCGGAGGAATATAGAGAGGCATGGCGCGACAAACCACTGTGTGTGGATTCAATGGTAAACACTAAATCCATTGATCTTCTTATGTCGTGTGGTTTTCGATAGAAGATGGTTTCAGAATGGCTATCAAGGGGAATTGATTTAAATATCAAGATATTTTCAGGATTTATGTCTCAAATTAGTTGTGATGAAGCGGAAACGATACAATTTTGCACGTTCATTTGAATATTTAAACAAATATGTCTGTTAAAGGTGTTGAAATCATTTTTCTGATCTATGGTTTATTCTACACGTACAGATCATTCTTGTGGAAAGTTATTGAAATGCATGAATCACTTTTCTTGTGGTTTTCAATATTTGCTGATAATGAGCTGAAGCACCTGAGACTGGAAAGCCAGTCAAAAAGATTTCTATCTATCATAACTCGACATAAAGCAGATTTTAACCTAGATAGGGAAGCGGTACCTATATTGAGCTCAATAAGCAGACCTACAGTGGAAATCGGTGAATATGCACTGAATACCGAACACTGAGTACACAAGTTATTCACAATTTATTCGTCCATTTACCGTTAATCGTTTAGCAACACACAAAACATTCGATTCTGATAATTTTCTTCCAATTTAATACGGAAAAGTTGAAACTGCTATGTAGCTATATTAATAATATGACGAAAAACATTAATCCCATCTGTGTACATATGTTAATCGTACTGATTTTAATCAAGAAAAAAATACAAACAAGTTAACGCTCTTCACTACTACACCCAACAATGAAGTAGATCATTTGACAGTACTTCACGTGTGTTGGGTAGCATGCATATAACCAAGACAAAATGAAAGGGTTTGTTTGTTTTTCTTCCATGAGAATATTGACAACAAGACTCACCATAACGTTGGGCATAGAATGCTCTATGAATGATTGAACACGTTGATGTGTATGCTATACAGTATGTGAAAAGTGCAACATCAAGCGATTATGCAGATTGTAAACATGGTTCAGAATAGGTGCAAGCGTATTTAAATTATTGTGAAAATTAATCCCATAGTTTTCTAGTATTTTATCACAAATTCGTAGGTTCTCGTGTGGCTAGTGTAATAAGTGAAGTGTGATTTTTATGGTTTGTGCAATTTCGCACCGAAAATGTGTAAGGATATAGTGCAATTAAAGAGAAAACTTGGAGTCTGGCTCGAGTATATTCCCTAGTACGGTTAGATCAATACGACGAATTTGTAGTTCAAAGGTAAGCAATTGTGTTGAAAATCTGATTGCTCATTATTTTTACGAAATTTGAGTCTCCGAAACGTTTTTATAGCTTTTAATTATATTCTAGACCCAATTTTATTTGCCAGGATATTCTTGGTTACTGCGTCCATTTATTGGAGAAATTAATCCTCTTTTTACGTTTGAAGCTGGATGGCTGCAGAATGTGATGGCTATATGTACTATGGTGAGAATAGGTTCCGCTTCCCTATAACGTTTTTCTAAAGTATGTAATAAGAATAACATCAATTCATAAACTATCTTCGAGTTAAATTACAATTTAAGATTTTTTGAACATATATTTACCTCATTTGAAATAAAATTAAAAAAAAACAAACATTTTAGGAACAAGGCACTAAACAAGGCCAACAAACAATAGAAATAGGTAGAATAATAGTTACACCAAACAAGGTCGAGGCACGGACGAATCCACCACCTCAACAGGCAATCGCAACGCTTCATGGTATTTCTCTCCGAGGTCTCTACATTAGAGATGACGAGAATAAACTTAAGTGATCTCAGACGTTGCGAATCAAAACAAACCCAAAAAGGAGAGCATTCCTCTCCCATGTGCGCATCAAAACAGAGTGCATACAAACTACCGCTAGAAACTATCACAAAGCTATCAGAAGTACATGAGCGCGTAGCAACACGTTGCTTTTGCCTGTTGACGGGGCGGATTCGTCCGTGCCTCAACCTACCCCGCAGTGGGATGTTAGGCAAAGGTAAGGTTAGGTCCTTGGTTCTAGTACTACTATACCCAGGCCCTTTCGTTAAGTTTTCAATACTTCTATTCTATTTCCAATCTACCGTACACTGACGGAACTTTCAATACTTTCTCTTCATATCTTTCATTCTAGCAAACATTGCTGTCCACTCTTGGTGCCTCATGGTGATGAGCGAACATCTCCTTCTACATCATAATCGTTACTCCACGCACGGAGAATACAAAACATAACAATTGGAGTATGCTATTCTTGATATTATTTGACTGACAGCCAAGGCTTTATGAGCGCAACTCGCGCTTTAAATTATGCTCGTACAACCGATTCCGAACTGTTTGTGGTGTCACTTTTATACCATGTTCATCTTCCAGTTCTCTAGCCAACTCAGGAGCAGATAATCCTCGGTCTTGTTGCTCCTTTTTGAAAATGGATCTGTCCATCCTCGAAATTGTTTTCTTCTGACGACCTCGTCTATGCCATGGAAGTTTCAAACCACACTATTGCGCCGCTGCTTAGACACCCCTAGTCTCACAGCATAAGCCAACATGACAGTACTCATTAGTGAGTGAGTTCGCTGGTGTTAGTAGAGAGCGATGAAGTGAGAGTCAGTAGAAGTATGAGTAGAGTCGTAAACCAAAACAAAGGCATAAAGTAAATAATGGACTAAGTGGAAGAAACGATAATCGCCATTGTAAATAATTAGTCGTTGGCCAAAGTTTACAACAAGTGCAATTTATTTGAGTTTGGATTGATTAGTTTATACCGAGTGGACATTAATTCGAATAAATTAGTGATAAGCGATTGGATTGCAATTCGATAGCGTAGGTAAGCCCTGAAATGAAAAAATAAGTGGTTAGTGTAGAAAACAAAAACAATATAATTAACATAGTGTATACTTCCCCAGTCGCCGTGATTTACCGGATAATACCTGCAACAGAAAATTACCTGCAGACGAAAGGGAATATAGTTCCGCCAACCCGTTTAGTCTGTAAGTAGAAAAATATGGAGAATTACTGAAATAATGATAGAAAATTTATATTTGAATACAAACAGCACCTAAATACGGTCTACTATTAGGGTAGCGGTTCCCACTATCGACCCTAAGGTTAGAAGTGTAGAAGAGAAAGTAGTGGAAGAGGAAACCACTTCTTGTAAGTATTGGATAAGATAACTTGGAAGATATTGTTTATAATAATGTAAATAAA